>SWBF01000093.1:0-88313 GCA_023848595.1 Aureobasidium sp. EXF-10727
TCCATCAGGGAATCGAACCCTGGTCTCCCGCGCTTGACGAGATGTAACTCTTGACAAGCGGAAATCATGACCACTAGACCAATGAAGATGAGCCAGCTGTGCTGGTATTGGTTGATGGGTTACTCAGTGGGCAGCCTCCTTCATGTTGCTACTACTCTCGTTCTCTCTTCGATGTTGATGTTGCATTGTCAAATTGATGTTGAGTGATTGATTGACCCAGTTGTGATTATTGCGAAGGCTTCAACAGCCCTCCTTGCAACAGTCCACATCTGTCACTTGCCATCAAAATATGGATTGAATTCATTTGATCACGAGAAATCGATACCCGACCAGAGTGTGCATTCACGGTGCTTTCATCTATAAAGCAGGGTTATCATACACAAGGTAAGAATAGGACGGACAATACTATTAGAAAGTGTGTGTATTTGCATTCTACGACTATAGATTATATATCCCGCTATGCGATAAAGTAAACACTAAAAGACTTTTGGAAAGAAAAGAACATCGAGCTCCTATCCCTTGCTCATTGTCAACATGAAAGAGCCACAACCAATATCAACCATGAGACTTATTGGTGACTGGCCTTGATCATGTCAGCAGCTCTCTCAGCAAGAGCATACAGAGTTGACGCCAGATGACCCGACACCTGGAAAGGAATCACCGAGGCATCAACCACACGGACATTGGCAGTGCCGTAAACGAGATGGTTGTCGTCAACAACACCTCCAAGCTCCTTGGACATCATGGCAGCGGTGGAGATGTAGTGGTAGTTGGAGCGGTACACCGATTCTAGCCAGTCACCCCAGACAGCATCAGTAGCGTTGAGAGGGACTACGTCGAAGCCGGGAGTGGTCTCAGAAGTCAAAATGTTGCTCAAAGGAGCAGTGGTGGCAACCTTTCTTGCAGTTCTTGCCGTGCCAATCTGCTGCTTGATGTCATAGTCGAGCAAGAAGAAGTTGGGGTTGATGGCAGCAGGAGCAGAGGCGTTGGCTGACTTGATGTGGATGCTGCCTCTGGAGAAAGGCATAAGTCCCCAGTACTCGAGAAGGCCGCTGCTGGACGAAGGTGCGTTGACAATGACCTCCGAAATGACGACCTCGTCTTCGAAAATGAGCTCATGTTGGATCTTGAACAACTTCAACAGAGTCTCGCTGTCAGTAATGCCGCCAGTGGCCTGCACAGTCTTGTTTGCGTATTGCTCGAGGGATGCCTTGACGGTCTTGCTGAATGCTGCAGTGTTGTTTCCCCAAACGTCAGTGGCATTGAAATATCCAATGAAGCCACCAGCGCCAGTGAAGTTGGCATTTGCGGTGTAATCAGTGTCGACAGTGGTCTGATCCTGGAGGTTTTCGCCAACGAAAGGAGAGTTAACCTTGACTTCGATGCCAAATTTCTTGAGCACGCTATCCCAAGTCGTTAGCTTGTGTTTCGTTTGTACCGCTATATTATCGTGACTCACCTGGGGTTTCCAACACCAGACAGCTCAAGCAGGAGAGGTGATCTCAAAGATCCGGCAGACAGAATAACTTCCTTGGTGGCCAGCAGACTTTTTTCGGAGCCTGACTTGTCGGTAAAGACGACACCGTTGGCGAAGGGGACTGATGAGTTCTCGTTCGACCATGTCAGACGTTGAGCAAAAGAGTTGAGATAGACGTCGAGGTTGGGTCTGTTGGCAAAAGGGTAGTAGTAAGCACGAGCAGCATCTTCACGCAGATCCAGCGATTGGTCAAAGGTCTTGGGGAAGACGTTGTATCCTCGCATGTATCCGCTGTTTGCTTCTCCATTCCAAGGCAGTCCCATTGCCTTGAATGTAGCATTCAGAGTGGCCGAGAAGTTGTTGCCGACCATCTCAGTGGGCCAGCTGACGGAAAGAGGACCTTCGGTACCGTGGAATTCAGACAGGTAGGATGCTCCCATGGAGAGCTGAGCCTCGGTAGGGTACTCAAAGTACTCGCTCTTCTTGTAGTACGGAAACAGCGAGTCCCAAGAGACGTTGTTGCCAACCTTTTTCCAGCTGTCGATCTGAGAGCTCTCGGCACGCATGTAGGTCATGCCGTTGATCGTACTGGTACCTCCCAGTGCTTTGCCAGCTCTCAAGATCTGAGTCTTGTTGCCGGCATTCTGAGCCTCGCTCTCATAAGCCCAGTCGATTTGTGTGCCAAAGGCTTTGCCATATCCAGAGGCACTAGTAACGTTCGTGTTGTTAAACACTTGATCACCAGCCTCAATGACAGCAACAGAGACCGTAGGGTCTTCGCTCAATCGATTGGCAATAACGAGTCCCGAAGTTCCTCCTCCGACGACAATGAAGTCATATCTCGATTTGGGGACGGTGTTGGGGATAGCAAAAGCAGTGGACGCGAGGGCGAGAGTAGCAAGTCCCAACATGGTCGCGGATAGTGTTGAAAACACTGGAGGATGTCGAGACGAATGAAACGAGATGGTTTGGAAAGAGCAATGGACAGACGGCTGGAATCCAATTTATACTTGTTCTGCTTTTCAAGGCAGGAGCCCTTGTTTACAATGATTACCTTGCAGCGCATCGAGCAACAGCGAGAGAATCGCACTTGCCTTACCTTGATTTCTATACATTGTATCAGAGAGCAGACGATGGGTTTGTCACTTTTGCAAGGTTAACCAAGATTCGGTGATCACATCTGATCCGTGCGAGACCGTCAAATCGGCCCGTCCCCTGGCAGCTGTCAATAACAAGACTTTTTCTTCTGTGCCATGACGATCTTAACTATCTTAACAAGACTTTGTCTGTTTATCGGAAGGACATAACTATATTAAAAGGTTGTAAGCTTGGTTAATTGCTTATTATATACAACAGGAGCAGAGACAAGCAATTTTACAAGGCTTTGCGTCTTTTCGGCAGCGCATGCCATACTCTTCGATGTATATCTACCCATATATGTCGAGCTGCTTCTCATCGAGTTGGGCGAGCGTAACGTCTCTTCTCAGGTTGGCTGCAACATCCAACTGTCGAGTTCAAACATCGAGGGTCTTCCATCTCAATCATTCTCAGATATCTCTTTTCAATACACCCTCCCAGCAACCACTCTATCGCCTGCCAAAGCTAGCGCATACTAAAGTTTGTTCCAACCCAGGTGTAGCCATTGAATACTGACGAAAAGGTCTGAGGCCATCTTCCCTCCAGAACAGGAGCAGACGCTATCTCCCTTTCCTCCATGTAATCGCCTATATTTTCAAACACTCCCTGGTCGTGATCTGACACTCTCAAATACATGACAGGCAATGTAGCGGACACATCCATATCTCTAGCAACTCTTTGCATGATGGTCGTGAGTTCTCTGTGATACGAGTCCAAGCAATGCGCACCCCTGTGACTGAGGAGAACCGCATAGAAGGGTATATGAAAGCCATCATCAAGAGGTATTAAAAGAGGTACTGGAGTTCCCGTGGCGCCATATACTCGTGTCATCTCATCGGCAAATGCCTCATCGGCTTCGCGCAGGAAGTGATTGATGAAGCCGTAGTCGCTGGCAGCCTCACGAAGACGTCCAAGTGTTGATCGGGAGATGATGGTTGTGATGGATTCGATGGTGGGATGTGGCCCTCGTATTGAGTTGGCATGATACTCTGAAGCACCACGTCCTCTACGCAACCACTGCCCAGATGATACAGAGATATGCCCTGCACGCCGTATCGAAGATCTGTTCATCTCTTGGGCCATTTGACTCAAATATGACATACTTGTGAAGTGTGTAAGGTCGCTGTTGGCAGATTCTTGGTTGGATAGACGCAGGAGAATGGTAGAAAAGCAGGTTCCATAGGACTTTTCACAATTATACAACTTAGAAGAGAAAGAGTCAGAGGGCTGCGATCCCAAAACAATTCGCTATAATGCACGCAACCCATGTGCCATAACTTGAGATGCATTCTTGTCTGCATTGAACGTGAGTCAAGGTCAATGAAATGCCTCAAACGCCGTGATCTACCATCTTGAATGGAGGCCAATCATGCTTACACCGTGATGCCTGAGGCAGCCACGAAGTGGTCACTGTCTTGGCCATAACATCGAATGTAGTGGCGAATCTTGACTTGGACGCGCATTTGGCCTGAGGGTATCAGCATGATGTTCACAAACGAAAGTAGCGATCAAGACGACTGAGACTGAACTGAAGAAGGAGACACAAAATCTCCCGCTTGAAGATGCACTTGACTGTTCCGCAGACAGACGCTTGATCTGAAATTCGATCTTGAATGAGCATGTTTTGAGTATTGCATTTCCCATGTCTTCATGATATTGTTCCGTTCCATTCTAATGCTGGCCGACCAATGCAGTATCTTGATGCAAGGCGCAACCAGAAAGCTTCGACAAAGCTTATCCGGCTTACCATCTACGACCCTCATAGCCGCCGTCGTAGCCATTGCCGCCTTCATGACGACCGCCGTGGTGTCTGCGTTCACGGCCATCGTCACCAGGGAAGCCACCGGGCATCTCATCTTCATCACGACGACCGTAGCTCTGTTCTTGACGGCCATAGCTCTGTTCTTGACGGCCATAGCTCTGTTCTTGACGGCCATAGCTGTTGTTGTCCTCGCGTCCATACTCTTGTCTTCCACCGCCATACTCTTGTCGCCCGCCACCATATTCTTGTCTGCCATAACCCTCGTCGCGACCGTGATGCTGGGGTCTTTCGTTGCGACCACCGAAATCATCGTTGCCATAGCTGGGACGTTCGTCGTGACGCTCTTGGTGCTGAGCGTGGTACGAGGCACCAGGGAAGCCGCCGCTGTTATCGGGACGGGAGTAGGAGGATTGTTGCTCGCTTTCGTAATCGTTGCGATGGTTAGATCCATGTTTTCTGTGAGAACGGCGCTCGTTGTTGTCGTCGTCATCGTCATGTCTTCTGCCATGGTGCTTTTCTTCGGTCTGGTAGTACTCCCCAGCAGCACCAATGCTTTGCTCCTGCACTTCGCTCTCCCAACGACCACCAGGTCGCTCATGGCGGCGCTCACTACGCTGTTCGTAGCCGCCACCTTGTGTAGGGCGAACTTCGGTACTCTGCTGATAACCGTATCCTGAGTTACCTTCTTGTTCGTAGCGGTTGTACTCCGTTCGGTGACCACCGCCAGGGTACTGAGTAGTCTTATATTCAGCCTGTGCAGTGTGCTCTTGGCCATATGGTCTAGAAGAGGGACGCTCGCCAGTTTGCATGTAACTTTGTGTGTGAGACCCGTCCTGGTTGTAGCTTGACTGCTGGTAGGTCTGGGTCTGACCCTGAGACTCGAAAGCGCCGCTCAGGAGACTACCTCCAACACTACCGACTAGACCACCAAGAACAGAGCCGAGAGCACCACCGCCGACAGCCTCGCCGACAAAGTTTCCAGCCTGCTGCTCGAAGCCACTGGTAGGACGACTGCTTGGGCGACCGTAGTTGCCAGAGCTGTTGTGCTGTTGACCACCGCTTACAAAATCGCTGATGCCCTCCATGACAGCTGCGTGAGCTGCAGCCGCAGGAGCGTTGTTGTGCTGCTTCTGTTGGAAGAGAGGCTTGCAGCAGCCATGTCCGGAGTCTTGGACTCCTTCCTTGTGGTTCTGACCAGTCTCGACACCGCGTCTGCTGAGCTTGCGACGGAGATCATCACGCTCGCGCTCAGACTTCTCCCGCCACCACTGCTCAACGACGCCAAACATGATCTGACGGCCGTCAGCAGCACCGTCGTTGCCAAACTGACGCAAGGCAGGGTGGTGGAAGACACCGCCGATGATACGATCAAGAGTTCTGGCGATATCGACATTCTCGTTGTCCCAGCACTGGACGATTTGAGGAACAACCCATTTGAGAACGGCACATCCAATCTTTCCGGCGGGCTCGTTAAGAATGTTTGAGAAATGATCCTTGGAAAGCATAGAGTGGGTGGGGTTGGACGAATCGTCGTCGTGGAAGACGATCAGTTGCTTGTCGCGACTGCTCTGAATGACCTCGGAAGAACCAGTGGCAAGCTCTTCCTTGACCTGGCTGATAATGGGCAGGACGAAGGGAGCAAGCAGTGAGAAGACGAAGATGTTGAGCTGCTCGGTCAACTGCTCGAGAAGATCAGGCAAGATGGGGATCTTCTCGATGGCCTCGTTGATTCCCATCATGAGCTGGTCGTGGAACTCAAGAATGGGGTAGATTTGGCTCTGGACTTGTTGAAGCTGCTTGGCCCACTCTTCAGGTTGGCGCGGCGAGAGCTTCATGTTGCCCATCTGGGCAGCGGCAGCGTTGCTCTGCAGCTCGTCAACCTTGCTGGCCTGATCCTTGCCGCCGAGAAGGCCAGAAGGAAGGGCCTTGAGAAGCTTTTTGAGCAGACTGGTGTTTTGGTTCTGCGAACTATCGATGACACCCTCCAGCTCTTGAATTTCGGATTGGGTAGCCTTGTCGTCCAACTCGCCCATGACCGAATGGAGGAAGTCAACGCCACCAAAGGTGCCCGTCACGATGGGATAGACCTGGTGGCGGGCTCCCTGGACCCGAACTTGGGTGTTGCGGCCAACGTGAGGAAAGACGTCGCGCTCACCCAGCTCGATCAGGGCGAGCTCGGTGTAGTTCGAGTGTGCAGAATAATCCTCGAGACAATGGCATCCGGTGCCGAGAAGACGCAAAGCCTCGTAAAATTGCCTCTTGTCTCTGGTTCTGTTGTATTCTCTACCGAGATCGATGCAGCGGCCGAACAAATTGCGCACTAGCTGGGCAGACGTGGTGATTCCCAGGTCTTCCGAGGCGATGTAGTTCTTGAGACCTGTTCTCTCATCGATGCTCAACTCCCTCTCTTCGTCAATGGGGCCGCGTAGTCTGCGGTCGTACTGTTGGGCGTCATTGGGATAGCCCTGAGGGTTGTCGATGTGCTCTTCAGGACGGTAGCAGCCCAGTCTCTCAGTGGTGACCTCAAACTCGCCGGTACCATAGCCAAAGGTGAGGAAGCCAAGAACCCACAGCAGGATACGGATGGCCTCGGCCGAGACGTGCTTGGTGGTGCCAACATCGACAGCCTGCGAGTAGTCGCGGAGCCAGTTGCCAAAGTAGGTACGCTTGACGTCGATCTTGCTAAACTTGGCACCCTTGGCGTAGGCGTAGGAGCTGACGAGGGTGAGGAGAGTGTCTTCGATGTCTCCATGGCGGAAGTTGACTCCTTCGACGTTGGACACAGAGGCAATGTTGCCGGCGCCGAAAGCGTGAGCTGGGCGAGCATGCAGCAGGAACAGCAAGAAGACAGCCGTCACAGCAAATCTGCTGCTAGATGCTGAGAAGACGGCCATGTTTGTCGGTCTTCAGATAGATGTTGTAGCAGTAACAAGAGATGTTGTCGGTCAAGAGATGCACGAGGGGCTCACTGCTTCAGTTGGGAGCTGAATTCGCCAAGGGCCAAGACGTTTCAGGCATGCTGGCCAAGACACAGCCGCTGTGTCATTGTCGTGCATAAAATGGTCGCGGCAAAGGTTGTGTCCATTGTGAAGCCAGAGCCAGCAACTCGAACAGGACCATCTCTCTTGCGCTGAGGTTTGTGACTCCTGACAGGTGCGATACAGCATCAATCAACAAGTCGCTCTTGCCAGAATCTTGTGCCTCCGACCCCGCCAAACTTGGTCCAAGCTCCCCAACCAGAACCCTTCCTTCTTCCCTTCTCTCAGACCCTTTCTTTTGACCACATCACGCGAGTCTCCGAGTATTGTAGGTCAGTTGTCGCTGCTTGGTTGATGCGTTGATTGCTGGAAGATAATATCGCTCTCTTTTGTGATTATTGATCAGCGGCCAGCTCTGTGTTTCAACTCTTGTTAAGCGATGGGGCTTGCGCAGACAGAATATCTCGACCCGACAGTCGATTGTCCAGCAATATACGGAGCAGTCAATATCAAGAATCGATTGTCTCTCGCTTGCGTGCCGCTTCGAAGTTGTGTGAGAGCCTGCCGCGAACCATGACTGCCGACAGACGGCCCGCCGCAGACACTTTAACAGACTCTGCTCGACCCCGTCGATCCTTTGACGCCAGGAGATATCATTGCCTGTCTTCTTCGGCTTCTTCGCCTCCTCTTTCTACCTCCACCAAAACTCTCAACGAATGCAGCGACTGTCTTGCCCTGCAGATGTCCATCACAGCGAACTGTGCCAATGCTCTTGTCGATCTCAATCATTTTACAACCCTCTACTCCGTACTCTACTCATCATCCAGCCCGCACTAGTCACGCTCGAGCAATGTGCAAGGACCCGCCTTCCAAATTGATGACCCCGTCTACCTGCCGAACCTGGCCGTGTGTGCCATTACTCGATCTTCATATGGTTAACTAGATTGATTCTGATCACCTGCCTGAATCCTTCAAGCTCTATCGTTAGACCATTTCGACTCGTGTCTCGGCAAGCTTCAACCTTGGGCTGACAACACGCCTGATACGTCCACACTGGGAGAAGCGGCTGTCCATCGTCTCTATGCTAGCAACCAGAGATGACTCGTGGTCACTCACTATAGTCACCGGTCTTTTGATCATCACCTTCTACGTCCGTACAACATTGGGCCAAGCAACTACAGCTTTGTCAAGTCGATAGAGCAGCCTCCACTATACCTCCTATCGCTTGATGGTCCGGCCAGGGGACTTTGTCGTACTATTCGTTCTTCGTATAGTTGATCAGTGATCATCAGGTGCTCGCACAGTCAGTGCCTGAAGATCATCTATTCAAGTGCGCCACTCTCGTTTAAGTAGTAGTAAGTTCCTCTCGTAAGATAATAACAAGTGTCTGCTATGGTCGATTGAAAGCTACACTTCAATGTCACCTTCTGCATTGGCACGATGAGACGGGCAGTCAGACGGCCAATCCGGAGTGGTCTTCCGTCGAGATGTCCGATTACAACCTTTGAGACTGTCGTTTCAACCTCTCTTGGCAACACACGTGGGCTTCCAGCTGTTGAGGTAAGCCACACTTCGGGCTGTGGGCGAGAACGGGTGGTGTCGCTCTCAAACTTGTCGGTGGAAAGTGTCAGGGTCATGACAAGTTCTAGGCATTCTTCGGATATGCCGTCCTTTGATGACCCTGGTGGGGAATGATAGAATGAATCGCATTTAGCTTTTCAAGAACCAGAGACAGCAGTGTTCCATGTTCAGCCATTCATAATGCTCTTTGTCCGGAAGACAGCCAAAAGACAGGTTCAATTGTTCATGCCCTGAGCGATGATTCGGGCAGCCGGATCCGAAAAACGTGCTGTTGTTGAAAACACATTGAGACTACTCCGTACTCGCGCAAGCAAAACAAGAACAAAGAACCAAGGAAAAAGCCACAAGGTTAGGCACGGTAAAGGCTCACGAGTCAGCAATACGGGACTGTAGACAACCAATCACGTTTTGTTAGGAACACCTGGCTGACCCAGTCGTTTGGACGGGACAGGACCCATAAGCCGTTGACTCGGGGTCTTCTGTGCCACATCAAAGCACGCTAAACCGGGTAGCTGCTGTTCTTTTGCACACCCCGATTCTGGACATCTTCTCCTGACTCGAGACAATGTTCTCACATCGCCACTATCAAGTGCAATGCAGCTTCTATGCTTAAGCATTCTTGCAGTATGGAAGATACGATAATAGCATCAAGGGGCCGTCCAAGAGCCGGACCGGATCTCAGCGTTGTTGCGCATTGATCCTTGTCAGGGCAAGCAGCACAATCTATTCTTTTCCGCTGGTCCTCTGGGTGAAGGGCCCATGCACATGCAAAAAAGCCGGGATGCAGGGGCGACGAGAGTCATCGCGCTCTGATCCGCACACCACAAGCACAACTGAAACAGGAACATCCTCCCCGAAAAGAATTGGGATTGACCACTATCACTGATCCGTCTTCGTTCATTCGGTAGTCGGCTGCAATCCGCGGGTTGGGTTCGTCGACTCAGTGGACTCGGTGGACTCTCAGATTTGACAAATTTATTCATTACTCCACCTCTTCGTCCTCTGTTGCTACCACAGCCTTCTCCCCTCTCGATACTTGAGGCCTCCAGATCGTTGCCACCTGCGACCATCTTACGAGTCACGACTACGATACATCTGTGTTAGGCGTCTTGGGTACCTAGTCTACATTCATTCACGCCTTCGACGCCATCAGCTGGAGTGACACAACGGTCTTGATCCTTCTCAAGAAAAACAAAGGGCGCACGCTACACAAGCCTAGCCAACTTTCGGCCACCGGCAAGGGCCAACGGGTTGTGAACCGGAGATGTGCCTCGAGTCTAATACTCTTTAAGTTTTCCAGCTCCCCTGACCTCCACATCTTTGCTGTGCACCTACGAGTCACTTTTACATACATATCTGTTTTCCCTCCGACCACATCGCTGTTTCAACTTGTCAGGCAGTCCCAACTCGGTCTAGGAAGAAAGGGTTTCTGCTGCAACTATCCACCTCATCTCTGCCATCAGACCGTCACTACATCTCTGCCTGGACCACTGGTCGAAACAGTTCTCCGCTTCATCATGTCGACAGATACTGGACCCCGCTTAGCTGCGACGGTCATTGTCCTGTCTGTGATGGCCTATCCGCTACTGGCGTTGCGAATCTACATAAGATTGAGTACTCGAGCATGGGGTGCCGACGACTGGTCGATGCTATTCGCCGCCGTGCCATTCACCGCCTTGACAATAGCATGTCTTGGTGGTGCTTTCAACGGCATTGGTGGGCATGAAGCTGCGCTGGGCGAAAAGCAGGTCTCTGAGGGTCTTCATGTAAGTCGTCGTCGTCGTCGTCATCGATCGTACCATATGTTACATGGAGAGCTAACCATCGTTAGTGGTTCTTCTTCTTCGAAGTCTTTTACTGCATAGCAATTGTGCCCATCAAACTCAGTATTTCGTTGATGGAGATGCGAATTGCGAGTAGCAAGAAAAGCTTTGTCATCTCGCTTTGGGTCACCTCTGCCATGTTCATCATCATGAACATCATCTCTCTCTTCGTCATCATTTTTCACTGCAACCCCATCTCATGGGCGTGGGACACATCAACTCCTGGAGGAAACTGCAACTCCGCGACTACCCTTACCAACATCTACTACGCCGACACTGCCGTCAACATCTTCACTGACTGGTTCTGCGCGCTACTGTAAGTCACACGGAATGCTAAATTTCTCTCTTGTCACTAACCTCTCTTTGCTAGGCCTGTTCCTCTGTTGTGGTCAATTCAATTGAACCGTAACTCAAAAGTCTCGGTTGTCTTCCTCTTGAGCTTGGGTGTTCTGGCCAGTCTTTCTGCTTGCATTCGTCTGAAATACACCGTCAACCTCAACAACTCCACAGACTACATCCATGGCGTCGGCGACATTGTCATTTGGGGCTACGCCGAGAACGGTATCGGCATGGTAGTCGGCTGTCTGAGTACTTTGCGCCCTCTGTTCCGCCGCGTCTTCCACCTCGGCAGCTCGGCACCGGATGCTTCCTCCAAGATGAATGGCACTCGCTCAAAGGTTGGCCGCCGCAACTATGTCAACTGTGAGGCTGGATACGAGCTTCCCGAGGGTGTACGTCCCGCAGATAGAGACGTGATTGTCAAGGGAGGCACCGTCAAGGAGAACAGCATCCGCGACTCTGATTCTGAGGAACACATTCTCTCGGACTACCCTGGCATCAAGATGACAAGGAGTGTCTTGCAAGAGACAAGTTTTGCCACCACATCCACTGCTGGAACCAGTCCGTAGAAGCTCAATGGATTGAACCCATTTCAGGATAGAGATGGAAGCATAATGACAGGATTTAAGGAGGAGGCCGGAACCGTCTCCAATGAGCACATATTTCTTTTCCTTTTGTTCTCACATTCGATATCACCCTTATACCCAATTTTCTTTCTCGTCTTTATATAATCATCTGCTCATATGAGCCTTGAATGGCCGGGGAAATATACCATTGTACATACCTGGAAAAATCTACCTACACACAATGTACAAACCATCTCTTAGCACTTACTATCACACGATCATATCTCCTCCAGTAAAATCGTACCGCATCATGCACTCCAGCATTTTCCAGGATTTGCCGTCGCGACAACCCCTTATACTTTTACGATCTCGCTTGGGGATTGCGAAAACGACCATGATCTCCAACTCTATCTTCACATCATCATGGAGAACAACCCTTTTTCTGACTCTACTCGTCTCGATCAATGCAAAGTCAAAAAGTCATGTAATTTTTTCTGTTGTGCTTTCTCGCCCGTCGGCTATAAGAAACGTTGGCTGAACGGGCTGAACGATCGTCTAAGCATAAATATAAACATCAACGATACAGAAATTCAAATCTTGACCAACCGCAAAAAAAGTCTAAAGCTTCTTTGATCACTTCGAAACATTGGGCGTAAAGTTTAAAGGCGAGGGGATACAACGTCGCGGCTTTTGGTCTTTTGACGTCGTTGGAATAGTAACCGGATGATGATGATGATGCATGGTGGAGACAAAAGAATTGCGAGTTTTCTGCTTGGACAGTATTTACCTTGGTTCTCATGACGAGAAGGGTGGAGACTTTTGAATTTGAGATCTCGGTATAGCGAGATTGGTATGTTGTGGCTTGGTTATGGGATCTAGTATGGGGCTGTGGATTTCTAGAAGTCTGGATCGTGTGGATGTGGCATTACCCATTCGTGGCAAGTCGTGCACTCTGACTTGGATGCGCAAGATGGTTCTGCTGTAGGCAATGCTTTGGTACTTGCTCTGAGGACGGTTTCTTACATCGAGTTGCACATCTTTGCATCTTTGCCAGACTCAGTGTTTGGTACTCGGTCGCCCTTGCCACTCGTCCATGCTTTGACATCGTGAAAGTCCATGATTTTTCCTTCACCACCATGTCTGTCTTGAACTGCAGAGTCACGATCAGCAACCTTCCTCGGCTCACGCGATGAGACAAAAACTTACTGGCTTGCCAATCTCTCCCAATCGCCTGCTCGGGTCGCCATCTCAACCCCTTCTGCAATCTCTCTTCCAATACACCCTCCATTCGGTCCACAATCAGCTGTCCGACTACGGGCATCATCATGAACCCCATACCCGAACCGCCGGCCGCAACTACCAGGCCGCTCTTGCCCTTTGGCCTGTCGATCAAGAACTGACGATCCACAGTATCCGCATCCCAGCAGATTCTCGCAAAACTAAAGTCACGAGTCGCGATCTGGGGCATGGCTTCTTGCAGGAACTTGCGCATGCGGGTTTCGCTCTCTACCGGGATCTGATGCCGGGCGAAAGGTTGCGAGTGCGTGGTTCCTTTGCTGTAACCGGGTGTTGCAGTCTTGACCATGTTGATGTATCCCGGGTGCTCGTCGCAGAATTTGAGTTCCCGTTTCTCGGCATCTGGCTCGACGAAGAAACCGCGTTCGGGGTTGTACAGCACAGGTAGGTTCTTAAAGAGTGCTGCTTCTTCGATGGATAGGGGTATGTGAGCCAATGTCCATGCTGTGGGTCGCAATTGCTGCTCAAAGTCGAAGAGTAGGTCGCCATTGGCCCCTGCACAGAGAATGGTCTGGTCGGCGTGGTGTGAGGCGCCATCTGCTGTTCGTGCACCTGTGATGGTATCCTTGGAGTCTGAGTAGAGAAGAGATGTCACGTTTCCTGCTGAGTCGCCGGTGATGAAGTTAACGCCTAACCTCAGGGCTTCCTCATATGCCGAGACCATGGCACCGCGAGCAAACACCCAGCCGGCGCCGTGGTCTTTCCAGAACCCTCTCCAACCCGGAAAGTCGCCTTGCAACACACCCTCCGGCATGGTCTTCTTGAAGTCTTCGGGTGAATTCAGCGCCACCCACTCGCTCTCTGTTCCCTTTGTGTATCCTTTGACGTGCTCGTATACATCGTCCGAGATGGCACTGAAGATTATACCGGTAGGGTGGTAGAATGACTTGAAGACATGGTCCTCTTTCCAATATTCTGTCGTGAGTTGGTGCATGCGGTTCCAAACGTATTGCTCCTCGGTGTCGGTTTCAGAGGGCTCGCCTTCTTCCATGATCTTGTTGACATCGTTGCCAGCAGAGATGGGTGAAGGAATGGGATGAGCCTCCAATACAGTCACATTTTTGTATCCGCGGCGAGCGAGATGCAGTGCTGTAGAGCAACCCCATGTCCCGCCTCCTATGATCAGGACAGTACTGTCTTTTGTTAGAGCGGCCATGGTGGCAATCCAATGTCACTGATTTGTCGCCGAGTATTGACGAAACTGTTCAATGTCGCAAACACTGAGCGTCGACACGCTTTTTGTTCAATCGTCTCTTGGCTTCTGGT
This sequence comes from Aureobasidium sp. EXF-10727, assembly GCA_023848595.1. NCBI lineage: Eukaryota > Fungi > Ascomycota > Dothideomycetes > Dothideales > Saccotheciaceae > Aureobasidium > Aureobasidium sp. EXF-10727. The sequence goes on from SWBF01000093.1 coordinate 14,226, forward strand.
TGATGTCTACGTACCCACCTCAATCGCGTGACCACACGAGACGATAGTATCGCTGCCGAAGTTCGATCAACGACAACTGTCCAGAGGCGCTCTGTAGACGCTCGTCTGGATACCGAGTTGCTTGTTCAGGACAAGCCTCGCAGGCATTGGAAAAAGTCGAGGAAGGTCCATGCGTGAGGATTGTTCGCAACGTGCTTGATGTGTCTACAACGTCAGCAACAGCCATCACTAACACACATTTCTTCCAGCGACACGATGGTGGTTGTCCTTGTGCCTACTTATACTGCGCCAGTGCATTTGCGTCACGCGCAGTTGGAACCAACAAGGGGGAAAAAACAGACTCTTTACAGCTGCGGTAAGTGGTCTTGATCCTGGAAATGCTCGTTTACTATATTTGAACTCCACCGCAGGATCGAACATCTGTAGTCCAAAAACAAATATATGCCCATAACTCAGTCCATGCGACCGTGGCATACTCAACACTTATATACCAAGTGCTATATATCATCCTGAGGCGTTTCGCAGTCTATCTGAGTATAAAATACCACGAGTCGGCGTAGGAATGCAAAAAGTCGACTTTACATGCTCGTCAAGGATCGCACCCTGGCCGCTTCACCGAGTTCTTCGAAAGCGTCCATGTCCATCAGACCACATAACGTCGGTGTGACTGCACGTAGTTGATCGATATCAGAGACGTATCGGGCTGAGTTGTGTTCATATCGAGGACAGATCAGGCGTGAGCATCAAATGCTCGTCGAATCGAGCAAGTCTCTCGATGGAGCTCAGCAGTTGCTGCCTCGAAGCTTGGCACCAATCAATCCTCGAAGCCTCCTTTGCCCCAACGATAATTGGCGAAGGTGGGTCCTCTCTTGCCCAACCAACACAAGTGATGGCCAAAAGTCGTGAAGGGTCCAGAGTTAAGCCCTCCACCAAGCCAGAGTCCTCACCCTCACCCTCACGACTTTTGACCGCCATATGCAACACTGCTGAGTCACCCTTGTCCGTTCCTCCATCTATAAAACCCCCCTCTACCTCGCCCTCCCTCTTTCCTCCTTCATACTTACCTTGGAGGGAAGGCGGCGATCAAGAAGGCTGCTCTTCTGAAGAGACTCCGTGCATTGCACAGCGCGCAGGAGACTCTTCATGGATGTCCTTCGGGGCCTCCACTTCTGCAATTTTTCATCTCACACACGCTTTGTGCTTGTCACATTGTCAATACCTCTTTTCATTGATGTATCGGCTTGGGAGCTGGTCGTTGAAGAAGGGAATGCGAATACTGAAGCCTGCATGATGTGGCTTTTCTGCTTGCTTGACAGCCATCGGTAGATGTCTGGCCAGGATACAAGCATGATGTTGGATAATCCATGGATATGGTGATGGTAGAAATGTGCTGCAACGCTGAATGGGGTGATGAAATTTGGTGTGTGCGGGTGGGGTCGAGTGGACAGCTCTCCAGAAGCTTACGAGCACCTGTTCTCATGCAGCATCAACGTCGACGCATGCTCGATGTACTCGTATTCGTTCACGACAGGTTCCTTTGACCGTCATCATGAGCAGACGATACATCCAAGGAAAAAGAATCATGGAGTCAGTACCAAAGCCTGTAATGCGCGTGCCTATCCACCGGCTCGTCTTCTGAAGACTTACCTGAACGCTATCTGCAGTGTATACTGTTACGTTTGTTTGTGCGATACAGATCCAGATACAATGCTACCGCTTGGGGTAGACTCAAAACGTAGAGTGATCAATGTGGAAATCTTCATATTCGTACAAAAGTATCAATCGCGCTATCCGAGTGTGGTATCAAGTAGAAAGAAGCAAAAACACCAACCCATGCCATATCTCGTAAGAAGTGATTACCCATGTTTACATGGCATAAACGAAAGCACCGACACCGGCAGCAATCATCCACAAGCCAGCAGACTCGGGCATTCTCATTGCCGTTCCGGCACTGGTCGAGCTCGTAGCATCCTCGGGAAGAGTACCGTTGAGAATGAGAGTATTGGTGCCATTCACGTTGGCGATGCGAGCGACAGTCGAATTCATGTCGGAAGCAGAGCCATTGCCGACGATTGAAGCCAGGTAAGAATCGTCTCCCTGGTCGTCACATCCACACTCGGCGTTCTGAGCGCAGACACACTGGACGGGTAGCGTGGTGTTTGTGTTGTTGCCATAGGTCTGATTTTGAGCGGCCTCGGTGCGGTTGTGGAAGTAGTAAGGATGAGCGTAGGGGTAGGCGTATGCACCGGCGCCGTAAAGGGCAAATACGCCAACACCAAGCGCGGCACCACCAAGAGCGTATGGCGCAATACCGCCGGGCGAACGGCCACCAGATCTGTATGCGGTGGTTGAACCGCCGGCGTAGTAGTTGCCTCCAGCGCCGTACGACGGTCTTACGCTTGAACCGCCTGAACTTCCAGAGCCTCGACTACCAGAGCTGCCCGAGGATCCTGAGGAACCTGAGGAGCCAGAGCCAGAGCTGCCCGATGAGCCCGACGACGACGAGCCAGAGCGACCACCGCCAGAACTGCCGCCGCCACCTCTTCCACCACCACCGCCTCCCTTGCGCTTCTCAAGAGTGTTGCTTGTTTCGGGCGATGTGGCGCTATCGTGACTCGAGCGGATGGCGAGCGAGTTTGCTTCTTCGGGGATGACGGCTGCGTTGACTGCGCTGCCCACGCCGAGCGCCGAGATGATGACGTGCGAGAACCTCATATTTGTGTGTTGTGGTAGTTGTAGTGTTTTCGAGGTGATGGATTCGAGGATGAGCCTTGGTATTGAGTATATCAAGTGTATAGGTCGTGTGAATGTCCAATGGATGAGGGTGGGTAGACAAGTATCACTAGTCGGTAAAAGAAGAGCTGGTCATGGACGGCACACCGACGCCATTATATTCGATACAGAACCAACACTTCCAAGCCTCCAACCCCGTATTATCCGTTGCCGCACCACCGTCAAATTAGGTCATTGAGGCGCATTGCAAAGGATTTCGAGGTTGTTTCTTCCTCCTAAGCCTTTGGATCCTTCCGACTCCTTCACACAAGCTGCGCCTTGTCTCGTCTTGACATCACGGCAGGGGCAATGCATCATAACCGGCCGAGGCTTGGCATAGATGCCCCCGCGGCGGCGAGCCAATCTGCACATCTTCTTTTATCCCCACCACTTGCGAGCCGCCATCTCGAACAAAGCGCATCATCGTTCACGTGCTTTCTAGGCATATGGTCATTTATCGAGGAATGCTCTAGCGTCGAAGCCTCGATTCCTTCGACCGTTATCGACTCCTCAAGTCTTGTCTGCTCCTTCGTCTGCCTGAAATCTTCATCATACATCAGGCCACCCATGTCAGACCTTGCCAGTCTTTACTCAGGCGGCATGTGGATGGTAGAGTTCTCAAGTCAGACAGAACATGTTAGCTAGGTACTCACATTGCTTCAACAATTGGTTGCGTGGCCCAATGGCAAGGCGCTTGACTACGAATCAAGAGATTCCAGGTTCGACCCCTGGCGTGATCATTTTTTGTTTTGTCATTTTCTTTAATGCCAAAATATCCGCAACCTCTGAGAACCACTCTTCTCTTTGTCTGTCAGCCAGAGCAATAAGAGATATTTTCTTTTTGCTGGATCGACGTCTTGACCGATGTCTGCGCCTTGTCATCGTCTCTTCAGCCTAATCTCGATGACTAGACTACAGGTCGATCGTTTGCAAGATGTCCTCCGGATCTGGCATCCTACTGCGTATTCGTCGTAAATCTTGCCATATTCGTTTACCATTCAAGCAACCTTGCTTTGGCATCGGACTACCCCGCAAATGACTCATGAACATCACTCGATTTTCTGTTCGCTATTGTATACCGGCCTCACGCTTGGCTGCATTCGTACTGCAGAAGCTAAAGACACAACCCATACTCGTGACGACATGTACTGAGACCTCACCTTTACTCTTCAGGTGTATGGATCCCTGGTATTGCTCTGCAGCGAGAGTTTGGTCTATCGCCCTTCCTTGTCATCGATTGACGGTCTGAAACAAAGAGATAACTAGCACAAAGGAGGAGCAACCAACTAGATTGGAGGAGAATCCAAAATGAATCAGAAAGGCACAATCCAGTCGTCTTACACAGAAGATAGAGGACACGAATATGTGTTTGCACTAGAAATAGTCCAGTTGTCGGTGCAACCCGAAACAATTCGTATCGAAGAAGGACGAACAGAAAATTTCATGAACATATTCATAGGGCTGTATATTTGTGCCCTTGGTCGCTTTTTCGATTTCTTTTTAACATCAATTCCTTCTCCCAACCATTTTCGAATTTTCCCTTCAGTCAAACAACTGAATCCCCGTCAAGCAGTCAAAGCGGAGCTGCAACCTAGGATGCCCATGCCGACAAAGGCAAAGATCATGCAGAGCCCTCTGTTGTGTGTAAGTTCGAGACTCTCACCAAAGAGCTGCAATGCAACAGAAGTCATGATACCAGCCGTAACAGCAAACATGGCGCCGTAAAAGTTCTCGCTGATGGCGACATTCTTAGAGCCAGCGATTTTGAAGATGAGGGCGGCAATACCGGCACCAAGAGGCTGAGATGCACCACCAAGAAGCGATGCCCAGAACATTGCTTTGGCACGGTTGTTGATGGCGAGGTAAAGAGGCAGAGCAAGGACGAAGCCATCGGTAATGTTGTGGATGAACAAGGCCAAGAATACCGAGAAACCGAGTTTAGGGTTCGCGTGATTGGTGGCGAAGGTGATGAAGCCTTCTGGGAGTTTATGCAGAGCGATTGCGATGGACGTCTGAAGGCCGATGGATGCGAACACGTTGGTAGGGACATGATGATGATGGTGTTGCTGCTCTGCACTTTGTTGCTGATTGCTGGACAGTGAGGCATGAGACTTGGTATGATGAAGCGATTGTGCATCATCCTCTTCCTCCTCAATCACAGCGTCAGCGCTCAGGCTAGGCATGCCGTTCGTTCTTTTGGTCTGAAGAGCCGTGTCTGATGCCATGCGGTTCTGATGTGCAGGACGGAACGGAGCCTCTGCCCTGGTAGCTTGTAGCAGAGGGGTCTGCTCGGAGGCGTTCGATTCGCCGCGCAGAAGCTGTTGGCGGATGATGGAGCGAGTGCTTGCCTGTCTCGTCTGCATGTTTTTGAAACAATCCGCCCCGCATGGCTCGCTGAAGCCATAGCAGGGACCGTCACAATCACAAGACGACTTAGACCTGGAAGCGATTGAGGAAAGTGTTTGACTCAGACGGGCTTGCAGTGAGGGTCGTCTTGAGAGGCTCTTGCCTGGAGGTAGTGTCGGGCCACCGTTTTGGTCAGCGGCAGCGGAGGTGGACTTGCGTGCTGCAATCTTCGGTCGTTGAATATGGATGTGTTCCCCGTGTTGCTTGATGGTAGAGTTGGATCCGCCATGCGAGCGGTCGTGAGAAGGAGGATGAGCCTGCTCATGCCTCACTTGGCCGTCCTCTTCGGATGGCTGCTTGGCAGCGGCTTCTTCGTCGTGCGAGTGTTCACAGTCTACCACATGAGATGGCATGAATAGATGAGCAAGTCGGCTAATGACCTGAATACCTAGAGCTCCTGCTAAGAAACAGCCTATCAATGTCCAAGCAGCTGCTTTTGGCGACATTCCACCCTTCTGGAGAGAACCTTTGGCCGAGGGCATCATGCTGAATAGTGCAGAAAAAAGCTGCTAGTGTTAGCTTCAAAGCATGGAAAGGATAGTGTGGAGACTGTTACCATGACACCAAAACTCAGACTGAGTGACGAGGATAAGAACGTATCGCTATCCTGTATCCTGAAGTTGCGTTTGCTGGGAAATTTTCTGACGATTATATCGACGCAGATGATGGAAGCCCCGATGATGCATGCTGCCGTCACGGTCAATTGATGTGCACATGGCAGGCAAACACATCTGAACACTCACCAGCACCACTGACACTTGCCATGACCCATCCACGTTCATCGTTCGAGAGACCCATATTCAACTAACCCAAAGAATGCCGATGCGTGTCGACAAGCTGGAGATGGTGCTCTCCCGATTGGAAGGATTCGGCTGTTTCTGGACTCAAAAGGACGTCGCGTCTCAAAGGATCTGCTTTGTTCCTCGATACCTACCCAAAGCGAACGTTACTGGTATTCCGCGCAAATGTTCGATAATAATACAGATTGTCTGTGAGACAATGAATATGAGGCTTCGGGAACGAACGAGCAGACGTCGTTCAGAAGGCTCTGTTGAGGTCGCGACTCGAAGGCGCGGGCCGAGCGCACCGTTTTCTCACTCGATGATGCCAAGACACCTTGATGGGCCCTGTGACGCGCTCTTTACTTCATTGGCTCGAGGCTTCTATTTCAGATGTGTCGGTGAGCAATCACAAGACTCCTTGCTCCTTTGTAAACCACTAGAGTGAGTATGTACGCAAAATCACTTTCTCAGATCCGTCACTCGTAGCGATAATGACTGCCACTGCGTCGAAATTACCTAGTATATGTACCTTGCTCTTCGCCAAGATCCAAGGCGGAAGGCAGGCATCACGATCCCTGAAAGAACATGGTATGAACAACGGAAAATCATATACTAAGAGACTGTACAAATGGACGGCTTGCTGGGGCCTTTCTATTCTAGAGGAACGATGCACTTCCCTTCGACCCACTTGGCGAATTGTACCGTCGGTGTGTCGACCACGCGCATGAATATATCTGCTGCCCAAATCGTACTTGCGATGTTAATGATTGCAGCCAAAACAAAACCAACCTCCTTGGTTGTATATGTATCATATCCAATTATACGCCAGAAAAAGTCCATTGAAGCGTAGCCGATGGTATGTGTAACAGGGCCATGCATGAGGTAAAGCGAGAAAGATATTTTGCCAAGATACTGGACTGGACCATTGGTGAAGAGACGCTGGAGAAGAGAGGAATTGGATGTCGACCAAACGAGCAGAATCGCTGCCCAACCGACCCAATAACGTTGTTTGTGGTCACAATAAGATGGAATCCAAGAGTACAGTGTAGCCCAGCCAGGGGCGTGTTCGACATGGAGTTGTGGTTGGCCTCCCAGATATATGCCAACTAGAAAGACGAAAATATACAGTGCCGTCCAAAGCGACTGGCGTTTTAGAGGATTTTGAAGAGAGAGGTCGAGTGTAGGAAGAACAGACTTTGTAGCGGTCAGCGCTTGTCTGCGGAAATCCAGTTCGGCAAGGAGAAAACCAGAATAGAAGAGAATCATTTCCCAGCGGTCTTTCTCGTGACACCAGACGATAAGTGCGACTAGGGAAATAATTCTGACAAGAGGCTTGAGACGCGCAAGGCCAAGTTGAGTCAAGTATAGAACAAGTGAAGACCGGAATTCCATGCTGAGAGGAGTACAGTCAGCGATGTCTCAAAATGGTCCTGAACAAGGTAGACTTACGGGATGGTCCACAGATGCTTGTCAATTTCAATGTCGGTGTCTTTTGTTCCAAAGCTCCATGGATGTACAAATATCCACATCATCTTAGCCCAGTCTGTTATTTGATGCCACAATGACTTGTAGCGTGGCATATGAAATTCGCGAACCTGGTTCAGGCGCTTTTCATCGTATGCAATACCACGAGTTGCGTCATACGCGCCCAACCGGACCAGGACAACGATCATCAACGTCGAGACAAAGCAAGGCAGATAGAGACGAATAGCTCTACGGAAAGTTGCCGAAGAGAGAGTGTGTAACAAGTCATTCCAACTCTTCTTCCTCATAAGCTTGACAGGCTTGTACGAAAGCGCATAGCCAGAGACGACGTAGAAGATGGAGACCATGGCGGGTCCAGTATATATGAATCGAATGAATGGGAGTTTGAGAAACTCGCGGTGCTCATCGGGCTTGCCGGTGCCGGCGAATGCGGTGAGAACATCGTGACTCGAGTAAGAGAAGTGGTAGAAGAAGACGAAGAGGGCGGCAAGCCCACGCATGCCATCGAGGTAAGCGGAGGGGTGTAGGCGCTCAGGCTTCAGTAAATCGGGATAAAGCTTGATTTGGACGAAAGTTGGTAGCAGGAAGAAGAGAAAGCGCTTTAGTAGAGGTAACAGATCTGACCATTGTGGGTGTTGCAGGCCAGAGAGGTTGATGTGGAGTGTCGGTGACGGATTGCTCGATTCGGCTTCAACTAATCGTCTGTTTGCTTCGTCTTGGAAATCTTCAAGGAGGTGCGACTCCTCCAGCACGTTCTTCTCATGGAATGTAGACCCCTCCGCCATGATGTGAAAATGGATGAGCGAAGGAGAAGAGAAAAGGAAAGAAGCTACAAGAATGAGGAGATCTCAAGGGTTGTTTCATCCCTCTGAACATTAACCCTAAAAGTCCCATAAGTACATCTACATGATAACTGACCGAAGTGGGATCATCACATAAAGTTGCATGTCAATTCCGAGACCCCACCGCTCTCATTCTGCAGATATTGCAGGGTTCCGAGCTGTAAGATGCCGTTTTGCGCTAGCTCCGCCGCGTGGCCGGACCTGTGACTCGTGCCTGCTTCAGACATTGAAGAATGTACACTGTCAATATTGTAGCATATGGCTACTTAAGAACCACACTCAAAGTTCGTAGGCCGAAAGGAAGACACTGTTTCCAAGTATGCGACACTTTCCGACGGCTGCCTCAAAGTCTATCTATCCTGGAGATCGGATGACTTGGCAGTGACTTTCTTTGCTCCGCCGTTTGATGGTGAAACACCTTGCATTTCGCTCGGCGGCACGAAGACAAATGCGAATTTGCCTGCAAGATTGGTCAACTCGGTTGATACAAGAGACATATTTTGTATGGTTTCTGTATCAGCCAATCATCTGTCGCAGTGGTTTAGTGGTAAAATTCGTGCTTGCCATGCACGAGCCCCGTGTTCGATTCACGGCTGCGACATTGTTTTGGTCACCATACCTCTACTCCTTCCTCGTTGCTTTGGCGCTGCAGGTACGGAGTATAGAAATTTTGCTCTCTACTCTAGCGGAGCGTGTCCTTCCCAAAGCGGATGTCATTCTAATCTTATCACGCCAGGGCTTGCTGGTTGCTGCCTGATTGTAGAGTATTTAATCGCGGTCGTCAGTCTCCAACCACAACTCAAGGCAACTCTCTTTTTTGCACTCATACATCACTCTGTTTCCGGCACATGTTCTCACGAGCTGACACAATACGCAAATCCGATCCCCCATTTCACCTCTGAACTCAAGAATGAGCGAGGATACTTTTAGCCCCTTCTCGCGACTGCCCACTGAGCTTCGCGAAGAAATATGGCGCTACTGCCTTCCGCATCGAGTGCACGAGATAGACAATCCTGTCGACTTCGTAGTCTTCGGTTGCTTCGGGCTCGAAGACAAGGCCCCCTGCACACTTACATCGACCAGTATCAGCAATGGTCGCCCGCCGTTACTTACGCGAGTCTGCCATGAGTCGCGAAGAATTGCCTTTGAATCAGGCAGTATAGCTTCAGTGCCCGAGTCACCGGAAGAAGAGAGTCCTTGCCAGTCGCATGAAGATGATTGGGATGCCTCGACCAGAATGGACCGCGATCACTGGCAGGACCCTTCTCGCAACTCTACACATCTACACTGGACCGCATGCTATAGCGCAGACCTCTATTATTCGGCTCATGGCAACCCTGTGGAATCTTTGGTCTCGGAATCGAAGCGTCTGAATGGGTCAGCATCGCTCATGCTGTACTACATCAATGACAGCTTTAGACGCTACAGCAAGCAGAGAGATCTAGCGGCATTGAAACTACTACCCAAATGGTTGGTAGTCGCGAGAGTCATTGTCATACACCTTGACTCTGCACAAGCTGCCAGAACCGGTCTCTTCGGACTATTGGGAGACGCGCCCGTGCAAGTAGTAGACGCCTATTCACCATTGGCTTCGCAGCTGTATGAGCTAGCTGAGACGTGTGAGCGTGGGGCGTATGCGCTTACAGCTGCTCAGAACTTTGCTCGAGAGTCTGCAGACCACTGGGATGCCCTTTTGAAGCTTCAGGCGTTCAGGGTTTTTCAAGACCATGACTTGTGTAAGCGCATGCGGCCAGCAATCATGTTTAGACTGTGTACGCGAATGTGTAACCACAGTGAGACACTGGGAGAAGAGCCAAAAATTCGGACAGGGCAGTGAAGCCCAAGCCTGCACAGTGCAGGCATACCGGAGAACACGCCTAGCAGGTAGGAGAAGGTTTATGTATGTCTGATATCGCGTTCCTTCAATCTATACCCGCAATTCACACAGTCCCTATCCTTACACCAAGAGACCTTCATTACAAGAGAATCAGCTCCAAGGCTCTGCACACTCTTTTGATCTCCCACGTTACCAGTAACAGCCTCATTGTGGCCTTCCTTCCAACCGTCAACCGACGCCCAACACAGCACCATCACCTCAGCCTTTCATGGCTGAACAGAGTTAACTACATCTGCCGCTCAATAAAACCGGAAGTCTAGTGGTCTGGCTGTCGACACTGATGGTTGTGTTTCTGGCGTTGCGGCCTTCGCCCCATGATGTCGACATGGCGACGTCGTGACCATTGATGTAGGTACCACATATCTGGATCCGGCGGCATTGGTAGAGGTAGAGATGGCGAGTGAAGCAGGGTTGTCGGGAGGTAAGTCACTGCTTTTCACTTCAAGAGGAGCGCAGATACCGGGGACACAGTCGATGTGGCTGGCATTGCCAGGGCCGGAGATGGTAAAGGCGGTGTTGGGATAAAGTGTTCCGTTTGGGGTTGTGATGGTGATGGATTTGATGGGCTCGTAATTGAGATGGCAAGGGTATTGTTGTTTCCTGCGAGCAGAGTGACAGAAAGGGTAATACTGGATTGACCTGTGCTCATACTGTAAGATGATTTTTGCTTGACAAGATGTTGAGTAATCTTCAGCTTGATCAGTTCTAACCATGACGGGTGCTACACCAGGTTTATAATCCATACTTAAGCATGTAGGTTTTGTATTCTTCTGCTTGATAGCAGAGTACTTGCATGCAGCGTCCCATGAGATTACCGTGTATGAAGATTACCTTTTGGGATCCGCGGTGGGATCAGCCCTGGAGATGCTATCCTTGCATCTATGACAACCGTGACAGTACAATCTCGCGAGAGTGAATTCTGCACAAGCAGCACACTGTCTGATAGAGTTCCTCGTCGAACATGAAGGCAAAGAAGCAGAGTCGCATCTCAGACAAGGCCCACCAGCCATCGCAACTTTCCTGCCAAGACTTCAATCTCGACACATTACACTCCCTCTTCACCACTTTGTATGTCCTTAGGAAGCCACAATTTTCTTAATAAAACATTTCCAAAACCATTTCAATGGCATCCGCGCCAGAGACAAAAGTCGTCAACATCGGCACGCGGCGATCGCAACTCGCCATCGCTCAAGTCGACATGATTGTCAAACATCTCCAAACCTTTGCACCGGGTCCCGAGTACAAGTCACAGGTGGTCAGCACAATGGCCGACGAGAACCAAGTCAAATCGTTCCAAGACTTTAACGCAAAAAGCATCTGGACAGAGGAGCTAGAGAAACTTTTAGTGGACAAGAAACTTGATGTTATTGTTCATTGCTTGAAAGGTAGGTGGACAAAGGAACCATCTTTGTATTCGTACCAGAATTTTGATTTTCTTTTTTTGTACAGATGTGCCTACTACATTGCCTGAATCTTGCGTGTTAGGCATCATCTGCGAACGTGAAGACCCTCGCGACGTGATGGTGATGAAGCAAAACTCGACTTTCAAATCACTACAATCACTTCCCGCTGGCTTCGTCGTTGGCACCTCTTCTGTGCGCAGAAAAGCTCAGATCATGCGCCACTATCCTCATCTGATGTGCGAGGACGTCCGAGGCAATCTCAACACCAGACTACGAAAGTTGGACGCCGAGGACAGTCCTTACGCGTGCTTGATTCTCGCTGCTGCGGGCTTGAAGCGCATTGATCTTGGTTACCGCATTACGCAATACTTGGGTCCGGAAGACGGTATGCTGTATGCGCCTGGTCAAGGTGCGTTGGCGTTGGAGGTGAGAGAAGGCGACGAGCAGACGCTTCGACTACTGAGCTCACTATCTCACCAAACGACGACGTTGGCGTGTCTTGCTGAGAAGAGCCTCCTGAAGACTTTGGAGGGTGGATGCAGTGCACCAGTCGGTGTGCACACTGATTGGCAAGATGATGTGTTGACTCTGCATTCCACCGTCACCAGTCTGGACGGCAAGCAGATGGTAGAGATGAGCATGAAGCATGTAGTCAAAACAACGACCGAGGCTGAAGCTCTTGGAAAGCAATTGGCAGATGACATGATTGCGCAAGGCGCAAACACCATCTTGGAGGAAATCAGAGCTGGTCTCCGATGATAGAGTGTATAACTCGACACTCTGACCAATGTATATAGTATTCAGACACGCCACTCCTTCTCAACTCAAACAGTCCAGCCTTGTGTAAAGGTCTATGATTGAAGGCCTCATAGCTGCGACACAAGGTGCTGAGACCTGGATTATAAAATGTTAAAATTCAAGGCGTTCTATTCGTTGTATAGTAATGTGTCGTCTATCGCAACTCTTTTCTCATAAAAACAGCATACCACCACAGGGTCTCTCCTTGCTTGCCCAGACTTGTATACCTCGGGGCCTCCTTGTAGCTCTTGTAGCCCTTTTTCTGGTACCACAGCATATTGTTCTGAGGGACGGGCCTCTGTTCTCCAGCTTCTTTTTCCCACTGGCCCAAGCCGTCGGGGCCCTCGACGCCGCCGACACAGTAGCGTGGGCTCAGTGTGTTGATTGTGATGGCGGTGATATGTTCAGCGCCAAAGGGCGGGACACGGGCAAGGCGTTCACACTCGTCGACGGCAAAGGCACCCAGGCCGGATCGGTGGAAGGCAGGCAGCACGAACAGACTGGTTATGGTGAGTACGCCCTTGTCAGGATCGGCAAGCGTCGTGTCCGGTACTGCATCGGGCTCGGTAATGTCGACCTTGTCCAAGGATACGTGGCCGACTGGCATGTGAATGTCGGCGTCGCGCGTAAAGGTGGGAATGCCCTTGGAGGCGTCGGGGGCGAGGCAGATCCAGAAGAAGCTGCGGGTGCCGGCTTCAATGGCGGCGGCCCACTTGGGGATCTTGTCGCTGTTCCATCCACACACGATGCGTTGGTCGTAGAGGATCTGTCGCTCTTGTTGCTCCTTTAAGTCGATAGGGACGAGCGTGGCCGAAGGCAGCTGGCGGTGGGACACGGTCGCTGGACCGGAAGGCGCGTTCGTCGTCATGGACGCTGTTGCTGTGATATTCTATGAGGTTCCTGCATCATGTTGAAGACGTGGGAGTGTCCTTGAAGCAACTTGGACTTGTATATTGCACCTTCTTGTTCTGGACGCCGACCCCGACCCTCTTCTCGGCCTTGGCGTTCACTATATATCATCCTTCGCTTCCATCCCTTGCATCTCAATTTCTGACCAATAGGAATATCATTTGCAAGCTACACGTTTCGTAGGCCCTTTCAACTACTGGCTCAGAGGCTTGTCGCTGTTACTACAATTGATATGATCTCATGAGGCCATCACGACCGAAGCTCCTCAGCGCTCTGTCTTCTTTCGACCATCTCAACATGCCAATACCTCGCTCTGTTCCAGATCCCTCGGGTCTCTGTATCCGCCACTTGGTGTTTTGAGTCCGACTCCATATCTCGATTGTATCATCACCTGCTCGAGCAATCAGCATCTCTCCTCCATTCACCCATTGAACTGCCGAGACAGCAGCATATCTTTCCTTCATCCAGTCGTCGACCTTGACTTTGAAACTGCTAATCGTCTTGTCTTCGAAAGGCTCCCAGATCCACACATTGTTACTCTCGTGCACAATGGCGATCTCTCCTCGCTCCGACCACGCTACACATCTGACCCAGTGTCGAAGCTTTTCGTTTCTGAACCGATTGACTTGCTCTGCTGTTTCGGCTGAGTAGACAGCTACGAAGGTTTCACCTCCTAAGTCTTGATTGGCCATTCCGCAAAGCAAGACATGCTTCGAATCCGGCGACCATGCTCCACTCCAACACTGTCCCCCTGTTGGTCCAATGACATGCTTGCAGTCACCTGTCGAGGCACTAAAAATTCTGAAAGTCCCGTCCCAAGCCGCAGTAGCGATGTACTGACCATCGGGACTGAACGCCGTCCACATGATCGCATCCTCATGGCCACCCAGAACGTACTTTTGGCACTTGTTGACCATATCGTAGACGATGATTTTGGGAAGGTCGGCTGGCGGACGAGGTCCGGATTGCGTGCTTTCGTTTTGTACCAGGTAGAGGAATAGTCGGCCATCCATACTAAATGGACTAGAGCCAAATCCGCTAGGTCGGCCTGCTACACGAGACAGAAGTCTAGACTCGATGCCCGCCCTCAACTTCTCGAGTGCCTTGTTGTAGCCCTCACGGACTGATCTGAGGAGTGGAGATGTCGAGGAAACACCAAAAGAGTCGTTCATCACAGAAACCACAGGCTCCAAAGACTTTTGCAGAAGTCCATCCACGTCAATGGTATCAGGCTTATGCGTCATGCGACCATCCCGATCCAGTTCCATGAACAAAACAGCAGACTTTCTCTCATCTCTATCAGAAGTCTCGATGGCCAAAACATAGCCTCCAGATCCGCTCACAGTCGGACTAAACATGAGCTTCACACACGGAAACCCAAGTCCCTTGAACTGCAAACAATGTTCCCTGGTCTCGAGATTGTAAACACCAATCACCGAGCCATTGGAAGCTGCAACCAACTTATCGTCATGACTGGCAGCAAAAGTCCCAATTTCACCTGGTGTCTGGTTGTCGAAGAAGTGGAGCTCTATTTTGTCGTCTTGGTCGTCCCAGAAGCGGTGGGCGGGCTTGTTGTTAGAATTGGTGGATGCCCACGAGGCTGGTTTTCCTTCGACTCCAAAGTCCTGGTCGACTGCGTAGACGTAATCCGCCAGAAACAGTTTTTTGTTCATGTGGCGCGCCATTGTTGATGTTAATGGTATTGGAGAGGTCAGGTCTAAGTAAAATGGTTGTTTCTGATATATATATATATATATATATATGTCGGTATTGGGGGGCTAGGCAGCGACCATGCGAGTGAGTCAAAGTCGCCCGCGGGTATCTTGAAGGAGCGATGGCGTCAGGTTGCAGAACAAGTTTCTGTCGACATCAAGTTTGCATTAACAAGTGTCGTGCACAAAAGAAACAGAATATGATAAAAGCTGTCAAATCACACAGCTATTAAGATCTTGCTATAAAAAGGTCTTTACAAGAACAGAGAAAAATCGACTTCGTGGCCTTCGTTACATATGAGATGAAATGGCAAGGGTGGCTCCTCAGACAGGCGATGAGGGCTGCGAATGCGACATTGACAACTCCTGCTCGATCTTGATGTCTTTGCTCATGACCACGCGTCCGTTTTGGATGTATGCCTTCTTGATCGCTGGCTGGGGGACTTGATAGCGTTCATGCCGCATCAGGGACTTGAGGCTCGATGGCCTCGAACGCTTTGTCCCGCTGTCGATGCGAGATACATCAGACATGGCCGATGGAGCTCTGGAATGTCTCGTCGAGTGTCTGGTAGAATGCCTGGTTGATTGCCTGGATATCTCGTGCATGCTTGACAGAGGCTTCTTGGCCTTGCGGTCTATCGTTCGTAGCTCCGTCTCGTCCGAGTTGCCGATGATTGTCGTGACAAAGCCTAGTCGTGCGTCCCCGTATTGATTCATCTTGTCCTCGAAGCTCATGCGGGAAACATATGTGCCGGGTGTGCAAGTACCCGGCTTGCCTCGATGCGTGGTGGGCAGCACGGTATGCTGCTTCCTACCAGGGAAACAATACTTGAAAAGCGGACGCAGAGTTGCCAGAGATGCCGCGACAATGCCGACTCCTGGCTCTACAATCGACCAACTTGCTATGCTGACCGCGTGTTCTAGGAACGTCGGTGATGCCTCGATGCCGGGGATGTATGCTAGTCTGACCAGTGAGGAAATGCTTGCCAGAGAGCCAAGGCCGAGCAGACATCCTGCTGAGATCTTGGTGGATCGAGGGATGGCTGCGCTCCAGATCACTGTTACCGGGAGAAGAGAGAAGAGCCAGTCTGTCAAGGCATTCATGCCACCGGCAGCATAGTACAAGGGCTGCAGTATCGTGTCCGACATGCATTGCTTCCTGGCTTCCTGAATGAAAAAGTTGGTGGGGTTGCCGCACTGGAAAATGACGATGAAAGTGAAAGCCAGGCCATAAGTTGTGTAGATTGCGGTCGAAATGTATATGGCTTTTCGTTGCCACGAAAAGTTCTCGGGAATGATGCGCAGGAAGAAAATAGCAAGGGCGAGCTTCAAAAAGACTGTCGTGACGATGTAAAGAGACATGAAGCCCATGATGAGCTGGACTGCCAGTCAGCTTGTGTCTATCTATGTTCAATTGCATCTGTAGCTTACGCCAAATATGTCGTCGATCAGGCCGAACTGAGCTTTGAGCCCTTGTGTCAACGCTGTGCTTGCGGCATCGCTCTTCTCAATGTTCTCGATGGCGATGAGACACATACAACATGCTGTAAAGACGCATAATGTAAGAAGCATCAACCAGTCGTCCCAGTGGAATGATCTCAGAAGGTAAGCTCTGACGTATACACGTAAGCTCACAGCGACCCAGGCCAGCACAAGAAAGGCGACCGAGACCTGGAACATAGGCAACAAGGTGTGTTCCAGCTCCAACATCCTAGAGATCTCGGCGATATCCATGTTGGTGACGTCCAGTGAGGTTGCTATTCTGGCTACGATAGCCTCGCTCGACGTCGACACGGACGGTTGATTATATCGTTGGAAGACAGCGGGGGAACCTCAAGGTTATGAGCAGCACCGGTGTGGAAGATTTCAGCGGTTCATGCGAGAGCGTTAGATAGCGGAATAGAGGGTGGATTCAGCAGGAGGGGACCAGTCGATAGCCCTGCGTCTAGGCAAAGAAAAAGGGGTGAACAGAAAGGTAAAATACAGTTGTTAGGAACGTCGTCGAAAGGAAGACAAAGGAATGTGTGGTATGTAGGCGCTCCACGTGAAGTGAGGACGAAGAAGGAAGGGACTACACAGAGAGCGGCGACGTGCGACAAAATAACACAACCAACCTGCTTGAACCCCATATTAGACACAGACGACCAGATGGAAAACCCACCATGATAGATTAAGTCCCGACGACTCTCTGTCAGAGCACTTTTCTAGCAGCTTGATCTGCCTCATGGAATCATAGAAAGCACTTGCAGGGCTGGACTTTCCTTGAATCGCGCCTACCCCTTTGACCCCGTGCATCGGTCATACTCGAGGAATCCCGTCCCATCCCGCTTTCCTTGTTCGAGCGACAGCGTGCTTGCGCCATCTCTATCTTTTCCTCGACGTGCATCGACCGGCGGCGATGGGGTGCATAAGACCACAGACGGCGGCCACGCGAAGTCTAACGGCCGGTAATGCCATCGATACTTTCCTCAACCAGGAGCAAGTCACTCCTACGGTACCATCATGTACATGTCGAAAACGGTGTCTGCCACGACCTCGCTTGCACGCTTCGATAGGGTCGACTTTCTGACAATCTATCCTGATCACTGGTAAAGTGCAGCAAGAAAAGCAGAAGAAAAACTGGATCCCTCAAATTTCCAACGCGGCGCCGATCAAACATTCATTTTTCTGGGGTAACCCACCCTTCTCTTCGACACACGTTGTTGGTCCTACCAATCACCATGCGACGACTTAGGTTGAGGTGCTGCTCTATAGTGAGCTGAATCTGGAGTCAGATATACAGGACTGCGCCTCATCCTGACTTCTGTGACGTGGACTGAATCGAGGTGGAGGCTTCGAAGATCTCCAGCAGATACACAGCCGTATCAGATCGGTAAATACCTAGTGGGTCTGACTGAAAATCTGTCAATTAACACAGGCGGTCCTACAACATCTCATGATGTTGGCATTACAGATCTCGGTTGCAGCGCTTAAAATCTTTTGTCGCGTCCTTGGCATCTTCTACCACACCGACAGTTCCGCAGCCTCCATGAAGTCTGAGCAGCTCGAAATCACGCTCACAACAGCATAGATGAAGTGTCGTTGACGCGCATCAGTAGACTGCTGGACCGCTACTCGAGTAACCATTTCCCATGTTCGCACGAGCAATCTGGCACCACTTCCAGCTCAATCGAGCCCTCATCTTGCAACAGCCTTCAGCACGAACTTTTGTCTCTTTCGACTTACATTACCAAACATCGTTTGGTGCAAGCAATCATCGCGTTGATATCTTTTTGAAAGTTGCCAAAATCGCAGTCGACGTTCTGCCTCAACTCTTCATGCCTGACTCGACGCAGATAGTTGGTCATCAATCCGCAACCGCTAAAATCTCACGTGGCTGGCAAGGGCAACCATGTCAAAGAGGAAAAGGACTCCAAGCCCTCGGAGACACGTCTTCAATTTGAATGTCATATTGATGCTGCAACGATGAGCAGAGAAGCGTGCCTAGTCCATTGACGGTCAGTATGCAAGATCACGGTAGCTTGTGGAGTCTGTCCATCCTTACAATCTTGGACCCGGAATCCTGGCCATTAGGCCTTGCATATCACGCGCCAGCTCTTTCGAACTGACAAGACCTCAAGACGCCCAATCAATGACCGGAGTTACAACCGGGTTCTTTCCTTCACTCAAAAAGCTACCGATTTCGAACATCGCTGCAGGTATTCAACAAGGATTTTATAGCGGTTGAGCACGGCTAAGTTTCGAGAAGACAAGTCTGCATCTTGCGCACACTACTTGCTGCATCAACATGTATCTTCATCCTTGGTCCAAGGTGCGTCGTGCTCACGGCTGGCTATCCAATTTCATCTGCGTCAACGCTGCGATGACCCGATCAGTGTCCCAACCAGCCATGATTGCTTCGCGCAATATATCCTGCTCATTGCTTGGAGCCATACCACTAGGAGCAGGCGGTCTGTTGTCGAGATTTGTCGGGAACGGATAGCCCTCACCGATGGCCGAAATAACGGTTTCCAGACGATCAGACAACCCCTGTGTCTTGTAGAGGCTTTCAATCTCAGGCCAGCATGTTCTGACGAGCGGGATCGCGTCAATGTGCTCCATAGGCTTTCCAAATGCGCTACTGATTTGAAGGAGATTTGCGCTTCTGTCCAAGGTGGATGTGTTGTTGCCAGCGGCGTGGTGTAGAGCAGGATTGAAGAAAATACCATCGCCTTTCTTCAGTGGCAATGAAACCCAGTGTTCATCGAAGTACTGGTCAAATTCAGGCTGACGATACGCCATATAACCGGAGTCGAGCTTGTGACTAAATGGAAGAAAGCGCGTAGGTCCACTCTCCAAAGGCATATCGCTTTGCGCCACAGCGCCTTGTAATGTCAAGAACTGGCTCGCGTACTGGATGCCCTTGGGAAATCTAGAACATCCCTCTACAGTCTGAAAACCCAAGTGGTAGTCGCGGTGACTGGTCTGCGCTGCTCCACCAGGCTTGACAATATTCGTCTGAGCTGTGATACGGTATTGCTGTCCCAGCCAAGCCTCGCAAATGCGAGCTAGCCAAGGATTGGAGTAGTATTGTACGAAAGACTTTGGGTCCTGCAGACCATGTTTGCTAAATGAGTTCCAGATGCGTTCGTTCTTGCCATGACCAAAATGGTCACCTCTGGTGTTTGACTTTTCACGTTCGATGATTTGGTGGAAGGCGTCATTTGTCGCTTCGAGTACAGATTGATCGGTGTACATGTTTTGAACCACGAAAACACCGGGTCCATTGGCTAGTATCTCGTACCACTCATCCTGAAGCTTGTCTGCAGCTGTCTTTTCGGAGCTGTATTGGGCCAGGTCGTAGACAGGAATATTCTTTTGTACATCAGAAGTCAAGGGATAATCCTTCTTGCTGACAGTGCGATTGCAGACTTTCGCCAGACTAGACACCTGAGGAAGGTCTTCGATTGCGTAGAGCCTCGATGGTATTGCTGTCTTGATATTTTTGTGGTCATTGGCTGACATAACATCTGCATGAGGACTCATGAATGTAGCAGGTATGCAGTGATGGATGTTGGAAGAAAGTACTTGTTTCGAAGACTGTACTGGGTCGATGATGCCTTTGTCAGAGTGGGGTTGATGATGAGGTGGCCTCGGAAAGCCTTTTCCGGTCGCATGTTGACCATCAGACACATCGCGGTCATTGTGGTCCATAAGTCTTCACGTTTGTGCTGAGACATGGTCTCTATCTAAGATTCTACAGAGAGAGACACTGAAGCAAATCTTGCTATCTTTCTTCTTCTTCAAACTTCCACCCACTCATAAGTGAGTAATGCCTGCCTCAACGGATACCTCCCAGCGTCTCGATTGCTCGCTTGCGATCGCGCAACACTCAGAATATACATATCCATATAACCGAACCTACTGTACCAATGCCAAATTCAAAACGAAAGACTCAGACGCCTCGCCGCTCGTGGTGATGATTACTGCAGCGCTGTCCGCGCCCGGCCGAACCGGTCAGATTGCTGACAAGCCTACTACGCATGGAGTGGCAGAACAGGGAGCTAGCGTTGTTCATATTGTCGAGTCCTCTCCAATATGTCTTCGGTTCAAAACTAAGGATGAACACGCGGTGATAGCTTGCTTGTTGATCTGAAAGGATATGTGTTTCGCTACGATTCGTGACCCGCGTGTAACATGAGTATGTATGATACTTTATGATCCCTGGTCATTCAGAGTGGTAGTCACGCATCTTGCTGAATTTGACAAGCTCGGGTAAACTGATGCGAAAGATGGGGTTATGCAGATCAATCTTTACCGTCGGCTACATGAGAGAGCTTAGCACGAAGGTAGTATAATCTCATCAGATATATGGATGGAAAACACTGTCGAGACTGACTGTTAATGCCTGATTCTGTTGGAGTTATACTCCACTCTCTTTCATCTCGTGTTTGAGAATCACAGATTTTGATCGCATACTTGACTGTGTACCGGTGTGGCTGACTGCTTCTAGCGGGCGATGCTTCCCTCTGACTGTGTTCGCTAGTCCTGGTGTGTAGATCTCGCATGCAAGCCTACGTTTCAGTCGCTAGATGCTCTTAACCACCAATCAGATTGTGACCCGCGCCAATGTGATCTACCTGATCCTCCGAAGGCTATAGCACGGAGAGCAGAAATCTTTAGGCAGATATTGACCCGTCACCAGAAGGATTAAATGTACTATATATATAACCAGAGTCCTGCCAACTTTGCAAACATTCTTCTGCCTCATACTATAGTAACAGCAAGGATGAGCGTACTTGAATACATCTTGCAGAACAAATCCGAGAACCGACCGGATGTGGTAAGTAATGCCCTGATAGGAGTGAGTAGAGAGCCGACCACATTGCTGACTGTTCGTATAGGCATTCGTGGACGCTGAAAACCCATCGCGAAAGCTGACTTGGCAAGACAGTATTGATGCGATCCGGAGTGTGGCAAGAGGCTTGGCCAACGAACTTCATGTCAAGCCGGGCGAATGTGTCGCTCTAGTCAGTCGCAATGACATCTACCATGGTATCTTGGCCGTAGGTGTTGCTACCATAGGCGGGACTTGTGTTGGCCTACCACCTCACAGTACCTCTGCTGAATTTGAGCGATATTTCACGACCTGCGGAGCCACCTGGATCTTCACCGAGGACGAATTCCGCGAGACCGTTCTTGATGCAGCCTCGAGAGCTGGAATTCCAGAGTCGCGAATCTTGGAGTTTGACGTGCGGGCTTCGAAAGAGAATGCCACAAGTCCTGTTACTTTCAGTAGTCTCCTCGCCATAGATGCCGGTGATTACGAGCCTCCTTCGATCCCAAGCACGCAAAGTTGCTTTCGCGTCCTCACCAGTGGCACGACAGGCTGGCCCAAGGCTGCAGAATGCACTCACCAGGCCATGATCGCACGCACGCCAAATCTTCATGCGTCCAAAACAATCCACAAAGCGCTCCACTGTACTCCACAGTACCATGCGTCATCTATGTTTATGTTTCTAGCAACAATGATGGGCTGTAAGTTGAGTTGAAGGTACTAACACCACGACTAATGCTGGCTTTTTCCATCAGTCTATACGAAGGGCTCGAACGGGTTGTGTTTGAACGATACACTATCCGGGATAGCATCTCGCAGAACTGAGTGCACTGAACCAGCACGGCCTTGGTGTTGTTACCACAAATCAGTGAGATCATGCTGACTGAACCTTTGCATTAGGGCAGACAACGTACATCTCACGTGTTACTGAGCCGACATCGATCGTGGACAGTATCCACACCTATCAGATATCAGCCATGACCGCTAATCCGCGGCTTACAGACTCGATTGCGGGCGTGATCGAGTCGGGCACACGACCAAAAAGCTTCCTGGAGAGCCTTCGCAGCTACGCGTGCGGTGGCAGCGTTGTTACGCAAAAAAATCTTGCCACCTTACAAGCGGTACTGCCAAAAGAAGCCAGTATCAAACTGGCCTATGGCAGTACAGAAGCTGGCATTGTATTCGCACCCATGCCTGGTGCCAAGATTGATCACAGATACGTCGGATCTCTGATACCAGGGACAGTAGAGGTCAGGTTGGTAGCTCATTAAGGTGAAGACGCGTTGACTCTGATTCTAATTCATCATGCAGGATCGTCAACCCCGATACGCTCGAGGATGTCACCAACAACGAGGAAGGCGAACTGATCCTTCGAGGCGCGCCAGTGTTCAGTGGCTATTACAATAGTCCGGAAAGCAACGAGTTGTCGCACCTCGTTGATGCAACCGGTCGATGGTACCGGACCGGCGACAAGGTCATGTTCGATTCGGCACGAGAGGAATACCGTGTCACCGGCCGCTACAAGGACATTTTCAAAGTCTTTGACGGTAAAGAAGTCTCGCCAGAGGAAGTCGAAGATGTCCTAAAAACACACGAGTCCGTGACCGACGCCGCCGTCACTGCGCGACCCGGCCGAAGAGGCGATGGATATTTCGAACCCGTGGCCTACGTGGTCTGCAGCAAAGCAGTTGATCAGCAGGAACTTGCCAACTATGTTGCCTCAAGTCTGTCGGCCTACAAATCTCCAACAGGTGGTGTCGTCGTTGTCGATCAGATTCCACGGACAGGATTCGGCAAGGTGGCCAGGCGTGAGCTAGACCAGATTCCACGAGCTTCGTCGCTCGAGTATCTGGCGCCAGTAGTGGCTGTGAATGGTTATTATAAGTTGCAGATATGAAGCGAAGCGTAATATCAAGTAGTTGCCTGCCTGCCATGCTTGGCATAACTTCCATGGTTGTGTTTGCACGCGTCAGGTGGAAGAAAGAAGGAGCAAGCGGGGCTGACCTCGGAAGCCATTTTCCGATGGCATCTCCACCGTCCTTGCCCTACCCACTCGTGCTTTCTACCTTCTCTGCGTCCTGATCGACAAGCTCTTGCGCAGCACGTGTCGTTCTGCACGACGTGTTTTCGAGAACATTACATTAGCAACAGCGTTACGGTCGCGATTAGCAACTTAAAAGCGACACCTGTTGAGCAACCATTCCGCCAAGGCCAACCAAAAGCCGACGTCAGTCTCAAGCAAATAACGAGTCTCTCATCGGCCTCCTTTATCAACATCTTCTCCAACCCTTTTGCATCTCATGTCATCGAGAATGTTGTCGTGAACACGGTAACAGAAATCCGACCATTATCATCATCATGGGGGATCTGGAACAAAAAGTCAACAAGGCGGTGAGAAAGAACGCTTCTAACGCATGCAAGGGCTGCCGAGAGAGCAAAATAAAGGTATGACTCGAGCTTGACGTCCCTACTCTGCATCGTTTGTTTCTTTAACAAATGGTAGTGTGATAATCAGCAGCCTTGCAGTGGTTGTGTGAAGAAAGATAGAGAATGTGTTTATGACTCTCGAGATGACAAAAGACGGTACGAGACACACTTTTAGAGGAGTATAGACTGATCTTCAGTCCTTGAATTCGAGTTCCTCATATTGAAGGGGGACCAAAGCTGACTCTGGCTAGGGTTCAACTTCGCACTGCTGTCCACATCCTGGTCCGGCGAGTACAGCAGCTCGGCAAGATCATGGTCGAAGCAGATATAGAAGTTCCTCCTCTGAATATCGAGGACGACGAGTTTCTGGAACGTGTCCTGGGTACTCTTGGTCTCTCCGATGCTCCGCCCTACGAGTCTTCGGCCGCCAAGAATACTACATTACCTACTCACCTTTCTTCCGAGCAAGAGACGTCTACACCTGAAACTCGAAACTCGCCTTCAGTTAGCCCTCTAACACCAAGTAAGGATAATGTTGCACTTCAAAAGATTGTGGCGGAGGATCCTACTGGACATGGTCACTATTATCAGTCGGACTTCAACGGTGTGGCCGGGATAATGGCTGGTATGCATACCCAAGCAACGACACAATCATTAGACACCAACAAAGTCCCGGGCGCGAACCACATATCACCAGACTGGCCATTTCCGACCCTGGATAATATGCTCAGCTTTGATCTTTTTGACCCTAGCGATCCTTCCTTACACTTCTTGACCGAGCCATCGATGAACATACCACAACAACCTACGCTTCAGCATGAGCCCACGTCGTATCGTCAGGTCGAACAAACACCACGTCAACAAGATGATAACACCAGTTCTGGCGATGAAGAGAACACCGAACTGGTCAATCAACTCTCTGCCCGTCTAGGCTCTCTCCGCTTGGCTCCAGATGGCAAGCTGAGATATTTTGGCACTGCATCAAACTTACATCTGATAGAGAGTAATAACAGATCGGGCGAGAACTTCATGCTCCGCACACCATCAAGGGTCAATGTTCAGCGCCTACTCGAAGTAGCCGATCTGAGCCAAGTGGTGGACATACAGCTTGAGGATCACCTCCTCCGGCTATTCTTCACATGGCACAACCCTAGCAGTTACATTGTAGATGAGGAAGTCTTTTACATGGCGAGACAAAGCTGGTTCAATACTGGAGTTCACAACAGCTACTACAACGATGTGTTGAAAGACGCAATGTAAGTGGTTTTTGCGCATCGAGAAGTGCGGAGTACTGACTTCAGTATCTAGGTGTGCAATTGGTGCGTCTTTTGGAAGTCATTCCAACATGTCGCTTATCACTTATCCCCGATCGATGCCTCAGTTCTTCTCGGACCGAGCGAAGATACTGCTCGACTCTCACCTTGATAGCCCATGTGTGGCCACTGCACAAGCGCTTGTGATACTTGCGAGTTACGAAGAATCGTGTCAGAATATCGCGAGAGGTTGGTTGTTCGGAGGCATGGCAATGAGAATAGCATTTGACCTTGGCCTTCACGTCGACAGTAGAGCATATGTGGCCCAAGGAATCTTGACAGTGGCCGAAGCTCGAGCGCGACAAGTAGCTTTTTGGGGCTGCTATCTTTCAAATCTTCTTTGGAGTTTCCATCTCGGTCGCCCCTTTTCGCTCGACGACAGCGAGGTAACGGTTCCCAAGCCTGACCCCAAGACCTTGCCGACAAATCCTACTTGGCAGCCATACTCGGTACCTTCACTCCAGTATTCGCCTAGCGCGGTGCAGCAGAATCTGTCAGAGTTACCAGATATTACACCGCAAATCTTTCACCACTGGCTCTTCCTCTGTCAAAACATTGCTGTCGTGGGCCATGCACTCTACTCTTACACATCAATCTCCAAACCAGCACTCCAAGAACTCTGCGAAGAGACGACAACCGAGCTGTTTCACTGGAAAGACTCTCTTCCCTCACACCTTCAAGTCAACACTTTCGACACCGAGACGGTAAAACTGCCGCAACTGCTCATGCTGCACATGGAGTACCATCACCTTCAAATCTTCCTGCACAGACCATGGACAAGCTCGCAGCTGCAACCACAACCACCCCAAGGGCGAGGCGTCTACCACGCTCGCCACATCTGCGCCACCTCTGCAACAGAAATCGCCCGTCTGCTCCGTATCTACGAGATGCAATATTCCTTCCGCTTTATCAATGTCGAGATTATCCGTATTCTCTCTTCCGCAGCACTGATTTTGATCTTTGCTACTGTGCCGTTGCCGCATAGAGAGATTGATGTCGAAATGACTGGGCACCTCAATACTTGCTTCAGAGCTCTGGAGGATCTGGGTGGGAGATATGATTCGGCCAAGGAGACGAGGTTTACGTTACTGGCTATTCAGAGAAGGTGGAATGATCTTTATGGCAAGAATACAGGGCAGAAGAGGGGGCCCAGTACGAGGGATCAGACCGCTCAAGGCAAGAGGGCCAGGGCTACTTCAACGTAGTGTCTTGTTTCTGTATCAAGAGTTTGGGCTTGTCCTGGGGTTGTCTTCTGTGTTGAGAAATCATTTGAATTGGCTCTCGTATGGGATAACGAATTTGGAGTAAGTAAAGCATGCTGAGAATCTAGCATAGCAAAGCAGAGCTACATACTACCACGTTTTCACCCCAACGTGACATCCTGCCGAATTGTCTTCAAGTCTTCTTGATGGGCTCGTGCTCCACCTTTTTCGCATCGATCATACTCGTTCCATCCTCTAGCATGACCCAAATACAGGAAACAAGTCCTCGAGATCACCAAATTCCTTGTGCAGGTCCGCGCGCTTAATGTAACCACAGCTTTCGCTCTCTAGATGGGCATAAAGCGCAGCAAAGGAGGGCAAGCCTCTACGTTGACAACTCCCAGTGATGTTGAAGCAATGGTACAGAGGGTTATTGACTCTTGGACTGGACACGTCGTAGTCCGAAGTTGCTTCAGTGAATTCGCCGAGTGGATCATGTTGACGATGATGACGGTAGATAACGCTGCGGTCTAGGTCCGGGCGTGCTCTACAAGATGTCGTTTCAAGATGCTCGACAACCTCAGAAAGAGCATAGAAGCCAAGGCGGCAGAAAGGACAGTTGACGACTTCCGGGCTCTCGAAAGGTTCTGTTTGCTGTGCCTTCACCTCGGTGAGCGAAAAGGGCGAGTGGTTGTCGATTGAGGCTTGAGCTTTGGCGATGGCTCCGTGGAGTTTCTCCAAGAAGTCCCGGGCCTTGGTCTCGTCTTCGAAGGCGCACGTGAAGAACTCGGGCTTCTTTGCGTTTCCAGGAAAAACGCTCAACTGCACAATCTTGGGTGTGTTCATCTTATACAGAGAAGCGTCGAGCGCGAGATTGACGTCCAGAACGACTTTGCCGGATAGATCGGTGCGCATGAGGATACGTGGTTTCGCAGTCTCTTCACCAGTCAGAATGCGGATAAGACCCACACCTTGAGGGATCCAAGATGCAGTGCTGTCGTCGCCGTGCTTGACCAGTTTCATCAATCTGGAACGTGCTTCGTGGACGAGGTGGAAACCAGCAATGTCGTCAGCAGTGGAAGTGGTCAAGTCCTCTTGCGTATGAGTGATGGCAGTGGCGATGCTGGATGTGTTTTGGCCGCCGGCGGTCGTGACACCAGGCGTGGTGGCTCGAGAAGAAGTGGCCGACAACCAGATGGTAGATCCTGAAGGGGACATGTCGGTCTGGGTGAATTTGTCCTGGTAAGTGGCTCTGACGGCGAGGGGAGCAGACGCGGCAGATAAGTTGGAAGCGTTGGAAGGTCTACGGTGAGCTGCATAGTCCACCAGTCTGAGTTCTTCGAACGAGAAGGCCAGGTAAGGCTGCCTAAAGGTGATGGACTGGTAGTGACAGTTCATGGCGATCATCGGATCTCTCTCGACGTAAACGCTGAAAGGCGCGAATTGTGTACCAACGTTTGCAGGCTGCGCACCGGGTGATACGGGATTGCTGGGCTGAGCGGATATGACGGCTGAAGCTGGACGGGTCACTTGGTTGGGAATAGTAGAAAGAGCAGGCAGCATGTTGGCGGCAGGTGGAGGACGCGGAGCAGTGCCAGTCGGAGTGCGAACGGCAGCTACTGGAAAAGGAGCCTGACCAACAACAGGGGCAGGTGATGGGCGTGGAGCCGGCTGTGAAGGAGCGACAGGGACAAAACCCGCGCGAAGGTGAACGGATGAGTTTCTGTGGTTCAACAGGTCGATAGGTCTTTGGAAGTAGCGATCGCAGTCGAAGCAATACTGAGCCGATCTATGGCCCAAAGCGTCCATATGCTGGCTAGCCGCCTGCTTGTCGACAAAGCGTCTGGAGCAAGTCTCACAAGGGTCAGGGAGCCAATGGTCGACAGCGGTCATATGTTGTGTGCAGGCTTGCCATGAGCCAAAGGTCCGCTCGCACCTGTCGCATGAGTGGCTCATGTTGGCGTCGTAGTGCCGGCAACCTCAAGACCGACAGAGAGATGCGTCGCGAGCGTCAGCCTTGGTGTGAAACTGAGAAGGTTGATAAGCTGGCGTGAAGGACGAGTGAGGAGTGATGGCTTCTGTAGTGGACGAGAAAGAAAACCAACACTTAATCGAGCGAAAAGATGGTGGACGAATCTGGAAAGTGCCTTTGGGTGAGCAAGCTGGGATCGCTCCTTCCGACTTCGACACAACCATGAATGTTTCCAAAGCAACACAGCAAGTGAGCCTTCTCTTTACGAAACCTTCTACACCTACCCAATCCGCAATGACTACTTGCTTACAACTCTACGATTCACAACATGCATTGCCGACCAGATCTTGATGGAAATAGGGAAACAAGAAGATGATAGGAAAAAACATTATCATGCGTTATACATACATACTATAGACTAAGCAAAGCCAGTGTCCACGACGAGAGACCACAGACTGTTACACGCCGACCATTGGTCCAAGATCCACAGCCACCAAGTTTACCACTTCCAGGTTCTGGGGCCGAAGTACTCGCCATCGGCGACCGTCTTTCTGACGTTACCACCTGCACCATCGAGGGTAGTGCTGACAATCGTGGTTCCCCAGTAGTCGGGCATGCCCGAGCCAGGGAGCTGCACGCAGAAGAAGATGACAATGGCGCAGAGCGCAAGACCGACGTCCCAAGCGGCAGAGGTGATGTAGTTGTACTCCATCCACCATCCACGGTACTTGTTACGGATGTACTTGTTGAATGCCCAGCCGACCAAGCACCAGGAGAGCTGTGAGTTGTGTTAGCACGATGTTGTTTGTTAATCAAATTAGGAATGAAGACTTACAATGTTCATGGCCGAGTAGGGAGGAACGTAACTGAAACAAGCGAAGATCAGGGGCATACTGATCTTGCGAATCAGAGACATCTTGGGGAACACGCGAGCAAGTCCGTAGACGATGAAGGGCGAGATGAAACCGGCCAGCCAGAAGTACTGGAGACCTTCGTAAACAGCACCGGAGGAGAACAGATGCTTGGGGCCGATAGCACCCCAAATGACACTGGCGTTGTAGAAGGTCTTAATCGAGGCACAGGTGAAGGATCCTTGTGCTGCCTTGGTGCAGACGTTCTTGATAGCGCCCATGGCCCATTCGACTGTGGCGAGCTGGCACAGACAGGACCAGACAGTGGCGACAAGCTGGGCAGTGAACAAAGATCGCTGGGGAACATGCATGTAATGACCGAGCTTCAAATCTTGACAGAAGTACAGAGCCTGGGTCATGACAATGTATCCGAAGGTCTTGAACATCATCATGGCGATGGGGTGACCGGGCTGGATGTAACCGATGATGAACTCGGTGAATACGTTGAGACCCAGCTGAATGTTGGTGAAAGCCTGGATGATACCGATGGGGATGGTGAAGACGGTTGCAATGACCAATGAGAGGATGACGGAGTACCAAGCCATGCCGGTGGGGTATGCAAGAGCGGAGACAAAGGCAAATGCAGTCATGACGGCCAAAAGAGCAAGGTACCACCAGGTGGGCACGAGTCTGTACTTGCGCATGATCTTCATGTGCACATCATCGAGCTCACCCTTGGATGATCTCAAGCGGCGCCAGATCTCGGGACCGTGGAACAGGTAAGTGTGACTAACAAGTGCAGCAATGGAGGCAAAGTTCATGCCGTAAGTAAGAGCAAAAGCGGTCGAAAGCATCAAAGGCGAGTAGGCCTCGTACTTGGCAGGGTCAACGATATGCTCAGGCGTCAGGATTCTTGAAGTGTTGTATGTGTTACTAGGTAACCAGTCAGTATGAATCGCCCAGGTATTGCAAAGTCAAACATACCCCATATTGTCCAGGATACCGTTCTGCGAGATGGGCACGTAGTCGGCGTACCAGACGCCACTGTAGTGCAAGGCAGGAACGATGAGCCAGCCGAAGAAGATGATTCCGACACCGGTGTTGACAAGTGCGTGCCATGGGGAAAGCAGAGGGCTGCCGTAGAAAGAGTTGATCTGAGCCCAATCAAGGGTGAATCCGGTGAAGGGGAAGCCCAAAGAGACGCCAGTCTGCTGACCGAAAAGCTGGTTAACAACGACGTTGTCGGGCTTGATCCAAGTGACCCATGCGAAGTAACTGAAAGCGGGAATGATGAAATCAGGGAACCAAGACCAGACAAACATGCCGGCCATACCGATCATGAACCACTTGTAACGACTCATGGACCAGCCGTTGGTGGTTGCAGGGTCAGCCTTGCTGTGATCGTGCAGGGCGTACATGAAACCCACGTTGACCAAAGCACCAGGCCAGATCATGGAAGCGGGCTCGACAAGGAACTTGCGGACGGATCCAGCGAGACCGAAACCAAGACATTGGGTAGACAGGGCGAACAGAGTGTTGAATCCCCAGCCAAATTGGCTGGTGTCGAAGTGATAGAATTTCTTCAGGGAGACGACGGTATCAACGAAGTAACCGGCACCACCGCCGAAAGCTGCGTTGGCCATGGCGACGATGATGACGTGCTCCTTGACGTTGAAAGGACCAGGGTTGAGGTTGGCCTTCAATCCGAAAATGGATACTTGCTTGTTAGGCATGACTTTGGCCCAGCCAAGACCAATGGGGTAGGAGATAAGTTGTACGACGTAAGGACCGATCGAGATGTTTGGGTAGCGCAACAGGAACAGAGCGTTGAGTGACGAACAGATAGTGGTCATGACGAGACCGATAGTCCATGCTCTGATGGTGCTTGCAGGCACATCCTCGTCGTAGTTTCTGACGACAGCGCGGACCTTGATGACCATTAGCTAGAGCTCATAACCTTCATGAGAAGCACTTACTTCAGGATAAGGTGAGTTCTCGATCATGGCGCCAACCAACTGTGCCTCTCCCTTGGCGTCATGAGCTCCGGTGACAGCATCAACCATCTCAATAGCCTCGTCCGACTGGAGATATGTGAGTATGCTTGGTTCTCGCACTTGCACTTCTCGTACGCACCATATTAGGGTCCCACATGTGGTCCCTCTTGAAGGACTTGAGGGCATGGTTGGCCTCAACTTCGGTGATGTCGCGGACATCACCAACAACAACCTCTTCTGGAACTCCATGCTCGGGGCCGAGGGTGCTGCTCTCGCCAACCTTCTTGGTCTGGCTGTCGAGTCTGGAGATCTCGTTGACCGTGATAGGTTCATCTTGGTTGGTGTTTGACCTCTTAAAGCCAAACCTCTTACCAATGCCCTTGGACGACATAGTCGCGGTGTTAGGCGAGGTGAATGATTGTGATGATCAATTGGAAGAACGGGGGATCTGGAGGAGTGGAGGGGAGTTGACTTGTTATAACTTACTTTCCCCTCGCTTGGTCGACAGATAAGGTCGGCCAATTGAAGCCGGTACCCCTTCTAAATCTGTTCAAGAAGCGGAGGCTATCTTTTTGGGGAGAAAAGGCCGAAGCGAACCGTCTAGCTAGAAGCCTGGCTTGAATTGACCTTGGACTCGCTATCGTGCGGGCTCTGTAAGAGAGGCTTCTTTGTGTGTGCATCGTTGCACGCGACCCGCCTAATTCATGGTTGGAGGAGAGACTAGAGGGGTAGACGTTTGCACTAGCCCTCACGCAAGCAATCAGAAGCAACTCTAAGTGCTCGACCTGTTCGACACCTTCCTCATTGGGATCGAGATCTTATCTCCCCGAGGTCACGAGTCGGAAACTGACGGGACTTGGCACATCAAGCTCAAGGGTCCAAGACCTTGTATTAGAGCTTGGAGTGGCTTGTCGCTCGTCGGCAGAGATCTTGGAGAAGCTTGGTCGGTCGCACGAGTCGTGATTGTGAAGAATAATTCGATTGATAGGTATGCAGGTCCGCAGGAATGATCCACGATAAGATCCATCATGCGCAACACTGCGACACCCATACACCTGGTTGTGAGACCGACACTGATATCAAGATAGGCTCAATTGATCCTTTAAAGTGGTAATTACGTACCCGTTATCTAGGAAGACGCTGAGAGGTGGAAATACGCGAAGTGGCGTCTGCGAGTTGTCCCGAGGCTCGTAATTCTATTCACCATGTTGTGGCGCCAAGATTCTCCTTTCAAACGATACAGTCGTGTATCTCCCTGCGAAAAGCCCAATTGGCTGATCTGGTCAGATAGCATGTCAACGAAGAACAACAAAAGCATGCGACGTTTTGTAGAATACGATCGGAGAGATTGAGCGCTCAAGGATTATTTCGAGTCTCTATGGCATGGTTGGCCAGCGTTCTGGCCACTACATCTGTGCGCGACACGAGCAAACGACCCAAAGGAACCGCAGATCAGTGCGGAGGACATATTGCGGGGTATCATTGACATGAGAAGAGAGATCTTGGGATCCGCGGACTTATCTTGTTAGCTCTGAGTACATCTCGACACGACACGGCACAGGCAAGTTGTACAGCTGAGATGTCGCAACACAAGTGTGCCTTTAGAAACGGCTGACCGCACATCTATCAATCAGCGTACTCGCTGTTGGCCATGGCAAAGACGGCCGAGTCAGCACACTAGTTCAAACCGGTCCTCCGTGAATAAGAAATAACACCCCCTCTTCCATGTCTGTTTCGACTGCTCGATCACTGCCAAAGATATACTTCTCGATCTGGTCCAATATGGTAAGCTAAGCACGGCAGGGAGTGCGGACTGTCAGAGACTCGTTGCGAGGTGAGCAAGGTCGCTGCTGTAAACAGCTTTGCCGTCGTCCGATGGTCTTTGTATAGCTTGACAGGGCGGTGAACAGATGGTCGACTTGAAGCGTCGCAGTCGTGCAGAGAGTCGTGCAGAGACCTATTCCCGTATCATACTCGTTGATTCTGACCAATGAATGCTCCGCTTCAAAAGCCGGCTCGACTGAATCAATTCTAAACCTTGGTCCTACATGTCTGACTTTCGCGACATTAGAGGTTCGAAGAAGGACCACGGTAGTCGAATCTGTGAGAAAGTACATCTGCTCCTTGTCTGCTTCAACAACGGAAGGCCTTCAAGTATGGCAAGCTTTTGTTTATACTCCTTCAGAACCACTTGTCTGCCGCAGTATTGGAATCTGGCGACGGAGAAACCCTCAACAACGCGAAGATCATCTTCCGCAGCACTAGAGCTTGCTCAATCTTCAGTTGTTCTCCAAAGTAACGATACACCTTTGCCACATAAGTCTTCACCTCGACAGTGGCGATGGAACACGAGCCAGCGACAAACAAAGGCCATAATACGCCATAGCCAGACAGAGCGCGCATGATCGGAAGATCGCTGGAAGCGGCCTCGGGCACGAAGTAACGAACTGGGCGTTTGAAGCCTGACCAGGGCAATCTCTCATCGCTTTTGGAGATGTACTGTGGCATTCCAGCCAGTATCTCGATTTGGCATTGTCGCATGATGGATTGCGAACGGACTCGCGCCAATTGATGTGCGTCTGAGTCATTCGCTATGGACTGAAGCACGATTTCATTGACCATAATCCGACTTGAGCGGAAGGACGCCCATATGTAGTTTGTCGCCTGATCCGCATATCGTAGCTCAAAGCCAGGTAAGCCAGCCTCGGCAGATGTTTTGTGGACGAAGTGTGCAATGACCTCGCTTTTCCAGCTTGGGGGCACATTGGCGAAGGCCCTGGTGAGTTTCGCGTCCAACTCAGTTGCACGAGAGATAATCTCCTCGGGTGATGTGATTAGACAATGGGTAACAGCGTGTCTGAAATCTGCACACTCTAGATTGATCCGTTGATATCTTATGGCGGGATTATCCGGCTCGTAGAGGTATTCGAATATCTTGCTCTGGAGGAGATGTACGAAGGGCGGAGTGGGCAGGTTCCGAAGCAAACATATAACATTGATAGCGGTGATGACATGCAGAGTGAGTACCCGGCCTGATGTTCCTTGGACACCGTCGAGACCACGGAGGCTGAGCAGAGACGCTGAACCATTGACATGCTGCTCCCAGGCGTCCAGAGTACGTGTGACACCACCTGTAAGAGTCTCGTAGTTGGTGAGAACGAGGATTGCGAGCAGAGTCTCATCTCGTTTGACCTGGACGGGATCCCGAAGAGCGAGGTTTGTCAGGTTCAAAGCGGTAGCGTATTGATGCTGTGCAGAGGTAAGCAGACGCCTGTCGGAGTAGTGCTTGGACAAGTTGGCTATGCCGAATGCTTTGATGCTGGCAATGAGATGTTTGTTGTCGGGCTCAAGGACACAAGTGTGGTAGACATTATGATTGATGACGCAGTTATTGAAGAAGAAGGCAAAAGACAGGTCTTCGCTATCCATGGGTGGAAGAGACACATGAGCGGAGATGACTGAAGACGATTGAGCGGATGGAGATCTGTTCGAGCCATGCGGGGATTCTGGTTCGAAGGAGATCTCCAAGTCGTCGGTCGCTTCTGGAGTATGTCTTTTGGAGCGTGTACCAAGAGCTTTGGAGGCGACTTCGGCACTCTGATCAAGTATCCTCAGCCCCTCCTGCTGGGGATAACCAGGACATTGACGATGTGCATTTGCGCAGCGTCCACAGCCTCCCGGACGGAGGTCACACTTCTTGCGCCGTTTGCGACACTCTTCACATCCCTGCGAGGGTTTCCCACGATAAGGCATCAGTGCTGAGAGAAGTAACGGGCGTAAAGCATTTCTCGAAAGGAAATAGAGCGAACATGGCTGAGTACAGCTTATGCTGAGCGGGAATCCTTCGGGGACCAGGATCGCCGAACGCTATACCCTGTTGGGAGTGCAACGCGCCTTCCTTTCACTCCGCAGCAACTCCTGCGCCGAATCAACAACCTGATTCGAAGGCAGCGAATGTGATTGACCTTCCGCAGGATCGAGCTTGACATGAGCTTGTCTCCGACTGCTCGCCATGGCATTGCTTGGGCAGACAGGACTAACCCTAATCTGTACACCTGCGCGCCCTCTGAAGCACTGCCCTGAGACAAGGACGACCTCGTAACGAAGATCGAAATTGCATATAAGATCTGCTCGTCCTTTGTTTGATGATTCCATTCAGATTTCAATCGTCTATTCCACTTCACATATTTCTACTCTCCACCATCACGCTCGTAGACTTCCATCAACCATCATGTTGACCTATCGCAACGATGTCTTCATTGCCGTTCTGGCCTTCTACGTTTGCACAGGAGTCTTTTCAATTATCCGACTCGTTCAACATGGAC
Source organism: Aureobasidium sp. EXF-10727 (assembly GCA_023848595.1). Taxonomy (NCBI): domain Eukaryota; kingdom Fungi; phylum Ascomycota; class Dothideomycetes; order Dothideales; family Saccotheciaceae; genus Aureobasidium; species Aureobasidium sp. EXF-10727. The sequence continues at coordinate 49,632 of SWBF01000093.1, forward strand.
TCAAAAAAACAACCAGCGAACGCCTGCTCCTCGTCTTCAGCATTGGCAGAATCCTTTGTGCTGGCTTCCAATTAGCAACCATCGACTATCCTACCAACACATCCATCTGGGCTGGCTACGTCACAACCTTTTCGATCTGCGTCTCTCTCTTGCTGTCGGCATCGCTCGTCCTTCTCCGAAGACTCGCTCAACGCGCAGGAACAGATTTTCCTCAAGTCGCTGGTCGAGACTCGATGAAATTTTGCCAAATCCTGGTCACCATTGGTCTCATCTTGGGCATTGCAGGCGGCATCAGAGCAGACAACAGCTGGGGATCAACTGGATCATACCAACCCGATGCCCTCCAGAAAGCCAGTATCATCATCTTCATCGTCTCTTGGGCATTGGTCGTCTTCATGACCATTCACACACTCGGCAAGGCACACGGCGCATCTTCCCACACACAAAAGATTGCAGTTGCCGTGTTTGCAGTCAGTCTGCCCTTGTTGGCCGTGCGCATTGCCTATTCTGCTGTTTCGATCTTTGCCCACCCCACTTCATTCAGCTCTATCAATGGTAGCGTCACCATCATGCTGTGCATGGCACTGATCGAAGAGGCCATTGTGGTCTTGATGTACGAGGTGCTCGGCTTCGTCACGCTTGAAAAGGAAAGCAGAGGCAAATCGGTCAGCAGCGACTTTGACCAGCTTTCTGCCACTGAAACTGGTGTCTACACTGGAAAGTGAGGCTGAATAGGTAGAGCCATTGACGGGAACCACGAACAACCAATTCAAATCTTTGGAGCAGGGAAAGGCGTTTGAGTTTTGATAGAGGCTAGATTTACATATGTTTTGATATCTTGGCAGTTGTAGAATGAAGTTTCATCAACCTCTTTGCACTAGTGTCTATGACTCTGACCTTTTCCTGCATAAGCCTGGGGCAAACTATAAGCTATGCACAGATACGGATAGTATTGAGGTAAGACTTGCTATGTAGAGGTCTTCAAAGCGCAGACGAAAGAGCAAAGTCCTGGTTAGCCAGCAAATTGATCTTGTTACCGTCCGCTACATATTCGCCGAGAGTATGTCAAAGCCCATAAGAAATTCTTAAACCACAGCTGGAGATGATATCGGACGTAAGTCCGATGAGTTTATTGGTTCGTAGAATATCTAGAGGGTACAGCTATCGAGAAAAGAAACATCTACTCCCAGAGCATCTTCATCACAACGCCTTTCCAACCCTTTCGCTCCGGTTCGGGCGTTTCAGGATTATCCCTGATCTCATCCAATGCAGCTCTAATGGGAATATCTTCGAGAGCGACAATCTTTGTTCCCTTGAAATATTTCCATCCAAGGTAAGCAACGAGAATCAAAGGGATATCGCTAAAATCATCGTTAGTTCTAATTTCCACAACTCAAAAGAATGATACGAGAAAAAGAACTTACAGGTACGCCGAGATGAAACCCGCTGCTGACCACCCGTTTTTCGTAAAGACGGAAAAGCCATTAGTCAACAAGATTAAAAGACAAGCGGTCAGCGCAATGGCAGAACTGTAAGCTATTCACTGTGTCAGCAGCCACATCTTCAATCGTAGATAAGAGCCGGAATACTTACGAGTCCACTTGTTATGCCAAGGCAACTCTGATCTGGCTATTCCCTGCTTCTTGAGCGCCCCCATCAGTCTGAGATGGTTGATGAAAATCGCCGACCACGATATGAGAACTCCACATCCGACGAGATCAAGCAGGTAATAGAAAATAGTCAGAGCTCCAGAAGACAGACTCATGAAGGCCAGAAACATGAACAGGGTCTGTACCAGAACGCACATGTAGGGTACACCCCAAGCAGTAGTACGTAAGAAGATGGCAGGAGCCTGTTTCTTCAGCGCCAACGAGTAGAGCACACGAGTTCCAGCCAAGAGAGCCTGATTCGAGGACGACCAGGCAGAGGATATGACGACCGCATTGACGATGGAAGGGATAGCCTTGATGCCCGCCGCAGAGGCAGCAATCACAAAGGGACTTTGTGCTGCAGTGCCGCTTTCATCCTCAAGGCGAGGGTCGTCGCTAGCTACCAACATGCCCACAATCAAAACCGTGGCGACATAAAACAGCGATACACGCGCAAACACTCGTTTACACGCTTTCGGGATATTCTGGCGCGGGTTCCTCGTCTCGGCTGCAGCCATGGCGATGGACTCGACACCGGCAAACGAAAATACCGCATTGATCATGACACTCCAGAAGCCGAGAAAGTTGCCCCATGGTCCAGTGGCAATGTGTTCGACAAAAGGACCAGGGTGCTTCCAGAACCTAAAGCCGATGCGAGAAACTCCAGACACACCACCGAGATCGATGACCAGACCCAGAATAATCAAGCCGACAACCAATGCTATTTTCAAAAGTGCAAAACAAAACTCCACCTCGCCGTAGATACCGACAAATGCAATGCCAACCACAAAGGTCAGAATGATGAAGATGACGATCCACAAGGAGGAATTGATATCAGTCCAGTACTGAAAAAGCACACAGATGGCCGAGATCTCCGAAGGAATCGACAGCCAATTGCCGTAAACAATATTCCATCCTATGGCAAAGCCCAACGCAGGATCGACGAGAAACTCTGCATGACGGACAAAGGATCCAGTGACGGGAAGTAAAGCAGTGACTTCTCCAAGAGCGAACTGCACAGCACAGACGATGAGACCGACAAAGGCGTATCCAAGCAAAGCACCCAGAGGTCCACCAGTCTGCAGAGAAGATCCAAGTCCCAAGAAGAGTCCAGTGCCGATTGCGCCTATAGGGATGTCAGAGGATGCAGAGGTAGAGAACTCGAGATGAGATTACCAGCAAGCGCAATCATCTGGATATGCCTTTGCCCCAATCCACGTCTTAGATCCCTCTCTTCGTTTTCAGTGACAAAATCGCCATGTTGCACGTTCTCATGCACGCCATAATCGCCAACATGCGCAGTCTTGCCCGGCGCATCATGAACACCCTCGATAGACATACTGACGAAACGTGTGGAGTGCTATACAGTCAAGTAAACACACTCTTCGGCGCGAAACAAGTAAAGAAGGGGGGCCGGGTTCCATGGCAGTTCGGTCTTTGTTGAAGCTCTCCATTCCTTCCTCTGATGGTCCACTGGACGGTCGCGTGCTTGCAAAGCTTAATCGCGCCACCCACCTTAGATAAGCCCTATACATCTTGGGACATGTTAGCCGAGTGTTGACACCATTCATCTACAAAAACTTTGATGCTGTTCTGTTGATCGGGTTTGTTGTCCCTCGTCGCCGTCTCAAACTGCGTTGAACGCTGCATTCTTTACTGCCTTCAGCCAAAGCAATTCCACAATTCAAATGGCACGGCAGTGAAATAGATAAGAAGTGATCCTTGATAGTCCAGATCTATAGAAAGCAATGGAACGAACAAAGGAGACGAAATAGTAGTAGTCAGCCATGTGAAGAGACAAGAACAAGAAAGGGTCTCAGACAACAATCAGGCCAGTGACATGTCGCAGAACAGCAGCCAAAAGAGAACAAAGTTACGAAAATGGTGGTTGAAGGGTTAGTAGAGATTGAGCCAGCCTACTCTCCTCGTCGCGGACGGTTCGAGATGGGCAAAGGCTCAGCAGTCAGATGCTGGTTGCTCATAGCTGCACCATTAGTATGCGTGTGTCGCAATGTGCCCATCATGTGTCGTCCTGCACTTCTAGACAAGGAGCCAACATCGTGTTTGCCTGTATCGTGTTAGTCTTATTCCGGATGACGAGGGATCATTCAAGGAGGCTTACCATCACAGCACGCCCTCACATTCTCCAACCTATCGTGATTATGCTCATGTCCACCGAGCACAGCACCCAGATCCTCGGTACTGTCCTCAACCACACTTGCATCATATATCGTCGGTTCGATCGGACGACGAGTGCTCATTGCGCTCTTGCTCCGCCTGCTAGAGAAGCTACCACGCATACTGCCACCAGGACTCTTGAACAAGCCATTCATGATACCAACACGTCCCTGGGATCCATCAGACGAGCCTGGGGTCTGTGCACCTCGTCGTTGAGATGCGGCTGCAGCCTGGCGATTGGCAAGGGACGGCACCTCGGACGCGTGAGGTCGATGGGGTGATGAGTTGCGAGTCGTCCTGCTATTATAGCTGCTGAGACTCATACGAGTGCGAACGGTGTTACGACTCTGACTTCGCATTGTCGGGTTGAACTCGTCAACCATATCTTGCGTCAGGTCCTCGTTCTCACGCTCGGTGCCAGTACGAAGCAAAAGGTAGGAGAGTGCGTTGAACCATGTCTCATGTCTTTGAGCGGTAGGAGCGGTAAAGACAATCTCACGACCTGGGGTTACTATCACCAAGCTCTTTCTATGTAGGCCAGGTGGATAGGCATTGTCATCCGTGATGACACGAACGGCTTCGATAGCAACACTCTTTGCCTTGGACTGCTGCTTGCCAAGTGTTGATGGATCATGCTCACTCCAGTATAGCGTTCTGGTGTAAGGGTGTACCCAGAAGAACCTTCTGTGTCTTGAGGCACTAATCTCAGAACGGCCAGCCTTGCGTGTGTACTTCCAAAGATATTCTCCAATCATGGTCTGAGTGATAGCTTGGATCATGCGGGGATCAGTTGCAGGCAACATGTCTTCGGGATACAGCACGCCTCTACCAGGTTGGATACGCTCATCCACCTCTGAAACGAAGCTTGAAATAGAGCTGGCGCGGGTTGTGGGAGACATGGGGTCGGGACGACCAGCAGGAATCGGTGCGAGGGCGCGATTGACGGTACCACGTCCAGACTGCACAGATTTGCTGATGCTTGGGGTACGAGAGCGCAGCGACGGTGGAGGCTTGTTGAGTGAGCCTGTAGGTACTGGCGGTGGGGGCATACCAGATTGTAGGCTTCTTGCTCCCGAAGCCGCGGCAATGCGCTGCGTGTGGTCTGGAGGAAGTGGAGGTTGCGGGGTAGAATTCTTGTGCATGCTACCAGAGCTGGCAGGACGACGAGGAGCTTTCATGTTTGCGCCTTCAGCCACGTATGGTGTCTCTGAAGCTCTTCTCGGGCTCTCGGGTCTGAGGGGTGTGCCTTCGTCAATGTTGACAGCAGGAATCGTCAACGGAGTCTTGCGGCGCATCATCTTGTCAATTTCGTCAGATGAGACCATGGTCTGCGTTCCCATCTCGGAAGTGGGAGTGCGCTTGATGGCAGGTCTTTCGCCGGTGTTCGACATGCTGCGCTGGCTAGTACCGACATTATTGGACACCTCAGCGAAGGGCTGTCTGAACTGGCCATCCTGCTCAATACGAGCGACCGAGTCATTCTCGTCGGCAAAGACAAGTGTCGATTCTCCGTGGTTGTTGCCCTTGAGCCCAGTGAACGATCGAGGGTCTTGAGTCAATGGTCCTTCTCTACTGCTAGTACGAGGTGGGAACTGCGCTCCAGAAGTAAGGAAAGCAGCACCGGGGCGAACGCCGTCGGTCCCTGGGATGCTGTCAGAAAGGGCATTCTCATCGTCGACGAAGAACACGTCATCACGCTTCGAACCATTCACAGGAGAAGAGAACGAATGTTCATCTACGATAGGCTCCCAGTGTTGAGAGCGAACAGTAGAAAACTCGAGTGCATGTCTCTTCGTATCGACATCTCTGTCAAGTTGTGGCATGCTTGGAGTGCGCGGCTCGGTGTGAGAAGTGGTGAAGCTCGAAAACTCTAGCGAAGGTGTTTGCACGGGCTCTGGCGAGGGTGCCAAGATCGGCTCCGAAGACATGGATTTGAAAGGAGACATGGCGAATGAAGGAAGTTCCTTTGCCAGTGGTGCAGGTGCGATAGGCTCTGTGTGTGAAGCGGGCCCGGTAGATAATGAGAAAATCTCGGGCTTCTTGGCTTCGACCAGAGGCGCAACAGGTTCAGTGTGTGTAGCCGAATATTGCGAGATGGAGAACTTCTCAGGTTCTTTGACAATGGGAGACACGGTAACAGGCTCAGTGTGATGAGTAGAGAAGGCCGATATGGAGAGCTTCTCAACCTCCTTGATAGGTAGGATAGCGGCTACCGGCTCAGTGTGCGATGATGAGACGTTTGTCATGGCGAATTGCGAAGGCTCTTTGGGTACGGGCATTGCAGCGATAGGCTCGGTGTGAGTGCTCGAGAAGGCCGCCATGCTCAAGGGCTCTGCTTTGGGTTTTACAGGCGTTACGGGTGCGAGGTCTTGTGAAACGATACTTGCAAACTCCTTCTTGGGCTCGGGTAACGTACTAGCCTTGGACACAATCTCTTCTGCAGGCAACTTGGAAGCTGCAGGCTCCAAGACAGGCTCGCTCTCAACGAAACCACCAGGCATGTTGGACGATGCAATAGATGAATCTTGGACAGTGTCTTTTGTAAGTCCTCTGGATGTTTCGTCGTGTGCGCTGTCATCATCGTGCGAAGTCGAATGGCCAAGTGCGAAACCAGCGACGCCAGCGATGGCAGTGCCAACAGCACCAGCGGCAGCACCGACAATAGACTTGGACTCTGGCTCCCAAGGTTCAGTCATCATGGCAGAATCGACCATCTTCGGTCTCGAGACTTCGGTAATGATGGGAGCTTCTGCAAGAATTGGTTTCTTGGCAGTTTCAGGGCTCATGGGGGCTGATTCGATGCCGACATCAGTCGAAGTCTCCTCGCCGCTGTCGCTGTCGTTACTTAGACCGTCCAACTCAGCACTGAGACTCTGACCGAACTGAACAGGGGTTCTCTGACTGGCTTGGCTGGCAGGACTATCGTCACTAGCAAAGACAGCACTGTTGCGGGCAGAGCCATTGTTTGAGCGACGACCCTTACTAAGACGTAGCTTGTACTTGGGCTGCTGACCCTGTATGGGCGTCTTGACGTTTTCGAACTCGTCGGCAGAAGTAGATGCTGTGGACATGAAAGACAGGCGATTTTCGGCCTTGTTGGTCGCGTACGGGCCGGGTCTGGATACAGGTCGAGATGAGGAGGAAACAGATCGAGACGAAGAGGCCTGCTTCTTGATCGGACTGAACTCGGTCTCGGTCAAGTCATCGCTACTGTTGCCATTGATCGACTCTGCGCCGGTCTGGAAGGCAGCCTCAGTCTCTGTGTTTGTGTTGTCATCGTCCTCGTTGGCAGTCTCGAAGGCATCGGTTGTGCCTCGCTCGTCAGCAGTCTCGAATGCGTCGGTAGTCTCGGCGCTCTCGGGCTTACCAAAGGCACCTGCAGTTCTGCCAAAGTTGAAGTTTCCGAAAGGAACAATGCCTGCGTTGATGCCGCGAGTAGCAGGGCGACTGGGACTCTCGATCAAAGATTGGTCTTCCCATTCGTCGTCGTCCATGATGATCTCGTGCTTAGCGGATCTAGCAGCTCCCAGTTTATCGGCACGAGCACCCTTGTTGAACTTGATGCCGCTGTCATCGGAACGGCGCTTCTTGCTCACGGACGGGCCTACGCCACCATCGGTACGCTTGTTCTCCAGCTCGTCCCTCGCATCTTGCAGCAATCGCTTGAGCTCAAATTTCTCCGTCTTTTCACGGTGTATGTTGTTCTTCAAGTTCTGAATCATACGATGGGCGTGGGTGAGCGAGGACTTGAGGGTCTCAGTCTCGAGCATGCCGTGTCTTGGAGTTGGCTTGACGGGCGAATTCTGCGGCGAAACATCAGGAGTCGCGACCTCGGAGTCGCCGTTCTCGCGGCCCAGAGAGCGCTGGTTGTCTTGAGGCTGGCTGTCAGCGTTCCACCGTGCAGCTACGGCCTTTGCCAGCTGAGTGTTCTGGGACGTAAGCTCCTCGACCTTCTTGAGCAGCGCATCGCGAGCTGTTTGATGACTGTTAACGTCGCGGCGCAAGGTGAAAAGCTCGGCTTCGTGATGCTTCTTGACGACTTCATGGTCATCGCTGAGTTTGCCATGAGCGGCTTTGAGGTCTTCCAAGTCGCGCTGTGCCGTGTCCTTTTCGGCCTGAGCAAACTTGAGCTGCTGTGACAGACGCTGTTCCTTGTCGGTCGCTTCTTTCAACTGGGCCGTCAAGTCCTGCATCTGCGTCTCGAGGTTCCAGTTCTCGTCCTTGCACTTTTGCTCGCTCTCGTCCAACATACGCAAGCGCTGCATCAGACTGGCAATGTCTGTCTCGAGCTGTTCTTTTTGCGTCGTGGCATCCTTGAGCGCGTTCTCCTTCTCAGCGAGCACGGCCTGCAGCTGTCGGACCTGGGCAAGCAGAGAAGTGCTGATCTCGGTCGCAAACTCAATGTCATGGACTCGGTTGGTAGGCTGATTGCGTTGTCTTCTGGAGCCTTCGGTGGGATTACGCTTGACCGGGGAAGGACGAGCCTCGGATACGAAGAGAGCAGGACTCGGCGGAGCAGCGCTAAAGTCTGTTGAGACGATGCGCGACTTTGGCAGGAAGGCACGGGCAGAATCCTTGCCAATCTCGGTGTAATCCCTCTCCAGCTGATCCAACTTTTTCTGCAGCTCGGGAGTAATGTCCTCGGATGCGCCCTCCTCGACCTCCTTCAGACGGGCAGCCAGGTCCTTGCGCTGTTGCAGCAGAGTGGTGCCGAGCTTCGAGGCATCTTGGATGCGGCGCTCTGTGTCCTTGAGATGGGCCTCGAGCGCGCGCTTTGCCTGGGCCGGAGAGCCAGAGTTGTACAGGGAGAAGACTTGGTTGTCAAAGGAAGCGTAGCGGTGCGGGCTCGGCTGAGTGGCATTGGGATTGACGAAAGGGTCGTCGGGGTTGGACGACAGGTTGGCGGTCGTGGCCATTGTTGACCTGGGCGGGTGTGCGACAGGGTCGCGACACGCGGCAATCGGACTTATTAGTATAGTCGAAGAAGAAGAAGAAGATTAGTGAATGGGCTGCATCAGAGGCTTGAGTAGGCGATATGATAAGTTATGCGGGATGTTGTTGTTGTGGGTTGCCGGCTCCAAACACTGGGCGGCCGTTGGAAGGTTATTTTGGGCGTGTGAAATGACAAGTAGAAGAAGAACAGAAGGACAAAAGAAGAGATATGGATTGGATCGACGCTGAACGGCGAGACCAGGACTGTTCAACGTGGCTGCTCTCGCTTGACAGCTGTCGGGAGTGAGAGACAACTCGTTCGACGAAACAAACACCCCAAGACAGAGCGACGGGAAAGGGAGGGGGGAATGCAACGGAAGTCCAACCCTCAACCTGAAAATGCTCCGGCCTTGGCGCCACTGATTGGCTCGTCTCGGCAGCTCCGCTAATCTCGCCCCCATACTAAAGCCCCCAGTCATCAGCATCTACATTCTCAGCTCACGCAATAAGCGCATACAATAGCTGGAAGTTTCAGCATCCTTCCAAGCCTCGAGAGCGTGGCGCTGACCTGGTAAGCAACACAGGCACCACATTCAGTCAAGCTCGACTCGGCTTCGATTGAGCCATGTCTACGCAACAACGTTAAGTCAGGCGTCCCAGGGCCCGAGTACCGGCGGCCGTGCAGATAGCGTCACGAATCGTGTACGGCATGCAGCTAGGCGTCTCTCCATCCTGCTACTCCGACAACCACATGAACCACAGCATTATTTGTGTCTCTGATCAAAGTCTGAAACACTTGGACACACATCTGTCGTTCGTTCGCGGCTCGGCCCAGCACCTGTCATCCACTGTCTGGTGTGGTTGTCCATGTTCGGAACGTTTTTCTGTTTTGCTTGTGTTGACAGCGATTCACTCTGAATAGCAGACTGTAGGTCAACATTCCAAGCGCTGACGCACAGCTTGCTTTGGTGAATTTGCTGCAAATTATATCGAAATCACCGGCCTGATTGTTTTCTCATCTTCAGGCTGCTGCCTCATATGAGCTCTGTACATCGCTTGTGACAAACAACTTGTCCTCGATTGTATCTCCCGGCCCGCAGACATTGGCGCGAAAAATGTTTTTTCCCATCTCAAATTTCCGCCTGAGCGATGCACTGTCTTCGCCGACATCCATACTCTACTCGGGTACTCTCCTGAACCAAGCATATGCTCTCTTGATCAATTTCCCTAGGCCCAGCAATGGCTTCGCATATCCTGGCCACTTCGCCGCACTCGCTGGCCTCAGTGGTGCCAGTACTCTTCTCTGTACGCCTCTTTCGTTGCCCACTCCGACTTCCAGTCCTCTGCAGATGATTGGCAATACCCTTATGACTATGAGTGTCTCGCTGTTTAGCTGGACAGCATACACAACACAAAGAGGTCGACTGAGTGCAATCTTTGGTGGCAAGACACCCGACTCCATCATCGATTATGGACCTTTTGCCTACGTCCGTCACCCTGCTTATACTGCTTATCTTTTGGGTTGGACTGGCGCCCTGACTGCGCTTGCAGCCAGAGACGATGCTGGCTGGCAGGTTCCCGTGTTGGCTGTATGCGTTCTGGGCATTGCAAGTGTCTATCGCGCTGGCGCCCAGATGGAAGAGAAGCAGATGCTGTCAGGCGATGGAAATGACGGAAGGGTTGATCTCAGTAAGAGGTACAAGGAGTACATGGGCAAAGTGAGATGTCGATGGCTTCCCGGCCTCATTTAAGTCTGGCTGAGATGTGTAAATAAAAGCATTGCATTTCCAAAATCAAGTCTTCATGTGTCCTTGAAAGTGAAAGATGTTTATGCGATACTGCTCAGCACTGTACTGCACTCTCCCAACAAGGAGTTCGTGCTTGAACACACGCGATTGGCGCTGCCAAAAAACCAAAAGCGCAGGAACGTGGCAGTCGTATGATAGCTCCTTCCTTGTGGCAGCAAACAAGTCAAGGCAGTATTCTCAGGGAAACAAGGCAACTCGACGACCACGACAACACATTCAGCCAACCCCAGCCAGCCATCGGGTACTTTGGGACTTGCATCGAAAAGCCACGAGGTCGAAATCCTGCTGGTCGGTATACTGTACCACGTCAAGACCCCGCGCAAGCTGACCCAGCAATAAGGCCAGGCACAGCAGCAACCAAACCCATCGCATTCCTCTCTCATCTCAGCAGTCATCGCGCCAGGCCCGTGGGTTCTCAAATGTCCACAGCTTGCTCGTACGCCACAACAACAGAAGATCCAACTTGATCCAAGCGTACATCACTCGCGACAATGATCTCGTCTGGTCTTGTCATCTTCCTCGTCATTCTGGGTTGTGCCGCCGTCTGTCTCTGCTGTTACGCCCTCTTTACCCTGTCCTTCGGCAAGCGATCTGAGCCCGTTGACCGCAGCAGACCTGCCGCCGTCCAGGAAGAATACATGCGCGAAGTGCGACAGAAGAACAGAGACATCATGTGGGCCATGAGCGGCCAGAGGGTCCGCTACGATCCAAGCTATGCCTGATCCATCACCACTCCTGCATACCATCAACAACATCCACCAGCAACATGTCGATGACCCCAGCTGCATTTTCTCGAAAGTTATTCCTCGCGACCATCTCAAATCTGCGACTTCCTGCGACGAATCATAGCTTAGTTATCCCCGATGCTGCTGTCTCTGGTCATGTCGAGATGAAGCATGACAGTCCCGATATCATGGTCGAGTCTATCGGTCGCTTGGCCATGGCAGAAGAATAATCCAGCTTGGCCTCGGCAGCATCTGCCCGACATACCAACGACCGGATGTCGGTCGCATCCTGTACCCGGTCGCCGGTGGCATACATTTTACTCTGGGCCACCTTTGTCAAAGCCGCAACAGCGGGCTTATACAGCAGACAAATTGCAAATAATTCATCACGTCACCATGTCGCGTCAGTTGTTGTCTGTACCTATACCACCGTGCCTTCCAGCCGAACGGGGAGTGCTGTAAGCTTTTCTTGTAGGAGTATCGAGGTGGGATGGAAGGAAGTAGAAGACAAGGCCTCAAGGACTGCTGAGGCTGAAACGAGAAGACGCGTCAGATCGACGTTCACATGTAAAATCACTTGCTCCACTTCACACACATCCAGTCACAGCCGCAGTCCGACTTCTCCGCTCGCGCCATCTCTTGATCAAATCTGCCTACATCATCGTCACAGCCTGATCAACATGGACGACGTGTCGTCTCAATTCGCCCTGTCATGTTAGAACACTCAAGGCAGCTCTACCATCTCCAAGACTGGGTGGCTGCTCGGTGAGAGCGATCAAGGGTTTGGGCTGCGGAAAGCGGAAACCGTTGCAAGCTCGTAGGCTGCAACTGCCAAACTTTGACAAGAACGTCTCCCGAGATCCGCAGCCCTGGGCTGGTATACGAATTCGATTCATACGCATACGACGACGAAAATCCTCTGTTTCCACCATCCGTCGCGTCTCAGCCTCGATTGTTACCTGTTTCGGTATCGATGTGTCAGGTCATTCCCTGCTTCAGCTCTTGGTTCAGTCGTATGTTCACATCTACCGTTGAGCGTCACGAGCTTACGCACACCTCACTGCATACAAGTAAATACCGAGGGTAGGTCTCGTTTGTACTCATATCCATTTTCCACTCTGCATATCCGACCAAACAATTTTGACTTTGTTACTTCATTCGCTTGTCGCAACCAGTCACCTGCTGTACATCATTAAGGAACACGTTCTCGCAACTCCAACACATACTCTGTCACCCCAAGCTCTATCGCCATGGCTCTCAGTAACGGAGCCATCATTGTCATCGTCATCATTTGCTGTGGCGCGTTCGTCTGCTGTCTAGGCTCGATAGGCTGGGTCTACCGTAGACAAGACTTTGATCAACGAGGCCCTAACTATGGCTGGCGACCGAGCAACGATCAAAACGAATATATGCGGGAAATGAGGCAGAAAAACCACAAAGGATTTCTCCATGTCGCGAGATATCACGAGAGGGCTTCGAGTTCGCAAGCTTCTGAATCGGCTTACTCGAGCGCGAGTAGAAGTATGGTTTAATCGATCTGACCCAGTTCGACCTTTTCTTGTGAGTACCCTGCACGCGATTCGACGTGATACGGTGATTGACAATTGTCGCAGAGACTACTCTCACATTTCACTCATCCACCACTGTTGGAGTCCATCGACCAGAAAAGACTCGACACACGTTTCTTGCGAAATCATCACCCTGAACCTCTTGTCTGATCGTTCCGATCCAGCTCACCACCATCATCGTATTACGTTCCAGCTTCTCGCACCAACAAGTTCGAACGCATGTGGGCGCCTTGTTATCGACAAGCAGCGATGTCCATGACTTGTTGCGCCACTTTCGCTCCACCAGTCAACAAGGGTCTCAGATCTTGACTCCGCTCTCCTTTGTCCTTGCTTTACTTGTTTTTCAGACGCATATACCCCAACCCCCAGAGCTATCTCTGGGTTCTGTTTTCGAGCGCTATTGTTATTTTCTTATTCGAAGCCGTTATCTTGCAACTTTCATACTTCAAAAACATACATTTTAGTAAAACCTACTTCTCATCTACTCTTCGGTTTCATCTTGAAATTGTTTTATCCCAGGATTGTGTGCGTGTTTGCGATTATGCTCGTCCGAAGCCAAAGAGCTGTCAATCTCGATATCCCTTGCACTGTCAGGAGTTTCGAGAGGCTTTCTTTCAGGAAATAGTGTTTGAGAAGGCCATGTGAGGTTTGGCATCAAGATGAAACCGCTGCTTCACATCTTAGGCATACCCATCCTGTCCCTCGGATTTGTCAAGATTGATTCCAATCGTGATCATGTCTTCTGCTGCATATGTCTCTGTTCCTCGTTGTTCCGATGCCTTGATAGAGTGGCTGGAGAAACAATCTTAATAAACAAGCAACTGCGATGGTGTGGTGATGCACGGCGGAAACAACCGGGACCCCACATTTGCAACTCTCCAGGTCTTCACAACTCTCCATCACGCATCATTCTATCATGCACATTCGAGATCACGCGTTTCCGCAAGAAACATGGGCTGAGATAATGACACATTGCTCTCAAGAGGAGCTGATCATCCTCTCGCGTGTCTCGCCCTTGCTCCGCACAGAAGCTCGCAAGTTGTTGCTCCGGACCGTCGTATCTAAAAACTGGTCTCTGACTGATCGCGAGCCAATCGGTGTCATTCACAGACCATGTGCATTCTATGAAATCCTGAGTCGCAATCAGGGTGACTGGCGACGAATAATCAGGACCGTAAAGCTAAATTGGCAGAGTGAATACACGGACAAGGACGGCAATGACGCGCCCGTCGGAAGAGAGAAACCGATTCAAGAGCACCTCACCTTCAAGACCGCAGTACTATTGTCTGAATCCCGCCACCTGAATGAGTTTTATTTCAACACAAAATCTCTCGCAATAACAACAGCTATACTCAACCACAACACCCCGCCATTAACCTCCATCGATTTCTCACTCCCCCATCGCTACAATTGGGAAGATATCTACAGAGTATTTACTCTTCCCACCCTAATAACTTTGGTAATTCGAAACCTACTCAGTCCAGATCGCCCAGCCTTTCGCTTCCCACCTCCTATCCCCGACGACTTGGTCGCTGCACACGCTACCTCGAATATCCGCGCCCTGAGTCTTTTGGATTGCGGTCCCCTTACGCAGTCCATATGTCCTGTTTTCCAGTGGCCAAGGAATCTGCAACGATTGAATTATTCTCCTTCAAGGTCAAAATGCGAGCCCTATTGGCGCACCATCCTAAGACGCAATGGCGATATCTCAGATGCCGTGGATTTGGCTGTTCAAGTGCTCGCACCACTGCAAGCTTCATTACAAGAATTGGAGTTTGATCTGGGTCTAGACAGGTATTGGATCTTGCCATTCAGAACTGAGACACTGTTCCACTCATTCAATAAATTGACAACACTTACTGCTCCCATCGAGTTGGTTATGCATTCAAGAGGACTCTCGAGATCAAGATCCGATTTACCGTGTTATACCAATTTACCGCATGGGTTGCAGGACCTCAAGCTCAGGTTTACCGTCTTTGCGCCTTGGAATTCGCGAGTGGAGGATACTTGTCTGGTATCTGACCCCGCACACCAATTATTCGAGGAATTGTCATTGCTTGCAATGCAAAAGGACACGCAGTTTCCAGATTTAAGGCGACTTACACTCACAGGAGACGGCGAAAGACCTGTTTTGATCAAGTGTTGTCATGCTGATGTTGTGGTGACGGAGCTCGAGGATGTTGGTGTACGGGTTGTTGAGCGGGATTGGTGTCATGGGTAGTTTGATGGAGAACCTTGGGATCTAGAACAAGATTCGTTTTTTTGTGCGGATTTTGAGCTCTGCTTGGGAAGTTCACACTATAAATCTTCTTGGAGGAGGGCATCGATCTTGATCGCACCTTCTATTCCAAGTATTTTTTCCGCTCAGCATCGAAAGCCTACTCAGTACAAAAGCTTGATGCATAGACATGAAGAAAGCACTTGGTACATTATTCTACTCTGTAAAAAAAAATAAGAGAAAAAAAGAGACATTGAACACTAGGGTCATGGCAATCGATTAGCCACTCATACTCGGAACTTCATGCACTTATGCTTTCTTGAGCAATACGAGCCCGATAACAACAGATACACACCTAAGCAAAGACCACTTTCTCAGATACCTGGTCTACATAACATTCCCCAATGCAACATCTAATCCGACACACAAAAGAAAACAATGAAGCCGATTCAATTTTGTTGTAGAAGCGGCCAAAAACACTTGACCATACATACGGCATATCCATCCACCACAATCTCACACTGGCACAGAGCAAAACCCTATTTATCCTTCTCACATGGCACTGCTGCTGCTGCAAACAACATCAGGAGCGCACGAGCTAACGTAGCCAGTCGTAAACACCGTAGTCGTCAACGTCTGCAACGCAGGACAAGTAGATGGACGCACAGTGATAGTGACTAGATCAAAAAACATCAGTAACGACTCGCAAACAACCAAATCAAGAAACTTACTGGGACCAGTGTAGAACGTCGATGTCGAGGTGGGAGACGATGCAGTACCAGAACGGCCATTCATGGTATCGCTGGCGGTGAAGCTAGACGTTGCGCCAGACCCAGCTGAAGAGAAGGCGCCGGAAGAAGCTGCACTGGACGCATATGACGATGCCGCAGAGGAAGCAGCGCTAGAAGCGAATGACGAAGCTGCAGAGGATGCTGCAGAGGATGCTGCGAAAGATGCTACGGACGATGCTGCAAAGGACGTTGCACTGGACGCTGCGGTGGAGAAGTCGGACGAAAAGGCGGAAGAGTAGGCGGTAGAATAGGCGGAAGAATAAGCAGAAGAGAACGCCGAGGAAAATGCAGAGGAGAATCCGCTCGAGTATGCAGAAGAATATGCCGTGGACGAGGCAGTGGAGAAGGGAGTACCGGACCAAGTAGTGTACCATGAAGTCGAGAACTCTGTGTATACAGTCGAGACGGTGACACTGATCGGCACAAGCGACGTAGAAACGACTGTCGAGCTTGCGGGACAGCTAACGACCCCAGGAGAGCACGAAGTGATGGTGGTAATGTCGGTACTGTAGATTGTCGAAGTCACAACCCCGACCGCGCTGGAGCTCGTAGCGGATGGCAGAGAGACCGTCGAGACTGTCACGCTGATGGGTACGAGCGAGGTCGATACGATTGTCGAACTAGACGAGACGATGGTACTTAGGGCTGTGCTATAGATTGTCGAGGTCACGACACCAGTAGATGCAGTGCCTGAACGGCCACCGCTTGTGTCGCTAGGCGCAAATGTCGAAGTCGTGATGACGCTGGTTCCGATGGGGACCAAGGTAGTGGAAACCACTGTCGAGCTTGAAGACACGACTGTGGTTAGGCCCGTACTGTAGATTGTGCTTGTCACGAATGCCGGTGTAGATGATGTGCTAGATGCAGCAGCACTAGAGATCACGGTGCTGGAGACGACACTAATACTGACTGGAACGAGCGTAGTTGAGACCACAGTTGATCGTGCTGGACAGCTAGTCACATCCGAGGCGCACGACGTGACGGTGCTTACATCAGTGCTGTAGATCGTGATTGTCAGAGGTCCACCAGGATTCGTAAGCCTGGTAGCTCTATATCCGATGACGCCAGGAGGGAATGGAGTGGTTCCTGATCCGAGATCGTTTGCATTGTGCAACTCACACTGTAGGGTATTTTGCAGCCAAGTAGCAGCCAAACAGCCAGACGTCTGACTACAGATGTTGACGCAGACATTCAAATTCCGAACACTGGTGACGGTAGTAATTCCTACGGTATTGTAGTCACTTGTACAGTCAACGCTGTAGTTGTTTGGTGGACTCTCCGAGTCCATATAATATCCGCCACAATAGCTCGAGTAGTCGGTCGCTGTTGCACTGGCTGCAGAAGAGACCGTCACGCTGACAGGCACGACTGTGGTCGAGACGACCGTTGAGCTTGCCGGACAGCTCTGGACATCTGGTGGACAGGATGTGACCGTGGTGATGTCAGTGCTATAAATTGTCGAGGTGACTGGTCCATCAACCGCGTCTTGAGCAGGAGCACGCTGAGCGAAAAGAACTCCAGGCGAGTAACCAGTGCCCGAAACCTGTGCAAACATCTGACAGTTGCCCGTATTGATGTTGTACGCAACAGCTCGGCAGTAGCTAACACTATCGCACTGAAGCTGACACTCGTGGAAGGCCGCTTGCTGTGCATCATTTTGGCGCTTTCTCAAGCCCGAATCGGTGGCATCTTCAGAGTGCAGAGTCAACATCATGTCGTCGAACATCAAAAGTTCAGCATCACGCTTGGTGTTGTCGCTACTGGCGGGCACGATGATAGTACCACCCGTGGGACCAGTATCACATTGATGCACATAAGCCTTGCCATCAGCGTCTGTACATGTGACATTGTTGACGTTGGGACAGGCAGGCTGCGTGCAAGCAGGGGCTGGGGCTTCTTGAGAGACATAGGTGGCGGAAGCCGACGAACTGGGATCGGAGCCAGGGTTGAAAGTGCTGTAGGCCGAAGGCGTGATTGGGATACGAGTGTCAGATGAAGAAGTAGATGACGAACTAGACGTAGGAGAGAGGACCGCAGTAATTGTAGAGAACGATCCGCTGACGGCTAAGCTCGAAGAAATCGGAGATGGACTCGATGTGGGAGAGAGGACAGCGGTGATTGTCGAGAACGATCCGCTGATGGCTGAGCTCGAAGCGGATGCACTCCCAGTCGAAGAGACTGCAGATGATGGTGACGTGGAGCTCGAAGCAGCCCCGCTGGAAGATTGACTTGACAAAGTCAACGTTGAGAATGATCCGCTGATGGGTGAGCTCGAAGCGGATGCGCTTCCAGTTGACGAGACTGCAGATGACGTTGACAAGGAGCTCGAAGCAGCCCCGCTGGAAGATTGACTTGACAAAATCGACGAGCTAGGGCTGACGATGGAGGACACTACCGAGGCCGCACTGGACGACTGGCTCGATAGAGATGAGCTGCTTGCCGAGGATGCCGAGGATGCAGAAGATCTGCTTGACTGTTGTTCGTTAGAAGAGGAAAGAGAGCCTGAAAAGAAGCTACTTGCTGAAGAGGGTGAGGGCGAGGAAGTGGACAACAAAGAAGAAGACGAGGAAGAGGAGATTGAGGAAGAGCTTGGCTGTGTCACGCTGGGAAGAGACGAAGATGAGCTTGATCCAGTTGTCGTGCCTATCGTTACACTGCTCAAGCCGCTACTGCTTGGTGAGGTCGAATACACTGATGACGAAGACAACAATGATGAACTGAATGACGACAAGGCTGACGTAGCACTCGACGAAATGCTGGATGCAGAACTTGAAGCAACACTTGACAAGGAGCTCGCTGAAGAGGAACCAATGCTGGCAGACGAGCTCGATACAAGGGCAGATGAGGCGCTCACACTTGATGATAAGGCACTCAAACTCGATGATGAGGCGCTCGAGCTTGATGACAGAGCAGATGAAGAGCTCAAACTTGGTGTAGAGCTTTGGCTTGACGACAAAAGGCTGGAAGTAGGAGATGGAGCTAACGAAGATCTCAGGCTTGACAACGAAGAACTCAGGCTTGGAGATGAAGCGCTTAGACTTGATGAGGAGGCGCTCAGACTTGACGACAAAAGGCTAGAGGTAGAAGATAGAGCTAAGGAAGAGCTCAGGCTTGACGAAGAAGAACTCAGGCTTGACGACGAAGAACTTAGACTTGATGAGGAGGCGCTCAGACTTGAAGAGGCGCTCAGGCTTGACGACACAGGGCTAGAAATGGAGGATGACGTTGAAGGACTTGAGGTGGCCGACGAAGAACTTGGACTTGATGATAGTAAAGTCTGGCTCGATGAGGAAAAGCTTGAAGAACCAGATATCGTAGTCAGTGTCGTCGCGGTAGTAAGAGTGGTTATAGTCGTCGGCGTGGTAGCTGTAGTGGGTGTTGTAGCCGTCGTTGGTGTTGTGACCGTCGTCGGTGTAGTTGCCGTCGTTGGCGTTGTGGCTGTCGTCGGCGTGGTCGCAGTCGTCGGCGTTGTAGCCGTAGTTGGTGAAGCTAGGACAGAGCTCGATGTAGAAGACCCGCTCGAACTAGTGCTGCTTGAAATCGAAGAACTGCCAGACGATGACAAGGTCGAGGAACTCGATGATGATGACGAACTCGATTTACTCGAGGATGAAACACTCGAGGATGAGCTGGATGCAGAACTCGAGGCCACACTTGACAGAGAACTCGATGAAGAAGAGCCAATGCTTGATGAGGTGGAAACAAAACTGGATGATGTGGGAGAGGAGGTGCTCGATAAAGTGGATGAGGTGGGGATGGAACTAAATGAAGGACTGGAGCTCACCAGACTAGAAGTGGACGAAAAACTCGAGCTAGACGATAAGCTAGACGACGAGGTCGAAGTTGAGGTCAGAGACGAGGTTGTAGGAACGGAGCTCACCAGGCCTGAGCTGGATGAGAGAATCGAGCTCGAAGAAGGAGTCAAAGAGCTTGAAGATGACAGGGTAGTGGTACTAGCGGTCCCAGCAACAGCCGCTCGGCCTCTTACGATACCTCCTACCTTACCCGCTCCAGGCTGGAATTGCACGTTGCCTATGTTTATCTTGAGATAGCAGTTGCCAGACCAGGTGAATGCGGTACATCCGGCCGCACTATCGCAAAGGCTAAAACAAGCGTTGAAGTCGGTGCTTCCGCCTGAATATAGAGTTCCACCTCCAGTAGTGTCGTTGCCGCATCCAAGAGAGTAAACAATACCGTTTACATCAACAACAGCCTGCTGGTCATTGGCAGGGCAGGCGTAGCTCGTCTGAGAAACTACCGGGCCGGTGTATGTGCTCGAAACACTATTCGAAGCAGTGGTAGTAGTGGTAGTAACAACCACGCCACTTTGTGTCACCAGGTTGGCTCTGACGGGATTCTGCGACGCTTGAACGTAGTCACCGCCAGAGTAAACGTATGCTGCATTCACACGCTTGATGAAGCATGTGCCAGCACTGAAAGTGAAGGAGGTACAAGTCGGGTAATTGTCGCAGATCGAGAAGCACTGCTGCCAAGTCGAAGCGGCAATATTGGTCTTCGCACCACTGGTAATATCGTAACCACACATGATGAAATAGTAAAGGCCATTGACACTATCGCCAACGTACGGATCGTAGTAGTATGTTCCATTGCTACCAGGGCAACTTGGCGTGGTCGTATACACTGGGTAGCCGTTCAGACTTGTGCTTACCGCGCTGCCTGAGACCGATACGGCTGATGCAGACGTAGTTGGGGTTCCACTGCCAGACACAGGTGCAGCCGTGATCAAGGAACTGGCCGAGGTGATGCTTGGAGTGCTAGAGCTGGAGGCGGAGCTGGCCGAAGTGGAGCTGGTAGTCGTGAAGGTAGTCGTGGTGGTAGTTATGGAAAGTGTGGAGGGACAGGAGATTGGTTTCGGAGTTGAAGTCGAAGCATAGATCGACGACAAATAATCCTGACTCGGGCCGGCGGGATTGGTCCATTTGTAAAAGAAGTTCAATGACAATGCAGCTGCGTCAATGTATCCACCATTGGTGCCAAGTGAATATTGATGCGGCCAGTTTGCAAGGCGGAATTGAGTAACAAGACCCAGCAAACCGCTCAGAGAACCAAACTCGGCTCTGGTCACGTTGCCGCCATTGCTTACTGTAGTGACATTGTCGGTCGTCAAGTTGTTGCGTGTAGCCCAATCCTGACTCCAATGGGGAATCGCTGGCAAACAGTATCCTCTACGGCCACCTCCGAAGTATGGGATTGTGCCGTCGCCATCGCCATGAAACTCGACCATGGGCACTCTCCTCGATGGACTGCACACAGAGTGCACAAGATCGTTCGTCGTGACGGTATTTGGGAAACACACCGTATTCGAGTCGCCTGTCTGTGTATAGTAGGCTCCAGAGTGAGGCCCAAACGCGTTAAAAACTGTTGACATCGTTGGATCGCAAGCCATTACGTTCACCAAGCCACCACCGTTACTGAAACCCGCAGCAAAGATACGGCTTGTGTCGATACAGTATTGAGACGAGATATTGGCTATCAGAGCCTGGACGAAGCCCATGTCGTTGATGGTGTTGTTGCCAACATAGCTCGGGTCTCCTTGCCATGTGGGCTGGCCGGTTGAGTCCTTGACTGCTGTAGGATACACCGCAATACCGTAGGGATTGATTCTTTCGAGTGAATATCCAGTTCCGCTTTCTACGGCAGTACCGCTATCTCCTCTTCCGTGGAAAACCATGATGAGCGGTGCCGCATTGTTGATGTTATAGCTGGACGGCACATGGATGTTGAAAGTGCGCAGATAACCGTCGGGTCCAGTGCCAGTGAAGGCTGTACTGGCTCCACCAACACTAATTTGAGAGTTTACGGCCGTGCCGCAACCCGAACTTCTGTATTGCCCATTTGCGGTGGGCGGAGGGTAACCTGGTGGAGCGACGTAGATGACGGCAGTGTTGCCGCCTGATGGTCGGACGACGTTGCTGAATGACTTTTTTAAATAACAAGTGGTACCAACATATGTGACTGCCGAGCATACACTTGCTCCAGCGGCGCTGCAGTAGGCCATACATGTTGCAAAGTCGGGAACATTGTTGTTTGACGCGTACGAGCCGGGCGAACTGTCAGCTGAACAGTAGACTACGTATTGCTGGCCGCAAGAGTCTGTATAGTAAGTCGTGTTCGTGCTGCCCGAGGCACAAAGTCCATTGGTGCTTTGAGCGAAAGTAAAAGAAATGAGTGACAGAATGAGCGTTGTCACTCGTAGGGACACCATGCTGGCGACAGTTTACGAGACGGGGAACACGTTTACGAGAACGAAGAAGCGGGTAGTGGGAAGACAGACTCATATTGGCGAATTGTTGTTGACAGGGAGCTCTGGAATGCGGACAGCGGTACCTGCATTCCAGGATGTATGAGCAACTCACTTACACGCAGAATCCCGAGAATTGGCCATGATGTCTTTGGTACAAGCAAGGAATGCCCCCAGCCGTCCGGTCCAGACGATGGCGATCCTCAAAATATTCTCGTTATCCGAGATTTGATATCAATGAACCTTTGATGCGCTCCCGACCACAATACATTTGTGAATCGAGTTCCGGCAAAGACAAGTCTGTCAACAGGGGCCATCAGCGCGTGCGGCGTGGTCTTGCGAAACAGTATTCACGTCGTGTGTAATGAGAGGGTGATGACCAAACGAGCTCTGATGCCATTTCGAGACTTAGATCTTGTCATGCTGGTAGCGAAAGCAGATGATACACAATTTGGGAGAGAAGTTGCGGCGGGAGTGCGAGGTAAGCGCGTGTGGCTTGCTGACCGAGGTCCGACATCGGTGCTCTTTCTGCTTCTCAGACGACCCTGTCTATACATTTTGATCAACTCCTTTTGCTTCCTGTATATGGTAAACTATGGTTATACGAGAAATGCAACTTAGAAATAAACGCCTTCTTCTAAGGATAAAGATATAGGAGAGATTCAGCCAATAATTCTCGCGCATACTCGTCAATGCGAGTTTTCTACAAGAAGCTGGATTTGTCCGCTTCTTACCATAGGGACATCGGTGCAACTCCTAGTGCTCATTCTTCAGACACGAAGTGTCCTATTGAAAGATGTGTTGTTACGTGTCAAAAACGAACTGAGAGTCACAATGAACTAGTTGCTAAGAAAGGTTTGACATTTTGGTGCAAGATCTACATTTGCAAACCAGACCGCTTGAAGCGTTCCTTCGTTTCTATATACACCAACTTCAGCCCCACATCTTACTTTGCAATTCCAAACTGCGGAGCACCATCATCGCCGGGCTCAAAACTAAACGGTCTGTTCTTGTCATCAAGAATAGGTCTAGGAGGCAAAGGCTTATTCGGCCCAGACTGGACCCTCTGCATCACTGGCGCCGCAGTAATCGGCCTCTTCTTCCCACCCCCAATCTTCAATATCGCAGGCAAACTCTCACGTTTGGTTTGCTTGGGTGTGGGGATGGTTTCTGCAACAGGACTGGGGACTTCTGCGATGGGGCTGGGGATCTTCGAGGCATTCGCAGTGACGGAAGGTGTAGGTGGCAGTGGCTTGATATCAGGCAGTGAAGAGGAAAGACGATGGCGGGTTGCATCAGAGGGTGGGTTGGAGGTCAGAGCGCGCCCGATGGGGTTGCTGAGTTGGCGTTTTGGCGGTAGGGCGGGGACTGCGATGGTGGAGAGGAGAGCTGCGTCTCTTCTGCTGGCACTGCTGGAGATACTGGAGTGCATGCTGCTGACTGGGCTGCGTCTGTGACCACGAGAGGCGGCAGACGCGGCAGATGCGGCGCGAGCGGGTGTCATTCGAGGATCGTAGAGCCATGCGCTTTCAGGAAAAGAGCCGTGTTTATCCTTGACAATAGCAACGGCGGCTGCCTGGCGAGCGCGACGTCGCCGATAGAATGCGAAGAGTATGAGTGATAGAATGGCAGCAGCTGCAACGGCGCCGAAAGATATTCCCGCAATCTCCTGTGATGATAGCTTATGCGAAGTTGACTTCACAGGAGTGACACTGGGATTTGATGTGTTGGACTCAGAAGTAGCTGTCGCGGTAGTGATTGTCGAACTCGACGAAGATGATGTTGAGGTTGAAGATGGAGAAGGAGTGGTTGTGGGTAGAATGAGGATCGAACTCGGTATCGCAATACCGGACGTTGACTCAAGAACAGTTGGGGATCCGGACGCTGTCAGAATCGATGTGACACTGCTTGAGCTAGTGGTAGTGGCAGAGCTACTTGTACTGCTGGAGATGATTGTATATGTAGCAGAATTGGATGTAGTCGAAGGCACTGGAGGTTCGCTTGTGCTTGAGGTGCTCGAGATAGTGTTGCTGCTATCAGAAACCGCGCTGTCGGAAGTCGTCTTTGAAGCACTACTTGAACTAAACAGCGGCGTGGTCTCCGATGGTGAAGAAATTGCTTTTGCTTCCGTGGAGGATGTTGAAGCCGACTGAGCTGACAGAGGAGCAGAAGTTGCAGAAGCTGATACCGAGACGCTGCTCGAAGGTGCTGCTTCAACGACTTGCAGTCCAGTACCCGAAGAATTAGCAGCAACTCCTGGAGTGATAGCTTGGCTGGCGACAACGGTAGCAGAAGATAGCAGGAGGATTGCAGTGGTTGTGCTCGAGATGGGCGATACAGAAGGTGACTTTGTAGACGACAAAGAAGACGTTGTCGAAATCGACAAGTCAGTCACGCTGGTACTGGTGGATCTTAGTGTAGACATGGTGGTAGGTGCTGAAGTCGCAGTGCTGGAGGAGCCAGTTATTAGCGCAAGAGAAGACGACAGAGACAAGCTCGATGTCGTCGAAGCAGTCGCGTTGTTCAGATTTGCGGTTGGAAGGTTGATGTTATTGGATGCAGACAGCGATGGGCCTGCAGATATTGTCGTATATTCAACGACTGTCGTGAACGAGCTTATGGTGGATGTTGCAGGTATTGGTTCGTCTGAGATATCTAAAATCGTACTCAGTAATGTCGAGGTCGATATAATCGTGGTGAATGTGGTGGATTGGTTGTTGAAAAAAGATCTAGGGGAGAAGGTGAGATTTCGCCAGGCTGAAAGGGCTATAAGCATTGAGTAACAGTCTTTGTTCGACGAAAGTCTTACTGCAAATTCCTTTCAAGGCCTCTACGTGATGAATCTGGGTCCATACAAAGAACCAAAGAATATTCCCAAGCCACATGATGGCGTATATAAAGGGAAGAGATGAACATGAGCGACTGCGACTGCAAAACAAAGAGAAATGCAAAGAAAGAAGCTAAGGACTTGACCATCTTTTGCATTGAGGAAATACCGGCGTCTTGCAGACTTGTAAATGAGCACAACATGGCTGCGAGCGACGTTAGTATGTGGTGCTATTTACTGCACTTGGGGTGTTGGTCCGCAAATCGGCTGCAAATAAAGCTGGCTGCGGTCTCGAGGCACAGCCGCTTTGGAAAATCCTTCGAGTTGGTTGATAGGCACGTTCGCATCGGCGCGACCTAATATTAGTCGTACAATGGCCATGTTCAACAACGAGTCGTAAGCATCTCTTGGTCAATGACGTCCTCGGGCATGTTGTGTACCTGCTTGCGAGAACGACAGCTTGTGAATTACTAGCCTTGTCAGCCACGTGCTGGCTGGGAGTTTTGAATTGACAATGTCAACGAATACAAGTAGAGCGCTCTGAGTAAACAATTCACGTTCGCTGCTTTATGGTAAGAGAGACGAATGGAAAACTTGATTGTTTCGAATACTGCCAGTAATCAGGGGTATCATGCAATTCTACCAGCGAAAAACAAAAAAAAAAAAAAACCATAAAACGCCTACTAAATGCATCTCTTTCCCTCATGACTCCCTAAGACCTCATCTTTGTATTCTCATTGTCGTAGAGACGGTTCGTGTTCTGCATAACACCCAGATAACCATGTCGTGACTCGAAGCTCATTGAGGTTCTACCTAGCCTCGCGGCTTCTCGAGCGTGAACGATCGCGTTTGCTGACAGGTTTTTCGCTGTCGCGGCGAGAGGCGCCAGTGCTGGCAGAGGGGACGTAGCGGTCGGCCTTGGGCCTGTCGTCGTCTCTGCGGCGACGATCGCGATCTCTATCACGATCACGCTCTCGCTCTCTGTCTCTGTCTCTTTCTCTGTCTCGGTCTCTGTCTCGGTCTCTGTCTCGATCGCGGTCCTTTTCGCGGTCTCTATCACGATCCTTGTCGCGATCCTTTTCTCTCTCTCGCTCACGGTCATGATCTCTGTCTCTGTCCCTGTCGCGCACATCGCGGTCACGATCACGGTCCCTATCTCTGTCTCTCGAACGATCGCGGGTACGGCGGTCAGATGGCTCAAGACGATCAGCAGGGACATATCGATCGCCCTGACCTCTGGGTGAGCGAGTACGAGAACGTCTTCGGCGAGTATCACGATCCTGGCGGTCAGAGGGAACATAGCGGTCACCCCTATTCAGAGGACTGCGAGAACGGTCGCGGCGTGCGGGACGACGATCGCGAGAGGGAGATCTGCTGCGGCGGTCCTTGTCGCGGAGCTGTTTGGCCTTCCATGCCTCGCGCTCTGCACTAATTTCACGCAAGGTGGATTCGCGACGGCCCTCGTAGCGGTCGTAGCCTCGTTCTCTCATCCTGTCTCTGTCCCTGTCCCTATCCCTGTCGGCGGGTCGGTAGTGGCGGTCTGCTGAGGGAGAACGGCGGTCGCGATCGCGGTCCCGGTCTCGGCGGGCATATCTTCTGTCCAGACTCTCGCTACGTTCGCGCTCGCGTTCGCGTTCCGGCTTCCTGGCACCAGACTTGGAAGCCATGGCCTGACCTTCTTCGAGCAGCATGCGCATAGCCTCCTGCTCGAGACGTTTGGCCTCTTCCTCCTCTTGCATCTTCTTGCGTTTGAGCCTTTCCTCCTCTTCTTTCTTGCGTTCTTCTTCGAGCAGTTTCTCCTTGTGCTCACGCTCTTCAGCGAGAGCCTTGAGACGAGCTTTCTTTCTTTCTTCCTCTTTTCTGCGGGCCTCTGCTCTGTCGGATTGTTTCTTCTGCAAGACTTCGAGACGCTCTTTCTCCTTCTTCAGCTCTTGCTCGCGCTGTTTCAGAGCCTCTAGTTCGGCCTTTTTCTGCTGGGCGCGCTCTTTCTTAGCGAGTTCCTTCATGTCTTGAGCATGGCGTTCGAGGCGATGCCTGTGACGGCGTTGTGATGCTTCGGCATAGACTTGATCGGGTTTGTTGCCAGCTTCCTCCTCTAGACGTGCTGCTTGGTCGCCAATTTCCGACTTGCGAATGTCTCGAAGAGCTTGTTCTGCGGTGTGGAGATAATCTTGGATGAAGTGGTCGATGTCGGCTTCGGTCTTTGGGTAGATGTTTGCGCGAGCGGCAGCACCTTCGAGGAGAGGGGCGGCAAGACGGGGGTTTTTGGCTAGGTATTTGACGGGGTCGCGGTCGATTTCGGCGTCTACGAAGGAGCGGATTGACTCGACAAGAGAGTCTTTTGTCGGCTTGGGCGGAGGGTTAGAAATGAGGATGGGTGATACAAGTAGAGGTTAACATACGCCGTGATCGAATTTCGCAAAAGTGTTCTTGCGCAGGTCGTCAAACTGGCCCTTCTTCTTGAAGGTGTGCAGCAAACTATCGATTGATGCACGCTTGGACGAAGAGAGGGGCAGGTCCGACACACGGGGTGGTTTGCGTCGAGGCGAATCGGCCTGAACGGCGGCAGTCGTGTCGGCGGCCGCTGCCATGGTTGTTGAAGGGCAATTCAATGCTGGCAAGAATGTGGGTTGGAGATTATGGAGGGTGATGCGGGATGCGGAAGGCACGCCAAGACCGAGCTCGACGGCAGGAACGAGCGTCTTCGGACAGACGCAGCCAGACACGACGAGAAGGTCAGCAATTGGTCCTTTCATACCGCAACTCATAGTCGACTTACGACTACTACCCACCCACTCCTAACCGCTCTTCCGACGTACTGCTGAGCCAGGCGCTCTTTCCAACTGCAGTGCGACTCCGACCGATCCACCTCCACCAACCCAACACCCGTCACATCACCAGTCGCAATGTCCAAGATCCTTTTCTGGGGCGGTTTCGGTGCGCATATCTTCCTCTGCGACTGCAAAATCTAGCGCAACCACTCATGACATTCTACAGGCATCGCCGTCCGCGTCTGGCAACTCGGCATTGAGATGCGTCCCATCATCCAGCGCAACTCGCTCTGGGCATACCCTCTCTTCGGCGGCATTGGCGCAAGTTTCGGTTACTGGCTGCAGGGCGTTGAAGAGAGACAGCTCCGCATCCTCCAAGACACCAAGGAATCATTGCTCGAGAAGAGAAGAAGACGCGCCGAGAGGGAGGGCGGCATCAACATTGGTACCGACTACCAGAAGAACGAGGAGGGTCTGTTTGCTTCCGCCTCTACCGGTCACGGCGTTCCCACCAAGCAACATTAAGCTACACTTTCCAACTTGATATCCAGAGCTGCTGCGTCCATCACCATGTACACTCAACCCACCACCCACTTCTTGAGCTCGTCCCTTGCCCTTTCTTAGTCTTTATGCTAGACCATCAAAAATCGAATTTCATGCCCACTCACTTCGCGAACCAAGGCCATAAGGCCATGTACGACAGCTTCGATTCAAGAGAAGCTTTGTCGAAGGTTGAAGTCATCCTTCGACATCAATTGGCGTCGCGGGCGGGCTTCAACCATGCACCCTGTAAACTATCTTCACAGAACGCAACAGCAACGACAATCTGGAAATTTGTGCAATTATCAAAAGTCTCAGAGCACTACCAGCCTGTCGGCATACTCACCGGGTGCTGGACTCGATCTTTTGAATTGACTAAACATCGACACGCGGACAGTCTTGGTGGCTGCGGAGCACCAACGTGCAGTCAACACCAACAACCACCTGTCATCAACATTGCAGCCAAGGATCAATACCGCAAACTGTCCTGTTCATTCTCTTTCCATAACTACAGATACTTTTCTGTCCTTTCGTTGAACTTTCTCCAAACAAAGAATCACCGCGCACGCGACCATGGAGCAGCCACCACGAAACACTTGGCCAGGGTCACTTAGACTTCCTTCTCCAAACCCATCGTCCAGATATAGTCAAATCACAATCTTTGGTGGTGGCACAGGTGCGGCTCTATATGTCCAGTCTCCCGTCTCATCTCACGGGCACTGACGACATTGACAAGCTACCAACCACCTCGTCGATGTGTTTACAAACCTCGCCCAGGCCAACAACAGTGTGCTCAACTATGTCATTCCCATCAGTGACAATGGCGGCAGTTCCAGCGAGCTGATCCGAGTCTTTGGCGGTCCTGGTGAGTGATGAATTGGAATTTTCCGACCTTGTTGAGTCTCTTTGCTGACATGGATGCAAAGGTATCGGTGATTTGCGCAGTAAGTCGAGTACCTTTTTAATGGAACAATACCATGAACACTTTTTCTTCTCTCACCAACATACTAAAATGTCCTCTTTTTTCACAACGCAGGTAGATTGGTTCGTCTGATTCCCGACAATGGTGACCCTCACTCTGAAGCCGCATCCATAAAAGCACTCTTCAATCACCGTCTTCCTCCCAACCCAAAAGAAGCACGTCTGGAATGGCTGGAGATTGTCGAGTCCCTGCATCCCTTGTGGCATCAAATCTCCACCCCTAAAAAAGAGCTGATAAGAAGTTTTCTAAACTTGGTCAATCAGGAGATTGTCAAGAGAATGAGACCGAGTTCACGCTTCGACTTTTCGTCCGCGAGTATTGGAAATTTGTTCCTGACTGGGTGAGTATATCCCTCCCTCTCCTCTCCTCTTTTAGAGAAAGGTAAAAAGATGTTTGCAGTCACTGATATTGCAACACCAGCGCCCGTCTCTTCTCCGGCAGCTTGGAATCCGCCATTTACCTGCTCAGCAGCGTCTGCAACGTACCCACCAGCATCACCGTCCTCCCCGCCATAAACACAAACTTTTCGCACCACATCTCCGTCTCTCTGGCCGATGGCACACACATCACAGGTCAAAACAACATCTCGCACCCTCTAGCTGCCTCCCCCACCACTCCCACAGACCTGCAATCCCCACCTTCGCCCACCCGCATGCGCAGAGAAACTGAAGAACAAGATAATGTCGAAGATGCGAATTTGCCTGGCTCACTACCCTCTCTGCGTCGCCCTGCAATCAACTTTTCGAAATTGCAAGAGGAGGATTTGTCGGCGAGGATTCAGAGGTTATGGTATATTAACCCGTACGGTCAGGAAATGTCTCTACCTGCAAACCCTCGCGTATGCGATGCTCTGGCTTCTTCATCAACCGTAATCTACAGTATCGGTTCCCTCTTCACCTCCATCATCCCCTCCATCATTCTCAGAGGCGTAGGAAACGCCATCGCAGCCCCCAACATTCGCAATAAAATCTTGCTGCTGAACAGCAGTATAGATAGGGAAACCGGGCCTTCGAGGACGCCATTCACGGCAATGGACTTTGTGGCTGCGATTGCGAATGCTTGTGCGCAGAGTAGAGGGTTGGATGTGCCGAGGACGGACGAGTATGGGGTTTATGTGACGCATGTGGTTTACTTGGAAGTCCAGGGGGCGCCGAAAGTGGATAGGGAGGAGTTGGCCAAGGCGGGAATTGAGGGGATAAGGTTGTATGGGTTGAGTGGGAGGTATGATGATAGGGCGTTGGAACAAGCGTTGAAGATGGTGTTGGGCAAGGGCGAGCAAGGAGTCGGGTTGAGTAGGAGGAACACTCTGCAGAGATAGGATGGGGAAAGGGAAAGAAGCTTTAGTTTTGGATCTACAGTACATTCTGATAGACATCTGGGAAGCATTCTACAGGAACTGCACTCGGACGCAACATCCATGAAGACAGTGTTATGATGATCAGTCGATTATGTTAATACTCGTGTTGTATCACTATTATATAACTCATTGTCCATACTCGTTTCTCTCGTTCGCTTGTGTTGACCTCTCGGGACCCCGATGCCGGTGATACCCTTACTCTTCAGGCTCACGACCACCTTGCTTTCTCATCTCCTCCTGGTAATCCTCCTCAGTCTGAAGATCAAACTCCATTGGGTGGGTGATGGGGACAATTGGGACACCCTTTTCCTCAAGAAGCTTCAGTCTAGCAGCAGTGATGGGCTTGCTCTTATTGATACTGTAAATCTTGACACGATGACTGTCCCTCCTATTAGCGACAGCAGAAAATGGTGGGTATAAGAGCCAAAACTCACCAACTCGAAGTGACGTGCAGATCCCAGTTCCAGGCCGATCGCACGTACGTGGGTTGAGTGTTCATGGCGTTATCCCATGTCCTCACACACAACTCCAACCAACCTTCGGCATCAACAGGAAGGTCGATCTCCCAAAGTCTCCATGCATAGTAATACTTCTTACTCAAGTTCTCGTAGGGAACTTCGTACCAAACGCTGCCGCCGTCGCCAGAGACTTCGACTCTGACGGGCCAATGGCCACCACCTGAGTATGCCCAGCCACGCATCTTGATCTTGCCGTCGTGCACAATCTGTGCCATGTTGACTGGCGACATGATGGCAGAAGAGACGGGCATGTCTTGGATGCTGAAGCCGTTGCTGTACATTGCGTTTTGCTTGCCGATTTGAGGTGTGTAGTAGAGGTACTCCTTTGCCTGGACGGGTGCGAGACTGGGTCCCTTGATGGCCTTGATCTTGTAAAGCCACTTGCAACTTCTGGCTCCAATGTCTGTTGGTTCGTGATCAGCAAAGATGTCGAACGCGAAGATGGAGGCAACTTACATCCGAAAACGACAGTGCGCAGAGGATATCCGTGGATCTTTGGCAAGGGCTCGCCATTCATCTCCCATGCTAGCAAGACCTCGTTGATCTTGACCTTCCTCCAGGGTACACTGACCACATAGTTGTACACTTTACCCTTCTTGAAGTATGTGTCTGCGCCGTAGAACTCGAGATGCATGCCTTCGCCGCCATCCTTGAGACCTCCACAGTACTTGATGATCTTCTTCAGACTGACACCCGTCCATCTTGCTGTACCAATAGCACCTTCGCCCCAAGGCGCATTGATCAGTTCATCGCCATCACCGGGGTACTCGTGGATTTGCTCAATTCGACGAGTTCCCGAGCATTGCAAACTGACAACGTTACTTTGACGTGGGAACAGTTCTTCGTTCTGCAGATCGGCAAGTGTGAGTCTCTTGGGGTTGTTGACTAGGCCCTCAATGTCGAGGGTATATTGCTCTGGGTCAATCTCTGGGATGCCGCCATGGTTGCGGACGAAGTGGTCTTTGTTGTCAGTAATTTCGGTTTCCACCAGACGATCCTGCAATGTTGGTCAGTCTGTGTTCGCGAGTTTGCCGGTATGATCAGAATACCCTGGGAGGTTCTCCGTTGTAAGGGAACTGCAGAACGTGAATCATGTCCTCGCTCTTCTCCTTCTTGACGTAGTCCCAACTGTTCTGGTCAATATATTACTTTGATACGACGTATCTAAGCCACCGTACCTGATGTCAGGAATATCCTTGAGAGTCTCGCCCATAGCATAGTGGTATTGCTTCCATCGTACACCCTCCAAAACAGGGTTGGTCTCAGGCAGAGGCTTGAGCTGGAACTCCGGTGGCGGAGGAAATTTGTACTTGCGAAGAATCTCTTCGGCTTGCTTCTTCTTCTCGGGGTATTTCTGAGCAAAAAGTCAGAAAGCCGATCATTGTCAGAAATTGAGCTTTAGTTGACATGCCTCCCACTCGATATAGCCCTTCCAGCCCTCTCGTTCCTCTGCGTAGTATGGCGCTTCACCTGAGATCTTGAAATCGTCCAGCTTTCCAGAGCCCTGTTGGGCAGTACCGGCGGCGACAGCAGTAACCATGGTTGATGGCTAATTTATTATTGAGGTGTTGAGGTTGAAGAAGATAGGTAGCTGTGTCGAAGAGGGCAAGAGGGGAAAGGCCAGTGTAGATAACAACCCCGCTGGCAGGCACGACTTGCCTCTAGTATGGGCAAGCGCACGACGACATGCGGTATGCCTGACGTACACAATCATTTTTCTTGCAGGCCATGGCTGAGCGATTAATCAATTGGTTCACCATAGATCGCACTAGTGTTTTGGGAATCGTGGAGGACAGGTGCTTGTCTTGTGGAACACTTTGAGCCTCGTTGTTTCGAGTGGCTGCTGGCCACACAAGCACTCGTTCATCGGAGCTTCCTACTCTTCTGTTTGTATCACGACAGCTCATCAAAGTTCAAAAGGTCCCTTGTCTGTCCATCAATGTGACAGGGATGAGGCTGATTTAACGGAGGATGGTTCCGGGTTTTGGCAAATAATGATGTCACGCATCCGGCAGTTCTTACCACTTATTTGCACCAGATTAGCAATCTTGGTTTAAGGATGCCCTACTCGCCGTAAAGTCCGCACGGCAGAACATTATCCGTACATACGGGCGATATCTCATGTATCGAGATGCAGTTTTGGTTCGCCGCTGGCAAACTCGTCTTGGCCATCAGATACGAGGATATCTATGCTGAGTTGTCACCCTCCAGTAACTGGTGGAAACTCGTGGCTTCTACAGGCATACAACACAATCAATGGAATACTGGAGAATGCAAGAGAAAGTGGATTGTTATCCGGGACTCAAAAGGAGTCATGCTTGTGATTACTACTTAGTAACGTTGCGCATTACAAAACATCAAATGGGTATTGTTGGAACAAAAGAAATAAACGCCGATGCATCGCTCATGCAGTGCCTGTGAAGAGGCTAAAGAAACAACGAAAGAGAAACAGGCGACCGGCCGTTCCTTGATCAATAGAGAAACAGAAATGCGAGAACGCCGCTCAGCAGAGCCAGGTGAGAAGCGCTGCTTCTGGAGGCTGCAGATGTGTCAAATGGACTACCGCCATTGCCG
Organism: Aureobasidium sp. EXF-10727; assembly: GCA_023848595.1. Taxonomy (NCBI): domain Eukaryota; kingdom Fungi; phylum Ascomycota; class Dothideomycetes; order Dothideales; family Saccotheciaceae; genus Aureobasidium; species Aureobasidium sp. EXF-10727. The sequence goes on from SWBF01000093.1 coordinate 83,332, forward strand.
TCCTTGGTGTTGGTGTGCTTGGCAGATTGAGTTGATGAGAGTGCAGTTCCGGTGGCCATGAGGACCGACGAGGGTGTGCTGGTTGCGAAGGCGAGTGAGGTTCCGGTGATGGTTGATGTGACACCGGTGAACTCGGCAGGGTCAGAGCTGTCGGAACTGCTCGACAAAGGAAGTGGCTGGATCGTGGCGGTACTAAGCGCAGTAACGACGCTAGTGCTCAAGCTGGACGTATCGACTATGATGCCGGTGGTGCTGGGGGTCGTGTCGCTGACGGTCATGGTGCTGGAGCCAATCGAGAATGATGCTGAGGTTTGCTTGACGTTGCTGGCCTTGATTGCGATGTCGGCATTCTTGCACAGATTTTGTGCACCCTGACCATTGATGAAAGCAGCAATGATATTACTGCCATCGTTGTGCTGGCCCTGGCAAGCGTTTCTGACGGCAGATCCCAACGAGAGCAAGGCCGAGACACAAGAGGAGGAACACTGTCCGCTCTGGAAATCTTGGCCCACACAGCCGTCAATCTCGGAGGTGTAGATGGTTTGGCAAGAGCCGGTCAGGTCGTTCAAGCGCGGAGTAAAGTCGTTGAGTGTGACTGCTGATGCATACTGCAGGACGAGCAAGAAGGCGATGAACAACATCGTCTGGCGATACATGGTTGGTGATGTTGATATTATGATGGGTTTTGTTATGTTTTGTGGCTGTAGAGACGCTTGTCGGAAAGCACCAGGCTACCAGGGAAGTAATGTCGATTGCACCGGGCAAGCTTTGCACGCTCTTGATGGTGGCGGTGAGTCTTGTCGCGTGCTTTGTGTAATGTGAATGGAAGCAAGATCAAGCTGCAAGGAAGAATCGAATGAATGCACGGGGTGCCTGCCTCAAGCAAAGTTGCAAAATTATTTCGAGCTCCGACGGCGATATAGGAAGGGACAGGGCAGGTTTTGCATGGCAACAGGACGGATATACAAGACCTTTTGACAGGGAAGTCATGATTGACAGCAGAGAGCAGATCGCCTTGTCACGGACTACTCAGGCAACCAAGTCAACGTCACACACTTGCCTACTACAGTCATGTTCTCTGCTCTTTTCTACCAAACGTGTACCCGTTTGATGAGGATGAGACGTGAGATGACCCCTCTTGAGAGCTTCTGAAACGCACTCTTTTGTTGATCCTTGCGCGAAATCTGGCACGCCACGCTCGTGATTGGTCAGGACAGCCGCCAAGGAGAACCTCGCACACGAAGCGATCAGAGCATCCTTAAAGAGCTTTGACAGGGCCATCTCAATATACTCGTTCGTGCACGGCGAACGACCGGAGTATCGGAGTAAGACACACGATATAAAGATGTGTTGATCCTCTTCATGACATGGATGAAGCGGACATCTCACTCTCTTCCTTCTACCACTACCATGGAACAACTTCTTAACCCTTCCGTTTGCCCATTCCGGTACAGCGCTCTCTCGTTCTCTCTGGCATGTTTCAGGCCTCGCTCATGTCGGGTAGAAGTCGTGCTTCACGGCTGATTTTGAGACGGACTCCTAGCAAGGAAACCGTCAACCGCTGCAAGCGGTTGTGACATGGCTGAGCTATAACGTGTCTGAAGCACCTATCAAACTTCGCTTTTCCCCACCCATACGTTCCTGCAGCTCCGTTGCAACAACGAAACCAGTGGAGAACGCTTGGGATCCTTGTCGAGCTGAACATCTCTAACCATTGATACTCACGGGGATGAGGAGAGATGCGTAAGCTCCGTTTTGGAGAGTCTGGCCACTGATAGCACGTAGGTGTATGCAATCCACTTGATTTGTAGTTGCGGTCAGAATGCTCGCCTGGACGGCGGTATCAAGGATCACGTATGTGCCGGCTGTAAAGGCTTGACTGATAGACCGTTGGCAGCATCAAAACGGCAGTCGACAAGACCCATCTATAATACCACTGACGTATGGGCGATGAAGTGCAAAGGGAGATTGATCGAACGATTGACTTCTCCTATCGTGGTTGGAATGTACGGAGTAATCTCGCGGAGCTACTGGCCAAACATAGCTTGAATAGGATACAGAAAAGATCTGCTTGGAGTTCAAGTCAGGGGAGTACCGCGCCGCAACACGCGTTGCTGTAATATGAGGACGGCGATGGGATCTACGAGGGATTAATTGGCCAAAGCATCAAGCAAAAGAGCGAAGCCAACCCTCGCGAACCCTTGTCTTGGCATGGATTGAACGTGCTACCCCACACTCCCAATGATCTCATTCGAGAATTTTTTGTATTTTTCTTCCGCTCCATATAACAACACACCTAACGCATCACATTCTTCTATTCTTTGTCTCTGAGCAGATCTCGGTAGCTGTATACCATGTCGGATCAGAACTCCCCGTCTCAGTCGCCGGCTCCGTCGCAGTCCTCTTCCACCATTCCGACCTCGATTCCTACACTACGTCCCAAGAAGCAGAAGCCAAACTTCGCACGCCCTGCAATGTCGGACCTCCAGTCGCGTCTTCAAGCCTTCCTCCCTCAGATGGCTGCCGCAAACGCCGAGCTCGAGAAGCTTGCGCAAGAAGGTGGCCTTGAGGGCAAGAGGCTTGAGGATGTAGGCGAGGGTGATGAGTACGTCGAAATGGAGCTGGGCCTGGGTGTCATGGAACAAAAGAAAGAAGGAGAGGACAGCAGCGACGACAGCTCGGACGAAAGCTCAGATGACAGCAGTGAAGCCAGCAGCGAGGATGACAACGACGATGATGATGATAAGGAGCAGAAGAAGCAGCAGAAAGAGAAGGATCAAAAGGAGAAGGACATTCTAGGCAGGCTTATGGGACACAAGCAGGGCAGAGAAAAGGTTGCTGGGATTCAGGAGGTTGAGTGAAGCAGCAATCTTGCTCTTCTACCATCTCTACGCTCGCCGTCTCTCGCTACAGGAAAGAGCCACGATACATCTGCCCATGGCGACCTTGAGACGGTTCAGTCTCTCGAGCGCGCTTGTTCAGCAACAGGGTCTGCTCGCTTGGTAGTTCTTACTTGCCCGCCAGGCCCACATCTTCGACCTCCTTCACGACATGAGGTTGCTTCTCCCCTCCGTTCGGTTTCGGGATTAGTGTTGCCTTTCCGACAACATGCGCACTGCTCCGTGTTGACTTCTCGGTGAAGACATATTCCCGGATCTCGCAGTTCTGCCATCCAGTACCTGGTCACGTTAACCATGTTTCTTCGCTCCAAGCAGTGTCAAGCCTGCCAACCTACCAGCGCTAGCATTGAAACCATTCCAATCTTCCGTGAGAGCATGCAAGAAGCCTCCATGCGAGACCACCACCACGATGTCTTCTTTGCGACCGTACAGCCATGAGCGTAGCTTTGCAGCACGCTTCTGCACAGTCGCTCTGTCTGGTGCCCACTTGCCCTCCTGGGATTGATCAGCATTGGCATCTTCAGACTGTCATAGTACCCACTTTAGAGTTCCAGCCCTCCTCGACTGCATCGAAGTCAACTTTCTCGTTGGAGACGCCGAGATTTGCATCCCAGAGCTCTCCAGCTTTGACTTGTCTCTCCAGCTCGTCTCTGTCTGTACCGATATCACAGGCAAATGCGTTCATTTCTTGTGCCATTGGCTGCAGAATGACCTTAACTCCATCTCTGTGCAAGGCAGGTGTGAACGCGTGTACAGCTGTCTGGAGAGCACGGCGCAGAGGCGACGACACGACCAATGCCATTGAGTCGTGATGGGGGAAAGAGGCGCTGAGATCGCGACATTGCAACTTTCCATGGGCAGTCAGAAGTGCGTCCGGGATACTATCATCGTGCTAGAGCTACCATCAGATTTGAGTCATCAGAACATTCCAGTGCCAATTTACCTGTGCGTTGTGTTCTCCTTGAGCGTGACGGACAAAGTAAAGTGTTTTCGGCGGCATGATTGCGTTTCACGATCGATGTGCTGGGCGACCGAAAGGAATGTCTGAACAATGGATTGATTGCTCGAGGAATTGTTTCGCACGTGAAGATCCTCGATGATGCTGGTTCGTCATACCTTCCTCGTCGAGACGCCGAGCTCGCCGCACTTGCCTAATCAAGATCGCAAGTCAACTTCATATCCTTCTGTAAACAACTTCGAAGCATTTTCTCGTCTCCTACACTAGACTTGACAAGCGAAGCCGTTCCAAATCCATGAGTGTCCATATCAAGCCATTGAAGAAAGCAATTGGTGTGACGATATCTGGCTTGGTGACGATGGTTGGCTCAGCACCAGTCCAACATGATTACTGACTTGTGCTCATGTTATTCGATACTACAATGTCGCTTGTATCATTCTGGCCTTTCATTCCGGTCGCCGTCTACTTTCCAAGGAGCTCTGGTCCGCCTGCTGGTTCTTGATGGAGTTCTCGGCCACCCATCCGATGTCACTATCCCGGCAACGGCGCAGACTCGATATTCTGCAGACTTTATCAAAGCGACCAGTTCATTCCAAGGGCGTCTCTCTAGTGTGTGTAACTGTTGCCTGACTGAAATCAGACATCTGGACTTCAAAGATTTGGCGATTCCAAGTTCGAAGATGATGGTATGGCTGATGACTGCATCTCATTGAGAAAGTCTCTCTCCGAGTCCCGCAACCCATCACAGGTACCTGTCGATCCCACGTCAGGATCCTACAAGGCCACCGGAAGCGAGTGAGTCCCTCAGGTGGAGCGAAGAGGCAATCTCACAGATGAATGTCACCTACCTCCCTAGAAGTGAAGAAGGCAAGAGTGAACAGCAGTGAGGTATATATTGACGCCATATAGATATATCTCCATCGAACTGGTGGGATGGCGCAGTGGTAGTAGCTCGTGTCTCCCACATATGCGGCCAGTGCCCACTGGTTCGATTCTCTGGACTGCCATTTAATTTCGCACTTATTCAAGCTATGAGGGGTCCCAGTAATCCTCGCACGACAACAATAATGACGAAAGCTTGCTTTCTCTTCCCTCCCTAGCAACACGGCGGCTAGGGGGGTTTC
>SWBF01000094.1:0-87824 GCA_023848595.1 Aureobasidium sp. EXF-10727
GCGGCGGCACTACTCTAAATAGCGCTAATGAATTAAGGGCATTAAAGTAGGTACTTTATACGCCTTAAGTTGTTTTTAGCCTTAACTTTCTAGTTATCGCACCACTTATAGTCGTAATAACCCTCTCCGAGAAGGCTAAATTATATGCTAATAGCGCTAAAGGGCCTTCTATTTATGTCGACCGTTATATAACCCTTAGAATTGCTACCCGGCGAGGCCTCTACGCGTTAAGCGCCCCTCTTAGAGGCCTCTCGGCAGTGGCGAAATTACGTGAGTAAGTATTATGCCACTATCATTAAAACGCTGTATACTAAGGGGTAGATACTAGCGTGATAGCTAGTATCTAGATAGTATCTAATACTAAAGCACCCCTAGCCGTGACCCTTAAGTGGTCAGTTATCGCCGATGATATGCTCGTGCTGAGTGCGCTTCACATGGGCCAATTCTCTACATTGCCGACCCAAGCATCAAAATACCAAAGTATGCGAGCTGCAAGTAATTGCAGAAGGTCGGACCTGCGAAGTACTTCGTACCTTGGCTTGCAGTGTTGCTCGTTTGCTCGCCTGGGGATGCCCATGCACGACAGCAATTGTGGACGAGCTGATTGTGGGTGGCTCGCTCGCTCGCTCGTCTGCCCTGTGCCAAACAAGTGCTCTCTAGCTACCCTACTGTTCCAGCAAGCGCCGATCAGGCCCTTGCGGCGTGCGGCTTGCGGTAGACGGAGGACCCCTCATTCGCCATTGAGCGACTAAGTTAGCCTATTGTGCGCACGAGCGCGCCCATGTCCACAGTCCATGCTCCCCCACCTTCAAAGCGGGCTGGCCGGTTGCTCGTCTGAAGAAATCAAGGTCGACAGCACCAGTAGTGGGTGGTATCGGCGGGTGATAGCTCAATGCGGGCGCCTCAGCGAGACGACCGGCGACCCTCCGACGCCTCCCATTACCTTCTGATCTCATCATGCCATGCCACTATTACCCACTACGCGAACTCTTGCTAGACCAAAATTTCTGTAAATCCACCAAGACTGCACCGCAACCAGCCGAGCCCATTATGTTCATATACCTCGCTCCCCCCAGCGGCCCTGCAAGCCTCCTTTTCCTATCCTTGGACGGACGTAAGTGCTCTCGTTTTTCGTAATGCTGTTGTCGTGCTGGGCGTGGGCTGCGGTTTTGCTTTTGTAAGTCTTTTTTTTATTGTCCAGACCTACCCACTTATCATGTGCTTACCACCGTCTGCAGCGTCTTCCGTTATCTTCGACTCGTTGTCAACTTGATATCCAATTGGACCTCTAAACCCATCCCCCTGCCCGAAAATCCCAACTATACCAACAAGGATGTCACTGTCATCATCCCCACTATCGAAGGGGAAGGAGAAAATCTCTGTCGGACGATCAAGACGTGTTTGACAACACAGCCTTTCGAAATCATAATTGTCACCATCGATGCTAGCATCAAAAGGGCTGAGAGAACTGCTGCTACTTTCAACACCAGTAAGATTCGCATACTGAGTGTTGCAAAGGCGAACAAGCGCAGCCAGATGTGTGCCGCGATCCCCGAGGTTATGACCAAGATCACCATCTTCGCGGATGATGATGTGATCTGGCCAAAAACCATTCTTCCGTGGATACTAGCTCCCTTCGAGAACGACGAGATGGGCGGCGTAGGAACTTCTCAACGCCTGATGCGTCCCAAGAAGACAACTATCTGGAGCTTTCTTGGATCTCTCTACCTAGAAAGACGCAACTTTGATTGCTCTGCATGTCTCAATATCGACGGTGGACTGCCTTGTCTCTCTGGTAGAACAGTTGCATATCGTACCTGTATTCTGCAAGACGATGCATTTACCTATGGTTTCACGAACGAGACATGGAGAAACTTCCAACTCAATGCCGACGACGACAATTTCATCACGCGCTGGATGTATACGCATGGCTGGAAGATTGCCATGCAGTATCACAAGGCTTGCGAGGTACAAACAACTCTGGAAGATAGCCCAAAATACTTGAAACAGTGTCTTCGTTGGGTTCGCAGCAACTGGAGGAGTAACTTGACAAGCATGTTTGTCGAAAGACATTATTGGAGGTGTGTTTAACCAGAATTCGACCGTTGCAGAAAACCCGAACACATGCTCACTAGTTGTAGATTGACACCCTGGACAACTTACGCAGTTTTCCAAACTACTCTCACCGCATGGGCTTTCACAGACTTCTTGATTTTCTTTGCCTTTTACAGAGCCACAGAAGACCTGCCGGCAGATGCTCGACAAAAAATTCTGACTGCAGTTGGCGTCTGGATCTTTGTGTTTGCAAAGTCCATCAAGCTCTACGGCCACTTCATCCGCTATCCTGCCGACCTCTTATGGTTGCCATATTCGATACTGTTTGGTCATGTGCATGGATTCATTAAGCTTGCAGGATTGTTGACACTCTCTGCAGTACGTTAATCTGTGTTTCAACACAACGCTGGAAGTTGCTGACCATTTTACAGACGTCCTGGGGAAGTCGCGACGGTGCAGACGAGGACAACCATTACAGAATGATCAAGCTCCCACCCTACGATACCGATGACCTTGAAGCTTCTCTGCCACCGACTTCAAGTTCTGCCACTTCACCAACAATGACACAACATCCCCCTCCCTACAAGAAACACGAGCCCGATGAGACGTGCCCATTGCAGGGCCGCTATAGCGATGACTTATGACGATGCGATACCCACGAAGACTACCAAAATTAATACTAGACGAAAAGGAGGTGACTCGACGTTTTCGAGGAAAGGAAACGAGATGCGATGCTGCAAGGTAAAAGGTCAGGACTTTTGGACAAAAAAAAAGCTACTCTTCGAAGAGGTCTTTGACGCAGTTGGGAAATCTGGGTAAAGAAAAAGCTCTTTCTTAGCAACGATTTTGCAGCGCTGGTATCTAGTGATTCAATGCTTTTGATGGTCTCTTCTTCTCTCCCCCTGATCATGAGATAGATTTGTACAGCCACCAATTGCAGACATTGTGCTGTCCCGTTTTGGCAAGATATTCACGGAAAAGTCGGACTTCGCCAGTTGACACCGACTGCCTTCACAATCGCCGTTCCTGCATGAGTTCGCAAAGCCCACTCGCACCAACATGGACATTGGAAGTTGCGTGGTCAACATGCTTGTGACGATCAATTCGTGATTTTACTCAAAGCCAGGCGGACCGTCTCCGTTACCCGAGCGAGCTCGCTTCAACTTTGCTTAAAGGTGGGTCTCTTTGGCGGTCACTTGATGAGCTGGTGCCTGTGTGGTTTCGCTTTGACCGAATCAGGACCAACAAAATCACCATTGATACTCCGAGTAACTTGGCTGAGTATACTCCGTATGCCGTACTCGATTAGATAGATACAGGATATTATGTACGATGATTCTTGGACCAAGTCAAGATATCGGAGATGCGAACCGCGCCTTCCCGGCGTTTACATGCATTCATGCACACTCACTGCACAAGCGCCGTCCACGTCTTCTAGAGCAAGGAACGAGTAAAATGAACAGGCTTCTGATGACATCCCAACCATTTTCGCTCCGATTTGTGCACCTTGTTCCTGACTCAAGAGACGATAAATCTGACTTGGTTGAGTTGAATAAGCACAGCTGCTGGCAAATCTACCGACCCACGGATCTTGGTGCTCTACAACAATATATTCTCGTGCTCAAAGCAAGCCCGAGCTCAATGCGCGGTAAACCGTGACAGGCGAATCTGTGCGCAGAGAGGCATGTGCACGATGCCGCAGCGAGCACACGCCATGGCGAACCTTGCAAGGGCTTGTCCAAATTATCTCCGTTCAGACCTCAATGCTTGGCCTGGAGGATTGTCGGGTCGGCCACAAAAGCTGTGCTGAGTATATTGATTGAGTTGACGGATCACTGACCAGCAAACGCGAGAGTAAAAAATGTGACAGCTCACGAAGGAGTAGTCACTGATCTGCTGGATTCAGATCTGTCTCGAGACATTGAAGGTCGGCCAAGCTCGGGTTAAGAGGTATCCGCCTGCGCAACCAGAGCTCATATCACACACGTGCTCGTCCGAAGACATCTTCTGACTCCTACTCGGCGGGTCCCACGAGGACGTACAGTACTCCACAATTGAGTAAAGCGACACAGACACAGACCTTTGACAGACATACGCGTTCGGCGCCAGTTCAATGCGCGCGTGAACCTCGATATGTTAGTACATATGGGGCAAAGGCTCGTGCTAAGTGTCAGACCGAACCTTAATTTGCCGTTGTCAATCGGTACCATATGCACTACACCTGTAGTTTAGAGGCCGGTGTCATCATCTCCAGGTAGCCATGTATTCTCATGAGAATTGCAAGCCACGACACGCGCTTGACTGAGGATTGCCATTGCATTTTGCTGTGGAGCCATAAGGAAAACATCGAACTACTTCGTCTTCTTGTCCGCACCGGTTGTGCTGCTACCCAAGATCGAGTCGAAGGTCAAATTTGGATCGTACACGCTCACTGGTCTTGCTGGTCGAGTCTTGGGCAGATTCAGACCAAGACCCACTGCAGTCTGATTCTGCACATCGCCCGCAGGGCTGCCACTCCTTCTGAAAGATGCCTGTACTGCAGCTAACGCTGAAGGGTCGACTTCATAGGGATCAATAAGGTGTTGCGAATGGAGTACTGAGGCCAGTGCTGTGTCTCCAGCACTCCATTTCTTTGCTACCTGCCAGCAGTGGCTCCGGAAATATATGCCCTCGGCGCCATGATGGAAGACATCAGCAGGCAGGTGGGCGATGCCTCCTGCTCTAAGTATTCCGGTACGACTAGCGTCGCGCAGCGCCTCTTCTCTCGCCCAGGGCACACCGAATCTGGGAGACTCGCAGAGGAAATATTCTACGCCCTGGGTATGCTGAAGCTGAGGTCCGTCGACAGTGACCATCGGTAGAACTTGCAGTACGGCGTAGACGAAAAGCCATTGACCCATGCGAATTTCTGCCAGTTCCTTGATAGTGCGATGTTTGGCCGCTTTTCGTTCAACTTCTCTGAAAGAGTTCAAAAATGGCGAGGGAGGCACGTCGATATTGTGTGAGGCTGTCATGATCTCCGCAATGTCGTCGTCTTTCAGTCTTTTCGACATAGCTTTCGCTTCTTTCTTCGCGTCGCCCCATCCATTACACCGGGTCTGCCTTAGTGATGGAATCATAGGAAGATCGTAGGGAATTGGGGGCTTGACTGGCGGTGAGGAGCGGTCATATTCACTTAGTACCGCGCGAAGTGCTCGGACTCGGGGCGCATCTGCATCCCTATCGTCAATCAAGACACCGTCTGCAGTACGGTTCGTTAAACTCGAGCGGTCTGCTAACAGGTCGTACATGGCGCAGAAATCCTGGTACAGGTCTCGACAGACCGTCCGGTTGAGACCGTTCGTTTCGAGTTCGTTCTTCTTCGAGGCCTTCGGCGGCCACGAACCATAGCGATTTTTGTAAAATGCAACGACAAACTTTCGAGTGGCGAGAAATGAATCTCGCAAGGAGTCAAAATCAACGTCCTTACGCTCGTCGGCCGTTTTGCTATTCAGAAAGCCAGAAAAGAGTTGCGGGAAATCAAAGTCTTCCAAGGTGTGTCTAAGGCTTGCTGTGCGCTTCTCCAGGTCCATAGCTGCACGACCTAGCCTGTTGGCAGAGATGGGGCTGATGAGTCTGAACGTTGGGCTCTCTGTCTTCAAGAGCTCATCGTGTGTACCGACAGCATGAGTGAATGATTCGTTATACAGCTTGATGTTCTTCATGCGCTCTCCTAATACAACGCCCTCAATGATCTTCTCATGGCTTGATCTCACGTCCGCCAGGCCGAGCTCGTCCACGTATTTGTCGAAACTGGACGTTGCAACCTCACCGAATGTGGAACCATCGAGATTGGAGAAACCGAACTGTTTGAGAGTCTCGGACACTTTGGAGAAGACAGAGAATATAGTCGGGGTCCTCTGCGTGGCAACTAAGGACTCTCCAGCAAGGAAAGCAAAGAGATTGCGGGCCGCAACAAGCGTCTCCTCGTCACCCGATAATTCTTGAGACCCAGTGGGCACCGACAAAACCATGTCAGATTTCAGTGCAATGGGTAAGAAGAGTTCGCACCTTGATCCGATCTTGGGAGTCATAGGGGGCGTATGAGGCTCAGTAGTGTTCGATTCGATATCTGAGGGCGAGAGACAATCAGCACGCTTGTACCATGGCCGCTAAGAGCTCTTTGGTTCTTTGTAATCTTGAAGCACAAATTACTTACTGGTCTCCGAGGGCAGAATTAGGTCAGCCAATAGCTTGGATGAAGCCAATAGTCTCGAGTCGAGTCGGAATGAAGGACCCTTGCCAGAAGTCCTAGGGAACAAATATATCGCACAATCTGCACTCTCATCCCACAACTCTGGCAACTGTTCTCCATTCTTCAGACGACCAAGGTCATATAGCCGTCGTTCCGGCTGACCAATGATCCATGCGGCGGGGCCTCGTTCTATGCTGTCGGTGCTTTTGCTTCGTCCAAACCACGATCTCCGGCGGTTCTTTTTCTCATCCCCCTCGGCGACGGTCGGATGCAGTGTATCGGCAGTCTGTCCATCGGATAATGTTTCAGAAGGTGGTGAGGGGGGATTTCCATTGCGAAGACGAGATGATGGTCTCGATTGAGGATTGGGTGATAGGGGACGTTGAGGTTGTTCCGATGTAGAAAGAAACCCAGTCTTCTCAGCGGCAGGAGATGCAAGCGGAGAAGTTTGAGCACTACGAGTCAACTGTCCAGAAATGCTTCGAGACTGAAAGAAAGATGATGTTCGTAGTCGCATGACCACGATGACTGCCAAGAACCCTGGGTGTATCTTTATCGTTCAATTACCACCACTTGGTATGTATGAAGACAACGAAGTTTAGAAGAGTCTCAAAGAGATGGGGAAAAGATAACTTAGTCGTCCGAGTCCCGGGTTCTTTGGTTGCTTTGTATCGAAAAGCGCGTGCATGCATGACGCAAATTCCTGCCGAGAGAGAGGCGAAGTCTGCATAACGACCAACAAGCACAGAGGAGGCTATGTCCTTGAAACAGTCCGTGACACCTCACGGCATCAGAAATAGCAAGGGCCGGGCATCTCGACTGACACGTCTTCATCTCGCAAACCAATAGATTTGTCGTCCTGGGCGCCGTGCTGTTCATGCACGTTGAGACCAAGCCGTCAGGCGTCTACATTTTTGTCGTGCACCTTGAAGACCTGACTGGCTTTGCAGTCGCAATTTCTCTGCTTTCCGATGTTTGATGGCGGATCTTTTACTCGTGAGGAGAAAGTCGGGCAAAGTGGCCGAGATCGATCTTCAGACCTTTGGACTGCATATTCTCCGTCGCCAAGACCGTCGGGGGTGCTGATGGCCGCGTATACAGCGAGTACAACAATTCGCATCTCCGAAGTCTGGCAATATTTTCGCAGACAGTTTCGTGTCTTCTGCAGTCGGCGACCATTGTGGCTGCTGTACACGTACTTAAGATGTCTTTGAACTAAAATCGACTCCCGAATCGGCCGTTCTAACACCTTTGGGCACTCACGGCATCTTGCGTTCTTGACGACTGCATCCTCCACATACTATTGTCATTGCCAGAAGTAGATTTCACGAGGTGATGATATAACCACTCTTTCGATAGTGCCTGGGCAAGCTTTGAGGGTGTGCTGCTCAATCGTCATCTATTTGGTGTGGCGGCAAGTCGAGCTGGGCGACTCGATACTGCTCGATCTGACCTACTGTATCAAGACTACCTAGTAGTGATCATCTGCCCTGACGCTGAGAAGGCGCTCGAGACCATCCACCCTTATGCGAAGCTCTCTCTCAACGAGCACATCGTACAACCTTTTCAGGTCCTGAGGACTCCAGCCCATCTTATCGTCTCTATTGAAGGTCTCCAAGCCTAGCAAGATCCAGTCCTTGGACCAAGGAAGATGATGTAAGCCAGAGAGAAAGACTTGCTTCAACTTCTCAAAAGGACTTTGCTCGACGATACTGCTTTTGCCTATCGAATGCCTTACCACTTCTTCTATGGCTAATTGCTTTTCGAAACGGAACCACATCGTCCAAAGCATCTGCGAATACCGGACAGGGCTTCCGACGGTCAATAACGCGCGATTAAACGCTGATCTTACCGACTCCGCTGTTGAGCCAGAAGACTGGCTTTTGTACCGAAGCACCTCTTGATTAATTGCGAACGTCCAAGTCACAAAGGGTGACTGACCGTGACTAAGCACCTGGTTCTTGAGTATTGACCTTACCCTATCGTCAAGCCGGAAACGTGCTTCATTGTCTCGATACATTTCGAGGAAAATGGTGTTGTCCGGGAAGCGCGTAATACTTGTCTCCAGCTCGAAGCGTACGAATGCAGGCCTGTATGGTCGTTTCTGACGGATATGATAAGCGATCATGCCAGCCTTGACTTGGTGTAACAACTCAATGAGCACATGTTGGTTTGCAAACCTCTGTTGCACTGCATTACATTGCTCATTTACTGCATCAACAGACGCTTGCAATGCATTGGGGTTTGTTAGATATGCAACAAGCGCCAGCATTTCGACGTTCAGTGCAGCAAGGTGAGGTCGGTGTTGGCTGAGTGAATGCTCAAACCCATCTTTGAAGGCATTGCGCAGTCTCAACAATGTCGCAGTCGATATTGGAATGATGTCGCTTCCATTCAAATCCACGGTACCACCAAAGGATGCAAGATGTGACAATGCCAACTGTGGTTGATTGGCTTTCATGTCACACCATATCCATCCTCGCCAGAGTAGAACGAGTTCTTCCTGTGCTGCATGTGAAAAGCTATTTTTCATGTTGATTGCACTGGACCAGATCTGAGCAGCTTTCTCGACTTTCCCTAGGTTGGCCTCAATAGTTGCACATGCATTATAGAGTCGGAGACTCGATGGACGTTGTTTCAAGACGTGCTTGGCAGTTTTCGACGCCTCCCGAGGAAAGCACGAAAGCTCGAAAGCTAGATAATACTCCGCCAAATCGTCGTCGTTGGGAAACTGATTCACCATGCTTGAGAGTATCCTTCGAGCGAAATGAATAGCTTCATGCATCGGTCTTTGGGGGTGAGTATGATCCTCCGCTGGTCCCGAAAGACCTCTGAACGTATTGGAGAATAGTAGTTCCGTTGTAGTCTGATAGCTTTGGACATGGTGTCCGTCAAAAATTCTATCGGCCCCGTGGGGAAAGTCCACTTGTAGCAGACCATGCCGAAGGAAAACGTCTGATCGCCACTGTGGTTGCGATTGAGCGCCAGTGTCTGTACTCGAACTCACGCTAGGGAGACCAAGGTAACACAATATAGCGTCAAGCAAATCGTAATGGTCGAGGCCAGTTGCTGTCACCTCGAGGACCTCACGAATGTCGGAAAAGAAAACGACATGGAATGGATCATCAGCACCTATCTCGTCCATAGTTCTTCCAGGGAATTGGAAGAACTTGCGCGTGGTTGTTTCTAATGCCGAGAAAGATCTGAACGGTAGTCTCGGATCCAGTTTGCCCTTCAGAAGCGATTGAATATCCGATGCCACGTTGATGTCCTGAGGGTTCGCACGCCATCCTTGTGCTCCAACTTCACCAAATCTTGGTCGCTCGCTTTCCCAGAACTGTTCAAAGTCGGAGAGAACCTGACTTGTATTGTGACCAGCAAGGTGCTCTGGTCTATACATATGGTATTCACACAGAGCTTGCCAGGTGGCTATGGATAGCTCATCATAGCCGGTGTTCAGCAAGAAGACAGTATGGCGCAGAATCAGGTAAAGCATCATCTTTCGAGTCTCGGACTGATAGCTTGACTTGGCGCTCGAGCCGAGTGTGCGAAGACTGCGCATGAAAAGAGTTTTGACATCTTCAAAGCGAAAATCGATGGAGTTGGCCTGGCAGGCGTTCAAATACAAAGTCCAGATGGGGAAGCTCTCGGAATGTTGCTCGAGAATGGCCCGAAGCTTTTGCATATACTTCTGTGTGTCCCAGACAAGAGACGCCTCATGCAACAACTCCATTACCAACCGTTCGCGGCTGGATGCTTCGCTGTCAGGAAAGTGCTTAAGAGCCTTTTCGTAGACGGCTATGCGCATGTCTGCCAGAGTCTGCCTTTCGACGTTGGTCAAGGACTGAGCATCGACACCAGGACTAACAAGGTATTCTTGATGCTTCGCTAAATCAAGCCAAGCTTGCAGATCGGAAGGTTTTGATTTGGTAGCTCGCACAAACTGGACGTTCTGCCGGCGAATGTGCAGATCAGCAGCTGGAGCCACATCCAAGATTCCCTGCTGGCGGATTTTGTGCAGATCCGAATTTGTTGTTGGGTCAAGATGTCTGAAAGAACCAAAAGCATCATCCGTCGACTCGGGATCGCAGTCAGCGCTAGAAGGCGACAAAGCCACGAAATCTTGAGCTAGATCTAGGTCATGTTCGTCAGGCATAAGCAAAGCAGGAAGCTCTTGTTTCCGCTGACGCTTCAGAAGCAAGCGTTGAGGAACCTGCTTGGAGGTTGCAGACTTGTCAGCAATGAAGACCTTGTCTAGCGTGCTTTCGGCGCGGTCTATCTTGAACCTGGAAGGCAACCCCAGAATGTTTCCAAAGCCTACCCGGTGGTAAGACGGGATGCTATACTTGTGCAGTCTTTCATAAGTAGCGTTCTGCTGGTCACCCTCTCGATCAACAGTAAAGAGACCGGAATTTTCATCACGATGAACCAGTGATGAAGGTCTGCTGGTTGCGGAACTACGGCCTTCATGACGTTCATGTTGATCCTGGACACGACGATGGAGGTCGTAAATTTTCGAATTATCCTGAGATGAGGCACTGTGACGCTCGGCACTTCTGTGAGATTTCACAGGGCCATGATCGTGTTCGAGACTCGGCTGACGTTTGCGAGTGGTTGAAAGTGATGAATGCTGTTCTTGTGGAGCAGACTTCTTTGCACGGAAACTGGAGAATTTGGGCACTTCTCTCGAGGGCGCCGACATGTAGAAGCTCGGTGTAATGAGATGATCGCTACGTGAAGCTGAAATGCACTTGATGTCGACAGCCGAGAAGCAAGAGCGATGGAGGACCGTGCTTGCCGACTCACCGCCCTCGGCGACGGCGGTGCCAAGAACAGCGAGTTTTTGGCAGAAAGTGGAACTTTTTGGCAGGAAAGTGCTACCAGCGTTGGACGCAGTTACCAAAGAGACAGCGTCTCTGTCGCAGCCCTTTTCCACCCTCTCTTAGGCCATCAACCACTGTGCGAGAGACCCATTGTCCCAGACAGTTGGGCTTCCCCAGGCGACAACAACCGGCACCATGGCCACGGCGTTGCAACAGCAGTTGGCGCAGATCGCCAAAAAGTCGACTGACCAACTCGATCTCAAAGCGCAGCGCGCACAGCACAGCAAGTCGTTGCTGTTCGACGCCAGAGTCGCCGCCAACCAGACGTTCGAGACCATCTACCAAATATGCGCCGAGGCCTTTCACGAGCTATGCATGCTCGACGCCCGCTTTGCGCCCTTTGCCGCCAACCTTTTCAGCGAACAGTCAAAGTCCGAGGAGCGCATCAACCTGACCAAGAAGGAGAATGAGCACCTGGATCAGATCATCGACAGCTTCTTGGGCCTCGTCAGCTCGAGGCTGCTGCTACGGCCGGGCCTCAAAGCCGTCGAGTGGCTGGTCCGTCGTTTCCGGTATCCTTACTCCCTTCTGACCTCACACGCCCTCAACCACAATGCTAACCTGCCTGCAGCGTTCACGAGTACAACACCGAGTCCCTCGTCCTCACCTTCCTCCCATACCACGCAAACCCCGTCTTCCCCAACATGCTGTCTATACTTCCCAAGACGCTTTCTCCGACCCTCAAGTTCTTGCAACCATACATTTCCAGCCTGTCGTGTCCTCCCAGTCAAGCTCTGATATATGCCGCCATCAACAACCCTTCGTTCTTTACTGCCTTCAACACCTACGTCGTCCGCACTTCCAGCCTGGGCCACCACTCTGTCATGCTCCTGCAATTCTGGGCTGGTGTCATGACCCCGACCATAAACGGTATGCTCGATGCTGCCATGTCGGGCCGCGCCGATGTACGCAGCCAACGCCAGGAGGACCTGTTGCTTCGTGTCGTTCCTGTGCTCCAGCAGACGCTACGCATCAAGGACGTACCCGAGCTTTTCCTAGGCGCCTGCATGATCATCTGCGTTCTTGTTTCCAAAACTCAGCTCGATGACAAAGTCCTGGATAGTCTCATGGACGCGGTATCTCGCGGCTGGTCTGTACAGACTTTGGATCAAGGCTTGTCCACCGTTGCCATTATCGCTGAAGAACGTCAATCATTAAAACTCACGCGTCCAGTCACAAGAGCTCTTTTGAAGATCCCTGCCCTGGATGCTCATATACTCGACTTGCAGACAAAACAGCACACTGGAAGACTTCTTACCGGTCTTGCCATGACCTCTCTCGATGAGGATTCAAGCTCCAAGACCTATGATTTGATCGAGAACGCCGTCACTTCGCACATTCCTACCCTACCCCAAAAAGCTGCCATCGTCCGGCTTTTGTTTTCTGCTGTCTCAGATCTTCAGACTCCTTCGGAAGCCGCTGATTCTCAGGAGCGTCTTGCCCGCATCTTCTCTGCTCTTTGCCAGTCACCTTCCACATTGTCACTGGTACAAGCCGAAGCTGCTCGGCTCAACTTGAGCCTCGAGTCTGTCGAGGTTCAGCTACAGATCACAATTGTCCCGAACGAGACACTGGCCTTACCATCTGCTGATGCTGGTGCTGATACTGAGATGATCGATGGACCCGTGTTGGACCAGCTAGACGAAGCGATTTCCTCATTGCCCCAGGAATTACCGAAGGTTTATTCCTTTGTTTCAACTGTCGACAACTCTCCATTCGACGTCTTTGCTCGTGCTTTCCTGATCCTGCTTCAGCAGAACAGAAATCTGGACCAACTCCTCGGCAAACCAGTGCTCCGTGGTGGAGAAGTCTTGTCCTCGCCAACGTACTTGTCATTCTTAGCAAGACTTTGGACAAGTGTCTATCCTATCGTTGCGCGTGTCTCTGCTCTTCGTTCGGCTACTGCACTCCTCCAAGCCCAATCTTCGGAAGTCATCGATATGCAGGCATTGACGCCGTTCGTGCTCGTAGCTCTGGCCGATGCTTCGGAAGCTGTGCGCAAGGCAGCTGCCGGCTTGCTCATTGCCATCACTACTCTCTACCATCCTGACCCAGCAAAGGGCAAAGTGAACGAATCTATAAAATCATGGCCAGCCCAGAACATTTATGCAGCGGCTTCTAACAAGTCGTCCTTGTCTGGTCCTAATGCCTACAAGATTCTCTCCGATGTGCTCGTGCCCAGTCTGGAAGAGTGTGTTCTGGACCCTAGCCAGATTGCACGCGTGCTTACTAGCGCTCTCAACGGTCCGACTCAAACGCAACCTGGCCACCCGTCTACTACTTCTCTGGAACTGAAATCAACTCTGAGGACAGCTTTTGCATCATATCTCTGTGAGCATGCTGCCGCAGTGCCCTTGGTCGCTGTCAAAGTTCAACTTCTCTCATTCTTAAGTCCCGTCGGTAAGGCTGCTTCTACAGGCCGTGTGCAATCTCTGGTTCCATCTCTTCAAAGCTGGATCCAATCTGATTCGCAGCTCCGATCCGCTTCGTGCGCTTCTTCTCATATCGATGTAGCAAGTGTTGACAAGGCTTACGTTGACTGTTTGACAAGTCGAACTTCAGAGGAGTTGACATGCCTGAGAACACTCGCAAATGGAGACCTGGGACAAAGCGCTTCTTTATCAACTCTAGCAATTCAGAGGTTCAGAGCTCTATGGCCAAGCATGAAGCCGATCGCGCAGACATCCGCCTCTACTTTCCTCCTCGACCTCGCACTCGACGACCAATCGGACGACATCTCCGAAGTTAGACAATCCGAGGCTACTGATCTTCTCCGCCAGGTCTCAATGCCCACCGAAGTCCTTTTGTCCTTGTTGGAATCAGTGCCCAGCATCGCACAGATGGAAGACAAACCTCCGGCTACAAAGCGTAGAAGAACCAGCAGGTCCGAGTTGGCAAAATCACAGAGCATTAACGTTGCAGATTTGCACAGCGTCATTCGCAGACTGACTCTCGTGCTGGAGTTGATCGAGGGCTCTCGTCCCGAAAGACATCCAGAACTGCTCAAGAGCCTTTTCCACGTTCTGAGCGAGCTCCAGCACTACAGGACACAACTTGGCTCGAATCTGGTCTATCTGCAGCAATTGGTCATTGGCTGTCTCTTCTCAATCGTTGACTCGCTGAAACAGAACCCTGCCGTTAAGGTCGACCGCTCCGTGTTGAGGGCAGACCTTATCGTCGAGTGTGTACGCACCAGCACCAACGCCCAGATCCACAACGCCGCCTTGTTGCTCATTTCGAGTCTGGCGAGCTGGGCCCCTGACCTAGTTTTGCATAGTGTGATGCCGATCTTTACATTCATGAGCAATACCCTGCTGCGACAAAGTGATGACTACTCAGCTCATGTCATCGATCAGACCGTATCTCGAGTTGTCCCCCCTCTTGTCGCTTCTCTTCGCAAGAAGAACCAAGACCTTGTGACAGGAGCTGCCGAGCTCTTACTCAGCTTTACAGCCGCTTTCGAGCACATTCCACTCCATCGTCGCCTGCGTCTCTTCAGCCATCTTGTTAATGCTCTGGGTCCTCAAGATTTCTTACCTGCTATTACTGCAATGCTCTTCGACAAGTTCCCGACAGACAAAAGGGTTCCCACCTTCTCCGCCGAACTCATGGGGTCCTTCTCTCCGGAAATCCAGCTCATCGCTGCGTCCCAGTACATTGATCTGGTCACCGATGCTCTGCAGCCCAAGTCAGTCGTGTCCGAAGCAATCTTCGGATTCAACGACAAGACCCCAGAGCAGATTGAACAATCAGTGGCGCACCTGTTGCGTTCTCTAGGACTTCTGTTGCAACAACGCTCTCTTCACGTACAAATTCTCAAAGCCCTCGATAAGGACGCAAGTGCACATGGTGGTCTCCAGTCTGCTGCCGCAGATATCTTGCAGAAGATTATGCAGTTCTCTTCTTCCAAGTCCATTCACAACAAGTCTGATCTGCAGTCTGCTTCGAACGATGTGCTGACAGCAGCCTTGAGCCTTCTGCCAACACCTTATTTCGTTCGTACTGCTGAGGAGCTTTTGCAGAGATCTGAACAGGATCTGAGGCTTATGGTCCTACGTTCGCTCGAGAAGCGTGGTCGTGAGGCCAAGCTCGCCGATGCCACAGCGGCAAGCGCTATGCTATCTGTCTTGCCAAGCGTAACTGGTATTATCGGTCAGGAGGCCTCCATTGAATTGGTGCACAGCGCCGTCACATGCATTGATGTTATCTCAGAGAAGTTCGGCAAGAAGGATACGGAGAAGGTCATGTCTGCTGCTCGTGTGGTGGCCTCTAAGCATGCATTTGGCAGCCAAAACGACGAGCTTCGCATCATCTCTCTGCTCTGCCTCGCTACCATGGTTGAGGTCCTGAGAGACGACCTCGTCGACATTCTGCCACAGATTCTGACCACTTCGTATGCCTACTTCGACTATGCTACCAAGACTGAGTCTGGTAATGCCCGCCTGCACAATGCTGTGTATTCTTTCTTGACAAACGTTATCGAGTACATTTCCTGGATGTTCTCTGCCGAAACTCTGGACAAAGCTTTGTTGCTTACACAACAATCGGCTTGTAGTGGAGCCATAGACATCCAGACCTCGAGCAGTCGTCCACAGTTCACTAGCTTGCTCTCCCAAAAACTTGACGCCAGGACCATACTTGCAGCCTTGGAGCGTACGTTTGACAATGCTGTCACTCTTGGCCACCAAGCCTGCCGGGAGGTTCTCACTACACTTCACACGGTGATAAAAACGCATCCTAAATCGGCTCTGATTAAGAATGCCTCGATTTTGTTCTCGATACTCAACAAGTCCTTCGATCTCCGTCGCCTGCTTTCTCAACAGCCGACGTCACCTGAGAGTGACCAGCTTGCGGCGATGGAAGCACAGAGAGATGAGTTGGCCCTGGACGCTATTATGAGACTGAACGATACGACTTTCAGGCCATTCTTCACTCGTCTCGTGTCGTGGGCAGGTGAAGGTCTACCCAAGAAGGAACAGGCCGGTCGTGTCCTTCGTCTGATCAGTGTTTATGGGTTCCTAGCTAGATTTTTCGAGACCCTGAAGGTGAGTTTCTTCCGTAGCATGGTTTTGAAAACAAAGGCTAACACAACATCTAGTCTATCGTCACTGGTTATTCTGGCTATATTCTGGAACAGGCCGCGTCCACTCTTCAGCATGTCAAGCCACAGGGAGAGTCTGAACAGCTTCTCTTGAAGGCTCTCCTTCAGACACTTGTTGCCAGCTTCAGCAACGATCAAGACGACTTTTGGCAAGCTCCAGCGCACTTTGACGCTATAATGCAGCCTCTCCTAGACCAAGTGACTTTCGCCAACGAGCCTGAAGTCAGAGATTCGCTTGACATTGTCTCCGCCGTCACCGGGCTGGCAGGGGCCGCTGCGTCCCCCGAACATCACAAAACGCTCAACTCGGCCATTCTCAAGCTCATGAGACACGACAATGAACTGACCAGATTGGCAGCAGTCAAGTGCGAGCAGTCTTTGACCGAGAAGGTTGGAGAGGACTGGCTCGCTCTCCTGCCCGAGATGCTGCCATTCATCAGTGAGTTGCAAGAGGACGATGACGAGGATGTTGAGAGGGAGACGACGGCCTGGATCCGCCAAATTGAAGGCATCCTGGGCGAGAGTCTTGAGGGCATGTTGCAGTAAGGATGAACTTTTAAAAGTATTCGGAGGCATGGCGACGGTGTTTTGTGCGTTTTGTTACGATAGAATTTATATGTGTTTTGTACATCATGAACTTCCGTTCCAGAGTCTTGTCTCCAAAGTTGATGTCCGTGCCACTTGAAACGTGTGAGAAATGGTCGAAAGATCGATCGTCCATCTGATATCCACCTTTTGCCCAAACGTATACCCCGTTTTGATGTGGTCGTTATCGCATCTGTCACTCCTCTATAAGGGTTGTAGATACTTGTCTAGCGAATCTGACCTGCCCTTCTCGCCGATGGCCTTCTTGATATCGCCTGCGAAGTGTGTTAGCACAGTAAAGGGTATTGAGAAATTTCTTGTAACATACCGTAGATGGCGGATTGTCTGGCGTTGGCCAAGGAGGCAAACCCTGCAGTTGAAAGCTGGAAATTCTGGCAGACTCACCAGCATCTATTTTAGTACGGCTTGATATTGCTGCATGTGATTCTCCGTAGGACCTTCGCCCTTCAAACAACTCTCCAGGACCACGCTGATTCTCTTCACAGCTTCGACCATCAAAGCTTCATCAATCCAGCTGAAGGTCAGCCTTATGGAATTCTCGAACTTGACACTGTCATCACCAGGCACTTCGAAAATGTTCCCTGGTGCAATTATGACTTGAGCTTCAACCTGGCATCTCTTGACAAAGTCAACTGCCTTTACTGTATCAGGCAGTGTCAACCATAAGAAATAACCCCCTACGACACGCTCGGTGGACTTTGGCAGCCTTGCTCCAAGAGGGTAGAGATGTTCCCGAATTGCCGAGGCCAATGTCCTGTATCGTGCAGCGTACGCGGGCTGTAGTACCTTGAAGATGTGCTCGGACATGGTGCCCTCTTTCACCAAAATATTCATGTATGTCGATGTGATTTGAGACGGGGCGCCTCCACTGCAAGAGCTGCCAGCTTGAGAAACTCCGTACGCGAACTTTGGCGACCCCTCCGACCACCCTACTCGCAGACCAGGCCCTGCAATCTTGGAAAAGCTGCCGCTACTGGTCGTATTACCATAGCCATCGGCTCCGGAACGCTCAGCCCCTCCGTCAAGGAAGCGATCAATATCGACGAGGCGAGGCAACAGCGCTTTGGTGATGCTGGTGGAGCTGCAGTCGTTAGGATCTGCAGGCCACTGCAGAAAGTCATAAACGTCATCCGAGATTACCAAAGCATCAAATTCTCGAGCCAACTTTATGAGCTCAGTCCTGCGATCCAGCGGCAAAGTCCTGGATGAGGGGTTTGAGAAGGTGGGCACGCAGTAGATGATATGGCGGTAATACTTTGCGTAAGGTCTCGGAGGTTTGAACATCTAGAAATGTTAGCAAAGAAGACAAAATACTGAGAAAGAGTAGCGCACAGGAGTGCTGTTGTCAGGCGACCGTTTCTCGCTTTCCTCGAGTGCTCTTCTGAGAGCAACCATGTCCATGCCATGGTCGTCCTCGGGAATTGCCTTCATCTTGGCAGAAAATCCGTTATCCTCGAACATTCTAAAAGCCAACATATAGGCAGGGGCAGCAAAGAAGACATTTCTGGTGTAGACAGGATCGGTAAAGACCTGGAGAAGGCAAGCTAGATTCTGAGAGGCACCGCCTGTGATTGTGATCCTTTCTTGGCCAATGGGTCGCTCGGGTTGATAGAAGTCGGTCAACCAAGATCCAAGTGTGTCCCTCAGCGGGGCATAACCCTCGTCGGGACCGTAAAGTAGCCCAGGAAAGGCGATGGATGTGTCGGCCAAGGCTGTTTGAGCGGCTCTGCTCAAATGGTGGGTGGGGAGCAACGATGTGCTTGGCCAGCCTTTGATCAGGTTAATTGGATCTAGTGCAGCCATTGGAGCAGTATGTGTTAGGACCGTGGTAAAAGTATTTGGCACGAGTGAGTCTTGTGGATGTTGATGGGTATATGACGTTGGCAACGATTGTCAAGCTTAGGGCGCCGCCAACTCGCGGCAAGGTATGCTGGTCCGGAACGACTGTCAGATGCAAATATCCCACGAGGCGAAGGAAGCAAGATGGACGGTCGTGTTCAGTCGTACAGCAGCCGACAAGTGGATTGATTAATATGGTCGAGTCGAAACAGTCAGCTAGGTACTCGTAGAGGGCTCCTTAGCGGACCCCACACTGTCGGCATGGTCGGCTGGGGCGTGACATTGATGGACTTTTGGCGTGCTGCTGTGGCCTCGAGTTGTTGCTGCAGACACAATGGCTGTCCAAGATAGGTCCAAGAGCGTAGAGGTGGCATTGCCGCCGATAGCTGCGCTCTTCCTCGTTGTCTTTGACCGCAAGGTCGGGTGCGTCCCCCAGCCCACGCACGACAGACGGTCCGCTGACGACGGCGCCGCCCTAGGTACACGATAGCATGGCAGCGTGGGATTCCAGACGGTGAGTCTTCTGGCCTCTGTCGTCGCTGTACTCGGCTTCCGGACTGACAAGTCTAGTCAAGCTGGATGGTGTCGTCGAGTACAAGTCACTGCCCTCGGGCCTCCATAACTGTGCCTCGGATCTGGTCTACTTTGTCCACGAACAATACGCCGGCATCAGCGCCTTCGCAAACCGCCCCGCCCACGAGTCTGAGAGAAATGCACACTTTGCTGCTGTCGGCGTCCTTGTCCCCTTGACCTACGGACGTCTCGGACGCGCTTGGTTACATGCACGCCGACTACGCCAGCTCGTCGGGTATCCAGCCTATGTCATCTGACTACCATATACCACGCTGACCCGCCTATAGCAACATGGTGGATGATACCGACAACACGCATGCCTTACAAGAGTATTGGGACCACAACCATCTGTCTGCTGAAGACGAACCAGACCTTGGCCACGCCCGACCCAAGCCACGCGCCCTGTCTGATGCTGCCGCCTTGCATCCGACCAACCCTACTCTGTCTCAGCACCATCCTGCCATGTCCCTAGCCCAGAACCTCGACACCTTCGGTCCTCTGATCTTTCCACTTCAGAGAGCTGCACTTCTCAAGAAATCCATCCTGATCATGTCTCCGGCGCCCGTCCAAGCCGCCTGCAATCTTGTCTACAATTTGTCCGTCCTGTCAAATATCCCGCCTTCGGCAGCCCGCATGGCTCGAGATAAGGGAGCCCTGTATCCACTGCGGCCTTTGTTCAATGTCGGCATTCACGATATAGACTACCTATCTCAATTGGCCACCAAGTCCAAGCCGCAGAATTCCTGGATCGCATGTAGCACCGATGACATTCTAGCAACCAAGACAAAACTCTTCGACGTACTCGTTGAATTACCACCACATACATCTGACAAGTCTGCCACTAGACAATGGCCCCACATCCGTACCTCTGGCGGTCAAGAAATAAAAGCAACTCAGCGCGACCTGAGGCGCTACTACATGCTCAAGCGAGAGTTGCACAGGGTGCAGCAAACAAGCCAAACATATCACGACGCAGAAGCAGACCAGTCCGTCAATGACGATCAGAGCGAAAGCGCTCCATTGGTTGCATCAAGCCAACCCCAGAACAATGACTTTGAGCAATATATCCAGCTTGAAGGAGAAACAAAATTGGTCGAACGGTCTTCTTGGGCCTCGATTGCATATACTAGCTTCCTCTGGTGGGCCTCGGCTGGAGAAAAAGATGCTCTTTTGGACGACGAGGCGTGTCAAGATGCAAGATTACTAGACGATCTGCCCCTGCCAGCTCCGAGCAAGCAAAATCCGAGCAGTGGCAAGAGGCGTTCTTCTTTTCACGACGAAGTGGAAACG
The DNA here is from genome assembly GCA_023848595.1 of Aureobasidium sp. EXF-10727. Taxonomy (NCBI): domain Eukaryota; kingdom Fungi; phylum Ascomycota; class Dothideomycetes; order Dothideales; family Saccotheciaceae; genus Aureobasidium; species Aureobasidium sp. EXF-10727. The sequence continues at coordinate 20,582 of SWBF01000094.1, forward strand.
ATCGATGTCGAGTCTCAATCGATGGCAGTGCTTCTAATAGCGTATTCGCATCGCCTTACTACACTGATCATGGAGACACTGGCTGAGGTTGTCGAAGCTGCCGATGTTGAGGACCAACACGGAGATGAGACGACGATAACCATGCACAGTGAAGACTTGAGAAGGATGGGTTTGGATGACTGGAGCCAGAGTGACGGAGAATTTGTGAAAGCGATGGCTGCACTGTATTTTGGACGAGAAGACGTCTCAACGGTCGGACGGACTGTCGACCTCTGTGGCATTCATGTTTGTTAAAGAAAGCTCGGCAATCTCGAGATCCGTTAGATGGCTGGTAACCGAGGGATGAGGCTCAACCCCGATCAAACAAGTAGGACCAGTACATCAAAAGACTCCACGGCTACTTTTGATGTTGAAGACGTCTCTAGCCATAGACAGTCAGGTGAAAGAGTGAGATGTCAGTGAATGTTGTCGCGACGCAGCAAGTGAAATGTTGTTTGGCTGGATGGGACGGAAACGTCATGGGCCATGGCCGAGTTGTTCCGAAGTACCGAAGCGGCTGGCCTGTGCGTGTGTTGGTTGAGAAGGCTTTCCCAGTGGTTGCTTCTAAAAATCGGCCGCTGCAATTCTTCCTGTCCATCTTCCACTCCAGTCCATACCATCTCCACTCCCCTCACTCCTGGTCCCAATGTCTGCCACCGGAACTGCCCCTCCTCCCTCTACCGGCTCCACCAAGGTGGATGCCATCAAGGAGAACGTCAAGGCCGCCGCTCCCAAGAAGCTCAGCGGTCTTGACCTCTACTCGAGATTCGCCTTTGCCGGTGCTGTCTGCTGTTCCGTCACCCACGGTGGTCTGACCCCCGTCGATGTGTAAGAATTGACCCGTCCCGCGTGTCCGCGCCGCCTCTTTGCGCGCCGCGAGAGCAATTGACGAGACCAAACGCTGACTCGGCCCCCCTCAAACAGCGTCAAGACCAGAATCCAGCTTGACCCCGTCACCTACAACCGCGGTCTCGTTGGCGGTTTCCGTCAGGTCATCCAGAACGAGGGTGCTGGCGCCCTCCTGACCGGTGTCGGCCCTACCTTCGCTGGTTACTTCCTCCAGGGTGCCTTCAAGTTCGGAGGTTACGAGTTCTTCAAGCAGCAGGCCATCTCCATGGTCGGCTACGAGAACGCCGTCCAGAACCGCACCGCCGTCTACCTCGTCTCTTCCGCCTTCGCCGAGTTCTTCGCCGACATTGCCCTCTGCCCCCTCGAGGCCACCCGTATCCGTCTCGTCTCTGAGCCCACCTTCGCTTCCGGCCTCGTCTCTGGTTTCTCCAAGATCGCAAAGACTGAGGGTCTCGGTGGTTTCTACTCTGGCTTCGGTCCCATGCTCTTCAAGCAGTAAGTTTCGGCGCGATACATTGTGTGATTAGTGTATGCTGACCATTGACTCAGGGTCCCTTACACCATGTCCAAGTTCGTCGTCTACGAGAAGGTCGCCGAGGCCATCTACCAGCGCGTCGACAAGAGCACCGCTTCCCCCGGTATGCAGACCACCATCAACCTTGGTTCCGGTCTCATCGCCGGTTTCGCTGCCGCTCTCGTTTCTCAACCCGCCGACACCATGCTCTCCAAGATCAACAAGACTAAGGGCGCACCCGGTGAGAGCACCACTTCCCGTCTGATCAAGATTGCCAAGGAGCTTGGTCTTCGCGTAAGTACTCCCCATATTGCATTCCGCTCTCGAAACTCAAAACTGACTTGATATGCAGGGTTCGTACTCTGGTATCGGTGCCCGTCTGTTCATGGTCGGTACCATCACCGCCGGACAGTTCGCCATCTACGGTATGTTACAAGAAATTTCTCAACACCCTTTACTGTGCTAACACACTTCGCAGGCGATATCAAGAAGGCCATCGGAGCTGAGGGAGGTGTAGAGATCGCCAAATAAGCGCCTACAAGATTGATAGAGGAGTGACAGATGCGATAATGACCACACCAAAACGGGATATACGTTTGGGCAAAAGGACGGATACCAGACGGACGATCCCTGGAGCATTTTTCGCAGCTCATCGGGTCCAAGACGTGGCTGGAACTAGTACCTTTCAGATGCTACATAATCTTCGACTCGGTTTGTACTTTTAGGAGTCTTTCAGGGAATGCATTAGATTTTTTTCTTGTTCTATGATATGGTTCACTGTTACGAGAAGCGTGAGACAAAATGTCAAGTTTTACAACAACAAAAGCTGTGACATCAACAGACGGTCAATGTTGGCCAAAGGCGTTGTTCAGGAGGCAGGCTGGTATGGGCAAGCAGATGAGTTGGCAATCTGCGAGGCGGCTTGTGGGAAATTTGGCTGCACAACGTGCGTCATTGGCGGGCGGGCGCAGTGGTCTCGGTAGGTTCAGGCCAAAGGTACCTGGCCATCCGTGGCCGGGTCTAAGACGGACCCTTGATCCGGGTTTTAGTATTTCTCTCCAACGAGTCCCGCGGCGGCAGGCACAAAGAGAAGTCGATTCCTCGCAGCACCCTCTCTCTCGCAACATGCAAACATGAGCGGCGACAGGGCAGACGACTTTGGCCTCGGCCGAGACGCCCTCGCGCTGCAGCCCATAGCGAGCGCTCCGACCTACCACGACAACAATAACAACAACCGACGCCTGTCGACTCCATCTCCTCCTCCTGCTCAACACCAACATGCCCCGTCGTCGACGCCACGCAATGACCGACGGAGACCCACGCTCGACGATCGTCGCCAGCCCAGCATCCGCCTGCGACGCCTCGGATCGGCCAGCACCCTGGGCTCGCAACACACGACTGCCACGACCGACTTTGCCGCAAAGCCTTCAGCCGACACGTCTGGCAGGCGCCGCTCGTCGTCCGAGCCTCAGCGTCCACCATGGGTCGCCGCCAACACCAACAGCCCTAACACGCTGAGCCTTCCGCGAGGTGCCGCACGCCCTACTTCTACCCACATGCCTCGCCTGGAAGAGGAGACAGGACGCCCATCCACGACCATTCCTCCGGACGTCGACATTGAACGCTTAGCTGCCGTCCGAGACCCCGCGACTTTCGAAGAGCCCATGCGTCCAGGTCTCTGGAAGAGAGCAAGCGTCGCCGCCCTTCAGCCCTTTAGACGTCAGCCGCACCCTGAAGACAACGACCCGGAAGCTACCCCGAGAAGAAGACCCCGCCGAGGAACTTGGGCAAACGAGTATGATTCTGATCTGGTTGACATTCTCGATGTCGTCGGTTCGTCCTCAAACTCCCTCTCCCACGCCATCACAAGACTTACCATCCTGCAGACCCCGAGGTGGCTACCCTGGCCACTCTTACTAACGTCCAAAATTCGCTGTTCATTCCGGATCTGGGCTCATTCCTGAACCGTCGTCCAACTTACAATCTGACTCGCGAACCAAGCTTCTTCCGTGAGCACCCTCCACCAGCCAAAGCGCCTTCTATCAAGCCTCCTTCCATCATGACTCAAAACCGCATCGAGACAGATGCTGAAGCTGTCGAAGAGCGTCCCGGTATGGATCGCACTTTCACCATTGCCTCGCACTTGAGTGATACCGAGGATCACTACGCCGTTCTTCCTCACGGCCTCAGTCTCGAAGGTTGGAGTCTGGCCGAAAAGCAGGAACTGAACGACCATGTTAGACACATGTTACACTCCCGCCGAGCTGCTTTCAAACGAGGCATGAAGGGTTTTGGTCAATATGTTCGCCGCCGTGAGTCCCGTCCCTGCTTATCAACTCGCTGCAACTTTTGCTGATGTCCTCTAGCCCTTGGCTTGTTTGTTACTGTATATGCCACTCTGGTTACTCTGTTTGGACTTGCCTGGGTCCTCTTCCTTATTGGATGGATCAATGTCGGAGGTCGACAGTCCTATATCATCAACATCATCGACAACGTCCTGGTCGCTCTTTTCGCCATTATTGGTGATGGTCTAGCCCCTTTCCGAGCAGTCGACACGTACCACATGATATACATCGCACATTACCATCATTTGACATGGAGCCTGCGCAAGAAACGCAACCTTCCAAAGCTCAAGAACGAGAATGATCTTCCTGTCCAACCCGGCATCGATGCCGACATTGAAACCGCCTCTGCCGCCGAGACTGCTTCCATCAACGAGACGGCTTCTGCTCTGAATGCCGATGCCAAGTCTGATAGATCAACGAGCAAAGATGACGAGGAGAGCGTGCTCACAGAGGAACAGCAGAGAAAGCTCAAGCATCACGAGGACAAGTTTTCCAAGTCCCACACTTTTTACAAGCCTCACGAAACCGAAACTCACCACGCCTTTCCTTTACGACTGCTCGTTGCTGTCGTCGTCCTGCTCGATTGTCATTCACTGCTTCAGATCGCTCTGGGCACCTGCACGTGGTCCATCTCCTACCACGTGCGACCATTCGCCCTCACAACCGTCATTCTGTGTTGCTCGCTCACATGCAATATCACGGGCGGTATCCTCATCAGTATTGGCGATCGAATGACTCGCAAGAAGGATGTTGTGGAGCGCATGTTCAGACAGCAGCTAACGGAGCAAGCCATCCACAAGATGGAGAAGCGACGTCAGAAAGAGGGCGAACGCAACGAAGAACTGGACAAGGTTGTGACAAACTCGCCGCCGGGTAAAAAGTCACCTCTGAACGGCACTGGATTGGAACCGGGAAGCAATCCGGTGCAACCCAAAGTGCTTGGTGCCGGTGTGGATGCCGCGGAATTGGCCGCCCGTCTATAATTCAATTCTTGCAGGGATAAAGCAGACCCTGAGTGCACACGACAGACATTCTAGGTTGTATATGATTTTAATGTTTTTATATTCTTGTTGGGTATGTTTGGGCCGTTGGTGTTGTGGACAGCCTACGCCTCAACCACGATTATTAGGACTCATTTCGTCAACGTGGTTCAATACAGCAGCTTTACTCTGCATCACGTACGTTCCAGTTCATGTGCGACCATTTATAGGTCAATCGAAACTGACCATTGTTGAACCTTTTGTTTCCTCGCCCTGCCAGAGCCTTGTCTTGACACCACGCCAGGGTTGTCCTCATGGCATACTGTATTGGGTGGCAACTGGCCTTGGAATTTGGTCGTGCCTGGAAAATACCTGATATTACTATCTAGTAGTGTCCTTCAAAGGTATCGATTCGTTTGCTGCCGACTTCGTCCACAGCTTGAGGAATTGGGATTTCTCCTCCAACGATATCGAATGCGAGGCCGATGGTAGACGGGTTCTTGATGCATTGCACAATGACCTCGGCAACATCCTCTCGGGAAATGCTGTTGCCCAAGTGTACTTTGCCAGCCGCGATCTTGCCAGAACCCTTTTCCGTGTTGAGCGAGCCGGGGCGAACGATTGTGTAGTCCAGCTTGCGGCGGTCGTTTTGGGTGACCAGGTCGCGATCAGCATCAAGCTTTGCCTGACAGTAGACACCGATTGCATCCCACATTCGCTTGCCGACGGCATTGTCGTTGTCATTGTACCTGCGTTGGATGTTGGCATACAATCACTGTTGGTCTTGTCAAGGCACCACTTACCATTCTGGAGTTGGCTTGTTGCTACGATCGCGAATGTCTACTGCACTGACGATGATGAAGCGCTTTACCCCTGCGGCAGCCGTGGCATCAAAGACCTTGATAGCACCTGTTTTCCTGTCAGCCGTGGACGGGACTTGACTCGTATCCACCGAGTGTGACCTGCCTTCATGGTCTACAGCCTTTGTGCGTTCGGGACTGCCACCTCCAGCTCCTGCACTCCAGATGACCACATTAGGACTGTGCTTCTTGATGGTTGCCGTGAGGTCGTTGACACTGGAGTCCTCGATGCTCTGCACAATGGGCTTGGAGCCGAGTGCTTCAATCTCGGGAATCTGCGACTCCTTGCGGATGATGGAGTGCACAGTATAGGACGAAGCCGCTAGCTTCTTTGTTAGGTGCCTTGCAACCTGGGTTTGTTGTTAGTTTCACGTAGTGGCATCGGCGACATCTGGAGAGTACTTTTCCGGACCCGCCAACGATGAGTGCTGTGGACATTGTGAGCTGAAATTGGAGTGTTTGTACAGAAGAGTCGACTGCGATGTAATGCAGAGTTTGAAGAAATGCAGACCGAATATCGCGGTTGATGTTGTTTCTATCTCATCATGTCCTCGCCGGATGCTTACAAACGTCGACAGCCATGACGTAACTTTTGGGAACGCAGTAGGTAACTTTGGTTCAACAATTACTCTAATGGAAACACACGACTGTGTAGTCCTGGCTAGGAGCAGCAATCTGTGCTATAGCATCATGTCTCATCAAATAGGAATATGTGGCCAACAAAAGCCTACAACCAGATATCTAGAAGAGCCAACTCCATGAAAGGTGTTTATACCTTGATGGCGAACTGCTTCATGTGCTCGTAGTCCTTGACGTTATCGGCAACGGTCTGTTGGATGATTCTGGCGGCCTCCTCGCCGTACTTTTCGGACCACTCGGCGAAAAGCTGTTCGTCGCTCTTCTCAGCCTTCTTCTGTGTCTGTTGTCAGCATTTGTCCGCCACAATTTCTGCGCAAAACATACGTGAGTTCTAGGCTTGAGCTCGGTCGAGTTGATGGCGTCCTCGTGGAAGCCTCTCCACTTCTCGAATGCCTCCTTGGCCTGAGCGTGGTCCTCTTCATTGTCCCAGTTCAGCATGCTAGGCGAGTATTCAATGCCAACACTCTTGCAGAACTGCTCAAGAATGGCCGTAGGGTTGTCCAGAAGATCGTCAGCGTCGATGACACAGATGTCTACAGGTCCACTCTTTTGCTCGCCGTCCTGACCTGCTTGCTTGGGACCGATTTGGCCACAAGAACGGAGGTAGTCGAACAAGCGACGCTGCTCATCGTAGCCAGCCTCGGAAGGCATGAAGTTGTAGAAGCCAGTGATGGCGTCAAGCGGAGGGATGGTGCATCTCCAGTAGCTGGGAATGCTGTGCTTGGGATGGCGGATGAGGAAGGCGAAATGGAACTTGTTCAAAATCTCGGCTGGGACGACGGTGGGGTTACCAGGCTCGGCCTCGGTGGCATAAGGGTAGGGAGGAGAGTTCTTCACTGCAACATTGGTGTCTGAAGCGCTGGAGCCATTGGCAATGTCTGTCAAGGGGTTGCTGCCGTCGGTACCGACACCACGCTTGACCTTCATCAATGAGGGTGCGATGGATGCCGGCTTGCCATCGGGAGGAGCCAGATAGTGGGTAATGTCTTTGATGAAGATGCGTTTGCCCTGGTTATGGTGAGCACAAGGACAATTTCAAGTGGTGCAGCGCGCACGTGTGCCAGATGCAAGTGGAAAGGCGATCGGTGGTCCATGAGCTGATGCAGTCTGACGATTGGGGCTTGTGGGACAGCGAGAGCCAGAGATGAAAAGAAGAAAACAGTGAGAGGGTGAGGGATCAGTGGGTCATGCAGCAAGACTGCTTTGCAGTGCTGTAAGGGATGCACACCTCTTCATTCTCCTTCATGATATTGTCAAAGATGGTCTTGTATGTCGAGTTTTCGAAGCCGCTCTCTGCGCGGGCTTTCTGGTCTTGCTCGTATCTGTCGCTCAGTCTCTCGGGACCGAAGTAAAAGGCATCGCCAAAAGGCTCGTGGACGCATTGCAGGGTATCCCGCTGAGTCATGAAGACCTGGTGGGAATGGTCAGTTGTCGAGGTCGTGGATTGCCATGGCTCAGACAGGATAACGCACTCGCTCGAATGCCGTCGAGCATGCTCTAGGGTGGGTAGCCACGAAGATGGGCTTGTTGGACATGATTGCGGGTGTAGAGAGGGCTGGTTTCGAAGCTCGTCTCGGGCACAACAGTGGACAAATTGGAAAGTCTACAAATGTATGCAGAATGGAACGAGCAAAGGGAAAAGTGTGTTGGAAAGGATCAAAGAGACGACAGAAATTTATCAAGCATTATTCAACGGTAGCCCGATGGAGCGTAGAGCCAAAGTGGTGACCAAAGTGGATGGTCTTGATGACGTGCGAGCAATTCATGGCAGTGGAGTGGTGGGTGTTCTGGTGGGCCCGAGGCGTTCTGCGTGAGGTGGCCGACGCTGCCCTGGCATGGCTGGCCGTTTAGTGGCCGAAATAGCGCACATGGGATCGAGCGGGCTGTCGACAAGCAACGAGTGAACAGGTACAATACGATCCATCTTGTTGACAAGGTTTGCGCGTAGCGGGGTGAAGAGAAGCACCCCGCTTCGACCATGTCGACGCCTCAACCATCGAACAAGCCGCCGCAGTGCCGCACTTCCTAATGCCTCAACCGAACGCGCTCGCGCCGCATGGCCAGAACCAAACGTCCACCGAGCGACCAATGCCACACATATTACAATGCCAAGTCTCGCTTGTCTAGACATGAACTGGAGCTTTCATTTCTGGTCTGATATGCTGTACGAGATGTAGCATAAAAAGGGACGACACTGTCTAAGAAAAAGCGGAATTCACAAACAGATACACGTCTTGTCCTGGGGCATTTCGGTGGCCACTCTTCTACGTAGAAGGCGACTGTGCATTTCTATAGCATATAATGACACCATGTGTCGGTGCTGGAGAGAGGTCAATGGCGAGGTCGCGGCTGTCCTTTGCACACGAGGAGGGGGTGACGGCTGACTTTAGACTCGACACTTGCATAAGCAAGGCGCGGAGCAACACTGTACCAACGTGCCATGGCAAGTAGACGTAGAGAAGGCAATTTGGGAAACATGGCCGCTCGACTAGCATGAGGCAGATTGCGTCAATTGCCAGACGAAGGTCTGAGTCTTGCCAAACGACGGCTTTGATTTGCTCTCGGGCGAGAAGCAAGGCTGTGGCCAGTGGGAAGCAGGGTGGATGGTGGAATTGGCGGCGAATAGGAAAGGTTCGGCAGATAAATCAATCGGCGCCTGCACTGCTGAACTCGGCTTGATAGTACTTCAGGGTGGTCAGCATCAGCTTTGCACAGATTCAGCATTGAGCAGCAGGGTCGGGGTCTAGTAAATACCTCTTGAACTTGGCCAGCGAGCCTTTGGTCACGCAAGGACGACTTGTGGCCGGGGATGGACCAGTTGTTGGTCTGCCACCACCACCTTCTCAGACGAGCACCGATGCTGGAGCCCGAGAATTTGGACGAAGTGTTGTGCACCGTGTTCCAGTTCCGCCAGCCGGCGACCACCAGGGTCCAGAGCAGGCCTTGGGTCAGAGGCATGAAGACTTGGTCTCTAAAGGTGATCCAGGCTATCTTCTGCCAAGAGGTGGCGTCGTGAATGCTGGCGAGATAGCTCTGTTCGAAGCGCAGGTCGGGCAGGGGAGGGAACTGCTTGCTGCGCGGGGTAGGTCTGAGGACAGAGACGGGGATCTCGTCTTGATCGAGGTCGGTGGGGAGCTGGTCGAGGTCGGGCTCGTCGTCGAGGCGCACGGGCTGCTTGACCGAGGCGGCAGTCGAGGGGTTGGCATCGTGAGCGGGCGAAGGATGCCTGTTGATCGAGGCCGTCTGGATCGTCTCTGCGAGCTGGAGGATGGGACTGTCGGCCATTGCGCTGTGTTATTAGAGGTTGTGTATGAGGGAAGAGATGGAGACGGCGCTGCGGGCCAAACAGCCCCAGACGTCGCTCGTCTCGGCACCAAGCACTGCTGCAGTCATGGTCCCTCCGTCTCCACTGCTTTCTTCAACTCACAAAGCCACACAACGCAAGCATGGGCAACGCAAACTCCCAGATGCTCGAGAACCTGGTGCAGGGCAGCAACTGTGAGCCTCGCTCCCCCACCAAACTATGCCGCCGTGTGCTGACCGCCCCCCGTTGAACAGTCGACCGTGATGAAGTCGACCGCCTGCGCAAGCGCTTCATGAAGCTCGACAAGGACAACTCTGGCACAATTGAACGCGACGAGTTCCTCTCGCTCCCCCAGGTCTCTTCCAACCCCCTCGCCACGCGCATGATTGCCATCTTCGACGAGGACGGCGGCGGCGATGTCGACTTCCAAGAATTCGTCTCGGGCCTCAGCGCCTTTAGCTCAAAAGGAAACAAGGAGGAAAAGCTGCGCTTCGCCTTCAAGGTCTACGACATTGACCGCGATGGCTACATCAGCAACGGCGAGCTCTTCATCGTCCTCAAGATGATGGTCGGCAGCAATCTCAAGGACCAACAGTTGCAGCAGATTGTCGACAAGACCATCATGGAGGCCGACCTCGACCGCGACGGCAAGATCAGCTTTGAAGAGTTTACAAAGATGGTCGAGAACACCGACGTGAGCAACAGCATGACTCTGGACGCCTTCTGAGCTACTCTGCTTTCTCCCACCCCACACATGAGATACCACGGCGTTACGGAGTTGTCAACCATAGTCTTGCTTTCCTATTGACCACATTACTTTCTCTTCTTGAGCGCCTTCTCGCGCTCCCTCCCCACTCTTGAACTTCCCACATTACTGTCTTCTGCTTGTCCGGCTCCGTGTTTGACCATTGCTCCTCTACGACTCTAGGCCTCGCCACGGATCATCCTGAGCGCCGCCTCTCCCTTTGCCGCTGTCGTCAGGTTTTCCCATCCGTCCTCGGTGATCAGAAGATCGTCTTCAATTCGCACTCCGCCGACCGCCATGAAGCGCTCGAGCACCGTCTTGTTGATGTATTTCGAATGCACCGGGGAGGGGAGGAATACCGTCTCGAGTGCTTCACGGTTAAAGTAGCTATGTCCTTGTCAGCTGCTGCTTTTCTTCATCATGTGCATAAATTCGTACAGCCCAGGCTCACAGGTCACGACATTTCCAGGCCGCAAACCAGGCGCGCTTGTTTCGCTGAGGGCACTGGCCCACACTGCAGGAACAATGTTGGCCGACAGTGACCTCAGTTCTGTCTTGTTGTCTATACCAGGCAGATACTGGGTGATCTGTTCATACTTTAGCACATGTCAAGTTGACAACAGTCGCTCTGATCATGGTACCTCGGGAGCAATTTTATCATGCACCTCGGTCTCGGTGCTCTTTGTGAGCACTGTCGAAACATCGTGCACTTCCAAGCCCATATGATGACCCAGACCATGTGGGAAGAAGGCAACAGATGTTCCTGCCTCGTAAATTTCTCTCTTCGAGCCGTTGTGGAAGATGCCCAGCTCGAGCAATCCCTCGATAGCCACAAGGTGTGCGAGGTATTGGGCATCTACAAATCGCTTGCCCGGACCAAGCATATCCATGCATTTTTTCTGCATTTTTTGAACCAAGTCGTATATCTGTTTCGCCTCATCGGAGGGCCAGTTACCGGAAAGGGGAAACGTCCGAGTTACATCTGCTGCATACCCTTGCCACTCTGCGCCAGCGTCTAAACACATCAGTTGTCGATCTTCAAAGTCCTCGTCGTTCTTGACGTAGTGCAAGATCGCAGCGTTTGGCCCAGACCTAGAATTGGTCAGCAGGGGTCGTAAATCGTCTCCGTGTACTGGGTTCTCCACACGAGTAGCTGTAGATTTTCGGGATGCTTTCGAGTAGCCAAATAACATCCTCTGGAAGATTTATCCTCGTTGGACTACTTCAGATACGTTCATGCGTTGCAATGCAACCATTCGTTCTCACAGCTACACGTGTGTCGAACTTCAGCAGGTTGGGAGAACCAGAATAGTTGCTTACCCAGCGATGATCGAATATGCCTGATGTTTGGCGCCATGAGCAGTACAAACGTCCAGAATCTCAGCTTCAACCTGTGCTTCATTCTTGAATGACCGCAGTTTCCGCAGGACCTTTTCATGAGCCAATGCACTGATATAGTTGGCTTTTCTGATCAGCGAAACCTCGTGTGAATCTTTGATCACTCGACATTCATCCATTGCAGGTCGAAGACTCTCCGAGTCGATTCTATGAGGAATGCTTTCGGCAAGGGCATTGTTAGGATGGAGAAGATAAACAGACCCTGCATGCCTAGCGGCCCATTTCTTGAGATAATGTTCAAGCGATGGAGCAAATCGGGCTTCGTCAATGTCGTACTTGTCCAGCGCCTCTTGGACAGTCGATCCTCTGCCAGTCCAGACAACCTTCCGTGGGTTGATAGGTGCCAACCACAAGATCAGTTTGTCTGTGGCAATGTCGTATGTCACGGAACAGTCTGGCTCTTGACACCCGCTTAGGTACAAAAAGTAACGATGTTGTCTGAAAGCGCGAGGTTGATCACTGTCGGGCCAATTGATAGTCTGTTCGCCAGGTAGATAGATGAGACCTTGGTCCACGTCTAGAGATTGAGCCACTCTTTGAGCGTGTTGTCTTGCTTCTTATAATTAGCATACTGTGAGAATGCCATCGTTCATGGCTCAGAGGCTGACCGGGATATTTATCTAGAACTGAGGCAGTCTCGACAGCGATATCGAGAGCCCCCGAGGCAGACACATCGGGCCCGTCACGGCTTCTGGTCGAGAGGCCCGTCGTATGGCTTGTACGCTCCCGGTCCTCACGCATGGTTTTGAATAATATCAAGTCGAGATGTTAAGTCCACAGTTTGAAGTTGGCTTGTTATCTCTGTCGACCCGAATTGGTTGATTATCGCAAGCAGTGCACAGACCTTTGAGCCTGGCACCGGGGTCGGCAAGCGGAGGACAAGATTCGGCGCACTCAACAATCGCCCCCGCAGCTTAACCCTCTTAAGTTAATTAACTCGAGCAGTTTAACAAAATGTATTTGGGTAAACAAGGATATATTAACGCGGTTGTTAAATCCATGCCTAAACGATCACGCAATGTTATATAATCTAACGGCCATTTTACAACCGTAGAAAAGTTGAACTTATAATGACTTTTTAAAAGATCGAGAACAGGATGCAGACGTAGATATACATATAAATAGATGTTAAATCAACGTGGTTGTTGTTGTTGTTGTTAATAAACTAATCAAGTTGTTATGCACACCCTCCCCATGCAAAGTCTAGTCATACAAGTAGCTATTGAAATGCACAAAGTTATCAGAAAACAGAAAACGCCCGCTGAGAGTCAATGTGAGAGGAGAGAGGACTCGAAATGGTAGGAATGGTTCGTTCTTTGTCAGGAAGGTTCTGAGTGCGTCGAATTCTGTCCTCCGCTTGGTCGATTGATCAGGCTCCGTTTCTCTTTTGCCGATTGGCACACCTCAAATCAGAACAGGCAATGGCCTTCCACGCGACGATGTCCAAGACAATATATTCATACCAGCCCCCATGTCTTGGTCGAGGCAATCTCGGTGTGCGACAGGTGCAAAGGTGCAATACTGAAGCCTCAACGTCATGAAGCGCCAACATAGCAGTCGCGCCCTCCAATCGCATCCCGCCATCGTACGCGCCTTCCTGTGTGTTTCTTGTTTCCTTGCTGGGACTCTGTAAGTCTCGTATCAACTCCATGATGTCTCTGCTCGTCCCATCGATCCCCTTCCTCTACCCTTATCTGCCAGCTTCGATACCTTTCACGACCTCCTCTCACAACTGTGACCTCGCTATATCTATTGCCTATCCTTCCTTCATCATTCTGTATGACCCAATAAGCAACCCATCCTTGACATATCGACTCGACCCGCGCTACCTGCCCCATCGTTATCTCTGATACTTTTCTCACGTTTCCAACATGAAACACGGATCGATGGCACATGTTCTGGCTCTGATCCCTCTTACCAATGGCTTGTATACGCACCATATGAAGCTGAAGCTCGTGGCTCGTCAAAACAACGCGGCGAATACCCCGCTAGTTATGACAAACAATTGTCCCGATACTATCTATCCCGGCATCGCCACACAACACGGTACCGCACCCGGGCAATCTGGGTTTGAGCTCACTGCTGGAGCTACTGTATCGCAAACTGTCTCGGAAGATTGGCAAGGACGGGTCTGGGGCAGGACGAATTGCACTTTCAATGCTCAAGGTAGATCGAATGGCGGTGGTCCGGCCTGCACCACAGGGGATTGCAACGGCGTGATACCTTGTCAGGCAGCAGTAAGCTTTCCTGCCCCGGCGTAATGCTTTACAAATACTGATCGCAACCAGGGCGCCATACCAGTGACGCTTGCCGAGTTTACCCTTGATGCAGGCGATGGTCAAACTTACTACGACATCTCTCTTGTCGATGGGTACAACCTTCCGCTGGCGATTGTCCTTGTCCCGCACGGCAACTCTTCGCTGGATGATATTCCTCCAAACCTCACCAATCCATCGTGTGAAGGCACAGGCTCCATGCTGGCTCCGTCCAACTTCAACCCATACGGCAGTGGGACGTTCCTCGGCACGAATGCTTCATATCCCTTGCCGTTCGAGACAAAGGTCACCACGAGTAATGCTAATCAGTGGTGTCCTTGGGATCTCCAAGTCAATGCCCCCTCCGCCCCTGGAGGCAACGTGTATCCTTATCCCGACGGCAACATTCAAAGACCTGCATTCGACCCTTGCTTCTCAGCTTGCGCCAAATACAACTCTGACCAGTACTGTTGCACGGGCAAATACAATGGACCGCAACAATGCAGTCCCAACTACTACGCCAAAGCAGCCAAGACCGTATGCCCAGATGCCTACAGCTATGCGTACGACGACCAGTCGTCCACTTTCATTATCCCTTCTGGAGCCGGTGTCCAAGTTGTGTTTTGCCCAGGCGGCAGGAGTACGGTCATCCTCTCCACAAAAGCAGCGCAACTCAAGGAGTTGGCCAACACAGGTTCCGTATCAAGCTCAAGCGGCTCAAATTCCACAGCTTCCAGCTTTGCGATCCCGAATCTTGATGCTCGATCACGTTTCACCTGGTTGGTCGTTACGACAGGGGTGCTCTTCAGCTCCTGGTGATGGAAATGGTCTGTTTCTGAGAAGACCGTGTCTTATGCAGCCTTTGGTTTGTGGTTTGGGTGCAGCCATAGATTCAATTCTACCTTGTCTTCGCAGCTCACATATTCCAAGTCATCATGATCAATGCGTCTTGTGTACAAATTCTGCTGCATGAACGACGTTCTCGTCAACGCTGCCGCCTACAAGTGTATATATCAGATGTCCTCGAAGTCCTTTATCGTCGCTTCCAGTTCTCAGCGAACCACGAACTCGGGCCTGTACTCCAAACAGCCTTCCCGTCATACTAGAGGTCCAGTAACTAGCCACCTTTTTTTTTACTCACTCGAGTGGAATTCACGGGACACCACCTTTATGTATGTCACAACCGATTTTACCAGTCGTTACTGCTTTACTTGTAGAATACCAGTCATCTTATCGTGAGGCCAGTCTCTCTAGAGCACATGTGGTCAACTTTGAAATTCCACCGTGCTCGAGACAGTCACAAGCTCTCTCCTACGATCTGTTTTCCCCAACAGCTCTTGCGATACTTCAAACCGCCCCTGTTCCTTGAGTGTTCTGAATGCATATTGATCTCTCGTGCTATAACATTACCATCGTTGGTCCAAGAGGCAAACTTGCATCAGGCGAGAACCACACGCACATCTTGCCCGATCTTCTCATAGTCCCCTGACTGCCGCCTCATCCTTTGGCTCGCTATCTGTGAATCAAATCTTCCTTTGGCCTTTGAGCATTAAAGAGTCCTTTGGTGACGAAGCCATCAACTTCTGTCTCTGTTTCTGCTTCTGCTCTTGCTGTGCCAAATACTGCTCCAGCACATCCCTGTCCTGGAAACTTGATTCCGGCTCCCAGGTTGTATCATCATAACCCTCCCACTTGACTTGGTACAGCATGACTGGCTCGTCACTACGTACAGACTGGTTGTGAGATCTGGGATCCGAGAGGCTGTGAGCAAGAATCTTTTCAACGATATATACCTCGGATTGGTCGGAATCGGAGTCGGAGTTGTCGAGGTTAACGACCGCTTGACGGGAAGAATTGACGCTTGGGTTTTTGGTCTCGATTGGACGGACAGAGCTGAATGCCGATGCTGATGGTATGCTTGTCATTGCTGCTTCCGTTGCAGGAGCCGTGGATGCTTGCCGTCCAGTCAACTCAGCCACGAGTTTTGCTTTGGCGGAGAGGGGCTGCGGTCGTGGGACGGCATGATCTCTGAATGTAAAGAAGGCGCTGGCCGCGCCCTTGCCTTTGTCAGCGACTGTGACCGAGACGCTGCGCATTGGTTGTCGAACCGGCAGATCGGACTCGTCGTCCAGTTCCATGGGGTCAGAGTCATGTGCATCTGAGATCAGACCTGCTGCCTGCTCCATGGCTGAAGGTGGCTGGGTTGGTAGGTCGGCAGAGCTGTGTTTGTCGCTACCAGCACGACCTCCTCTCATTCGACGTCTTTTGCTGTCTCTGTGATCTGATCGATTTTAGCTGATTATGTTTCGAAACAAGTATGCAATGTTCAACTTACTGTCATTGCCCCTCGTATCGTTATGGGCCAAGGTGGTAGTTTTGAGAGATCCTCGTGGTGCCCGTTGCTTGGGGTAGAAATGCGTGTATGTTGGTCTCTGCCTGCCACCGACTGTCGCTCTAGTGTTTTCAGCGCCAGAGATTGGGGTGCCAGATTTGGATCTAGCACGAGCCGAGGAAGAATCAGAAGTTGTGTCGTCGTCTGTGATTTCGTTTTGTTTGCGGGCGTATGCCTTTGCAGCTATGATATTCTTCTGTCTCTTCTCGTCCTCATCAATATCATGCTCGAATCTCTGGTTTTCAAATGTTTCGAGATCATGTGCAGAGACATAGTCGGTCACTTCGGTGATTGAGACGTTTGGCACTGATACGCTCCCGATCTGAAGCGTGTATGTAACTACTCCTGAAGAAGGTGATGACCTGGAGATGATCTTTGTTTCTCCATTGATGGGAGCCTTTGTGCTGAGTCTCGAGTGGAAGTGAGCATTTTCCGTCATTGCTAGTGAGTGTTGTTAGCCAACGCGTTAAGGGCAGCAACGCAAACTAGCGCAGACCGCGATCAATAAGGAAATAAGGGCAATTTGGTTGTTACTTACTTTATAAATCTCTATGATAATCGGCAAGTGTTACGACTAATAAGTAAGAAATGGTAGATAGTAAAGATAAGAAGTAAGTTAAAAGTACTAGCTTAAGCTACTATTAAAGGCTTTCTAGCCTTAGTAAGCTATTTAACTATTTATAATAGTTTTATTTTATTGTTTTAATTTAGTAGATCTATAATAAAAGCATATGTTAAAAAAGTAGATTACTAGAAAATAGTTCTATATTTGTATAGATAGGAACAATAGCAGGAACTTAGTGGTACAGGGCTAAGAAGGACAGGGTTACCTTTGATAGATGAAGGAAATCATGCAGGTCAATGTCCACATGTGAATCGGTTGATCGAACAACATCTGTCAGCAATACAAAAAGCTATCGAGAAACGGAAGAAGCATGCAAGCGGCTTGAGCTCAACCTGGACACAGAACATCTTTGCATGAAGTGGCTCATCAGATATGTTACAACCTCGACGGCATGCGCATAGCACCATCCAACCGTAGTGTGACTCCATTTAACATGACATTCTCGATTGCATGTCTTGCCAACTCGGCAAATTCTTCGCCTCTGCCCGCCCTCTTCGGAAACTCCATAACACGTTCAAGCGACTTTCGAACCTTGTCGCTCATCATGGCTGTCATGTTGGACTCGAACAATGAGGGTGCAATCGTCACCACGCGGATACCGAACTGCGCGAGATCGCGGGCCATAGGTAGTGTCATCGACCTTACCGCTCCTTTGCTGGCAGCGTACGAAACCTGCTCTGTATCAATATGGGCCAGAGGGAGGTCGAGTGGATGCAAAACTCACCTGTCCTGGTTGACCATCGTACGCGGCTGAAGAGCTGACCAAGATCACACAACCTCGCTCTTTGTCAGGATCTGTAGGATGATTCTTGGTCATGAGTGGGATCAGTTGGCGGACGAAATCCAGAGTACCTCGAAGGTTGATGTTCAGAACAAAATCAATGGATGACAAGGAGAGTGGCTCGTTGTTACGATCAATCATCTGTCTGCACTCAGCATTTCACAACTGAGAGCGTCTCTGATATGGTCAGACATACCTTTCCAGGATTTCCTACGCCAGCCGCGCTAATGATACCACCAATGGACTTTCCGGTCTCCTGAATCCATTTCGAGACTCCCTCTACAGCTTTGCTGATACTCTCGGTATCGCTGACATCAGCTTCAAAGAACCGGGATTTTTCAGGACCAAGCTCCTTGATAGCTCCGGCTCCAGAGTCGGCGTTGAGATCAAGGATGGCGATATAACCTCCTTTCTCATGGAGATTACGAGCCGTCGCAAGACCCAGGCCAGACGAGCCACCAGAGATGACGAAGAGCCTGTCTTTGATGTGCATGTTTTAGCAACGTAAGTGGTGTGTATCGAGGTTAGCAAGAGAAGGAAATTTGCTCGCATTTGACAACAGTAAGAGACTAGAGAGAGCTTTAATACTCTATCCTCGGTCTCACATGCCTCGGCATCTCGAGGTATCCCCGGATCTTGGCAATCGTGACGATTGATAACCTGGACTTTTGATATTGTGAGTACGGAGGTATGCGTACGAGTATGGACTCATGTGTTTGTCAAGGGAAATGTAACCCATTAGCAGACGTGCACAGCGTCTGCAACCCAGACGGTCCCGACGGGAGCGCCTGTACTGCACTCAGAACCACAACACCGACGATCTGAAGAGCATTATGTCCTCGTGAAGTCAGCACGAGTGCACACCAATGCCCGGCGAAAATGGGAGCCTAACTTTGGTGAGGCTTCTGTCAAAAGCGTGCTCTGCTCGGAATCCGATCATCAGTAAGTGACGGATTTTGACCATCACTGTCAGGTCCAGTATCCCATCTGCAGCTCGACTTATTCGGTCTTTGAGATTGGCACACAAGAATGGGTAGACAGAACATTTGACAGCAAAACATGTTGCAGACTTGGAGGAGATTTCGCTGCACGTGTGAGACATTAAAAGAGTAGGATTGAAGATACATACCGACCAAGAAACCATGATTTTCTGTACAAAATGGCATGTTGAACACCGCTTGAACGCCTCCCTATGCCCTTGTTGATGCAAATCTATCCTTCCCTCACCGATATAATGGTGTAAAGACATAGTTGCAGTACACTACTTGTCTTGTTTCTTTTCGACGCGATTGCCGTGTTCATCCAATCCCCACCATTCACGATGGAACTTCTCCTGCTCTTTCCTCTTCTCTTCCTTGGCTTCTCGTTCCTTGCGGCGCAAATCGCGAGTAGCGAACCACTCCTCACGGGCGGCGTCCTGCTCGGCTTGGTTGGCATACTGAAGCATGCAGGCGTTCATCTGGCGGCGTTCGGGTCGACAGTAGAAGGGGGCGGTGAAGGTACGGTTGGTGGCACAGGCTGCAAATACTACAAGACAGGACAATCAGCTCGAGGTCAAGAGTCGTTGCAGAGCGATGGATGACATACGTCGCACTTCTTCGGCGCACTTGTTCCGTACTCGTTTGTGGTAGATTTCTCGCACTTGGCCTTCTTGTGAGGCGGAGAGAGGCAGTGGCTGACGCGATGGTACGAGCTGAGGGCTGGTCTGAGGTACCGTGGTTCCCGGTGGTGGAGGCGGTTGCGATGGCGGTGTCTGCGGCGGTTGCGAGACGGTCGCCATTGTGAACGAGGACGGTGACGGGGCCGCTGTGATGCGATGTATTATGCAGTACCAGAGACCAGAGTAAGTACGCGAGGTTTGACGTCAATGGCAGTGTGGTAGGTCGATGGTGTTGATAATGTGCTTGTCGAGTTGATTTTCCATGCACCCGTCAGTCGTTCCACTCTCCGCAACCACATATCGACGCTTGGCAGCGCCCATCGCAGTCGCCGCAGACAACGCTTCCTACATTAAGCCAGATGAGTGCGGTGTATGCCATATAGGCCTAGATTGATTGCTGAGGTACTGATGATATGCTGTCGACCCGATATATGCGATAAATCCTTCAATCTGTCCCTGCTACCTGTCTTGTCCAAAGAGGGTATAACCATAAACTCCACGCTCATAAAACGAATGCAAATGCTAAAAAGACATGTCCAGAGCGCTTTCCCTCCCGCGCTAAAATCATCAAAAAATGTACACATATGCTTCGGTCACGGCAACATGCTCGTCGACAAGCACGTCCATCATTCGTCGTCACTTCAACCACCGCATCAGGCATTCCCGCCGCAGTTGAGGAGCCTGGTTCGCGTCCATGCAAGGAATCGATTCCACCCACCCTTGGCCTGCTTGGTCTTACTCGGCGATGGCGGTGAGAGCGGTACTGTCGGTGCAGCACCGCTGTGATCTCCTTGAACGGGGAGACTAAGGTCGTGCGCAGGAGTCTGAGTGGCATAATCAGTGCCAGCAACAGCCTTCTCTTCGTCGACGACGATACTGTTGCTGCCGTTACTGGTCATGCTCGCCCGTGGATCCGTCTTCCGCCACTTGCGCTCTTCCTTTTTGATGACCGAGGCTCTGCGCTTGACCTCTTCTTTCTCGTACTTGCGATCTTTGGCAGCCTCCTTTTCATCAAAAGCCCTGCGGGCAGCACGGATGGCGGCAGCTCGCGAGGCAGCATCCTCTGGCTCGGAGGTGCGGGTGATGAAGCTGAAGGCTTTGTCAATCGAAGTACGAGCAGAAGGGGTCGCCGGATAATCACTGGATCTACCAGTGTTCCGAACAGAGCGACCCGACTTGATGTGGTCGTACGAGGGCTGAGAGCGAATAGAGAGATTGGATTGCGATGCGCTGGTCAACTTGGTAAGAGAACCAGCGGTATATGTTTGAGAGAGGGGGGTGATTGCGGGATTTGAGGAGATGGAGATTGATCTGCGAGGCTTCCAGGGTTCGTAGTCGGGTTGGCGGATGTCGTTGGTGAGGACACCAACGCTCTCCTCTGCCTCGTCGTCGGATGTGTCAACCTGTGAGACGGTTGCCGGTGGCGTGAATGAGCGCGGAGCCTCGCGTAGAGGAGCGAAGGGTTGCGTCGGACGCAGCGGACCCGAAGCAGCGGCCGCAATCGAGGCAGGACCGCTAGTGGCACGAGAATGAGATGCCTTGCGGCGGGTGGAGGGAATGAAGGACACATCCGAGGCGGATCTCGAGAAGGACGGAGCGTCGTCGCAGATACCGAGGCCGGTCAGTGACTCGTTCTCGGCAGAAGGGCGCGACAGATCGAGGCGGCCTTGGTCCAAGTCGTCGTCCCGCAACGACATCTTGCGGAGATAGGGCTTGATCTTGTTGGCGGAAGAGTGGCGGGCATGTTGGGTGGTGGTCATGGACGAGTTGGGCTGGGTGAACTCGTTCTGGATGGGCGAGGGCATGGTGAAGACGGCGGGGGCCTGAGACGAGGTCGAGCCGGAGCGCTTGTGCAGTTTGGCATGTTGCGGCAGGTGCGAGGCCGAAGTCATGCTGCGGGCCAGGGCCGGGCGGGCGGGAGCGGCGTGCAGCGAGAAGGACGTCGAGGTCGAGGTCGAGGTGCGTCGGTATGGAATTGGAGTGGTGAAGCTGTCGCGACGGCCATTGGAGTCGCCAAAGGGATTGAGGGCGTGGGAGACGGCCGTCCAGGGAGGCGAGACGGGCGGAGGAGCAGAAGGAGGGGTGGTCGTCGTGGGCGCGGGCGTGGGCTTAGTAGTCGTTGTCGTGGCTTGGATGCTGACGGGTCGAAGGGCCATGGCAGCCAAGTGAGCCGGCCTGTTCTGCCGTCCATCGAGCACCATTGCAACGTGAACTCAATTCCTGAATACCCGCTCCCTCTCAGCCGCGCATGCTTTGCTTTGTTTTTTCTGACAGCCGATCGTCACAGCAGATGCTCTACCACCAGCGAGCGTAGGAAAGAGGAAAGACGTGAGAGGAAGGCGCGCCTCACAACCCCTCAGACCGTGCAAGCAGGAGTCTGTGTGTTAAGGGCCAAGACGCTTTTCCTGGCCTCTCTGACCGCTCTCGGATCCTCGGCCCAGACAATCAAAAAAACGAGATACAATAATAAAGAGAAGGTGGATCCAGCCAAACTTCCTAGCAACAACCCCTTCTGCGAGTGCCCTTCGTGTTACATATATTGCTCGCTGTCCCGGCGACAAGTCCAGCAGCGGCAGCTTCAGCATGCCTCGACGCTATCCGTCGCCCCGCTCGATTCTTCATGCCATCCCAAAGCCCGTTTACCGTCGCAACCGGCGTCCGTGTGTTGTCAATAGTTTCTATCGATTGTTGTTCAACTGCCAACTTGGACGACTTCTCTCGTCTCCAACGCTTGCGCTTCACACTCCTTCCGAGTCTGGGCCTCGACTACTAGGTCATGTCTTTTCCACGCCCATGGCCATTCAACTGCCACGAGCTCTTGGCATGTGCCTATCGCATACTTTTCAACATGGCTGTCCGCTGTCCATGGGCCGCTCGGCCCGCCAGTCTCGATCTTCGATGCGACGCCCGATCGACACCATCGCCAATCCCCACATGGTTTTGTCTTTTTGTCATGTCGCTCTGACCTCATCTCCGGACCCTGATATTGGTACTGAATCGTCTACATACTTCAAAATTGTGCCTGTCCGCAAGCATCCGAGGTCAAGCCTCCAGTGTCAAGAGCGCCTCCTAACAGCCAAGTATCAACATAGACTGTACTTGGACAAACAATCCATCAAAAAGGGCAATGTCTTTCCTGTCATACTTGCGACAGATCCTTGAACCACTTACCTACTTCATCGAGCTAGAGATGGTTAAGCATCTGGGATCTCCTTGAGCTGCAGAAGCAGGCCTTGGGTCCATACCCAAACAGTCGGCCTCCGGCTTCTCACAGGGCTGTGGGTAAACAGTTCGCTTGGTTGCTTGTTGGCGTGAGACACCGTGCAGGGCTCAACCCCGTTTCTCATCGAATGCCTAATCTCTATTCTAGGTCTGCCTTGTGGGCTGGGCCGTAAGCCATAAGGAAAATCCGGCCACCTCGATTCGGATTTTTTGCAGCAACCGTTGAAAAGCACAGCTCCCGGCTCTTCCACCTTGGGGTCGTTGTGGAGCCCAGCTATCTCGTCTTGAGACAGCAACCACGCATCGCTTTAGCCTCAGAATATAGTGAGTGGAGAAGTCCTGGAAGCAGCAAGGTCGTTGCAGTTCTGCTCTCTGGCCCTCTATCGAGTACATGCTTTAGATTCTGCATGACTCCGGAGTCACAACCATTCTAGAACATCGTTTTATGTGACTCGGTCATTGACTCACGTCTCAAATCGAGGTAGAGCCATGTGGCACAGAATTTGTACATGGTACATTCCTTGAGAAGAGCCTGCAAACCAAACAGCTTTCTTTCTGCGGGATCTTTTACGAAAAGTCGAGTTTTGTTGTCTGTACAGTAGTACTGGTTATAACAGTTGTCTTGAAAGGTCAAGTCATCTCATCTCATAAGCGAACTCGGGACAATGGCAGGTACTCTGTCTCACCCAGCATCTATGTAGTCAGCTTGATATTTGTCAAAAGTTATCACGGCACATGTTTCAAGTGGACCTGGAGTGGAAGCCACTTCGACAACCAGAGCATTTAGAGCATCTGATAATTTCCGTGTCGTCCAACAGTCAATGCCAGAGTCTTGTTGTCTACTTGTTGTCTGCTTGTCGTCATGCCCGGAGCAGGGTCGCATCGGCAACATCACACACAACTTGATCCTTCTGCATCTCATAGACTCTCAAGATATGTGTTTGATGGACTAGACTTTGGGCCATCGTGTTAGCAAGACTCTCCAGACTCTAAAGTATCCAGTGCGAAAGTCCTGCCACTATGTAGCATTCATGACAAGCATTGATTCTGTTAAGAAGACCAAACAAACTACGATGCCAACTTGGTCGGCACTTGGTATTAACACATACGAATTACTGTCTCGGCACACGAATCTGGTCCTACGAGCATTTGTGCATCCTTGACATATCATGTGCATTACATTGCAACTACTCCCAAATCATCGATCAATAGGACTGCGGTAGAGGTGCTTTCCACGCTGCCAGTGCCAGGTTGAACAGACTGTACAGCACAAAGAGTGGCAAAGGGTCATCCAAAAAGACAGGTCAAGAAGAAACATAAGTAGTGCAGACTGGGGTATAGATCTTGATGATGATGGACAACAACCGCTCGACGTTCCCCCTTTCCCTTTCCCTTCCCAGCCTCATTCGGCCGAGACATTGACGGAGGCCCTTGCTCCCTCTTGCCTCTTGCACACCAGACGCCAACCCCGACGTTGAGCTCTTGTATAAAGGAAATAGGAAATTTGTTTTTGTAAAGAAGTATAAGAAATGTGCTTGTGTGCTTGTGTGTGGAGTTATTCTTTCGTACGTTTCGACCTCCTCCAAATAGACAGAAGATAGATATGAGAATGAGAGTCGTTTGGTCTCGGAGATAAAATGTGTTGAGATAAAAGGATCCCTATGCAGGAGCAATATAAGGATAAATTCAACCGTTCGTCGTAAAGAGGTAAGAATAAGGAGAAGTGACGCGACTGCGTGGATGCCTTTGGCCGGGGTCAAGGAGCAAACCTCCGCGGTCCAAAATGGCCTTGGCGACGAGAAGATGCACGGAGTCGCATGTAATCAACATGCCCGTACTATAGAAGCCGGATGATAGATAATCATGGCGCAGACTCCAGGCGGTGAGTGAGTTGTGCTTAGAGGTCACCGCCTGCTTCGAGTCCGCCGTCGGTGCCAAAGTTCATGCCACTAGGATCAAAGCTGAAGCCGTCGGCGCCGCCGTCAGTTGTGAGGAAAGAGTCGAAATCGAAATTGTCGAGCACATCTGGGCCTCCCATTTCGAAATCGATGCCGCCAATGCTGCCAAACTACTATGTGTCAGCATGAGTTTGTCTGGAAAATCTTTGTGACTTACGTTGTCGTCCAAGTTGCCGAACGGAGCCCCGATGTTGGACATGTCGCCGCCGGGATTTTGCTGGCCAGGCATGCCGGATTGCGCATTGGATGGTTGTTGTTGGTTCTGGGGCTGACCTGGCTTGGGGGGAAAAGCTGAAGTGGGTTGGGGCGTGATTGGTGGTGCTGGTGTTGGAGTCGGGGGCTGTTCGGTCGACTCTTGAGGAGTGGCACCGGTTGTTCCCTTCTTGCCACCCTGAAGATGAAGATTAGCGTCAGAAAATACCAAGAATGCACTGAGTTGGTTACCTTGTTTGCCGCCTTTGAGTTGTCCTTTTTGGACTTGGTATTGGGCTTGTTCGCTTGCGAGGGTGTGGGCGGGGCCTGGTTCTGCGAGGGTGATGACGGGCCGGTGCCAGCTCTTGGACCGTCGTTGCCAGGTGCGGGCGGAGGAGGCATAGCGGCGTTGCGCTGCTGAGGAGTCATGTTGGGTGGTTGCGGTGGAGGCTGGCCTCCCATCATGGGACCTGGCTGGGGCATGAAGCCATTGGCCATCTGTGCCTGGCCGTTGCGTGCTTGAGCCTGGCGGTACATGTCCATCTGTTGCTGCTGGTTCATCTGAGCAAAGGCAGGATGCGAGCTGGGGGGCTGCATCATCTGGCCGTTGGGGCCTTTCATCATGGCCATAGGGAACATGGCCGGGTTCATGGGGTTGTTGGGATCGAATTGGCCGGGGGCAGGAGATGCGCGACCGGGCATGCCTCCGTCGGCCGTGGGCGAAGGGACGACACCGGGCGCCATCTTGGGAGTGCCGCGGCGCATCTGCTCATTGGGGCCCGGAGAAGGACCGGCCCTGCTGTTGGAGGGCGACATGGCTGGGGCGAAGTTCTGAGGCTGGCCAGAAGCAGGCACAGGGCCATTGGGTCCGTTGGTCATGTTGTCTTGCTCTTGGCGGGCCATCAGCAGGCGTTTTTTGTTCTGCTGTTCTAGCAGCATCAGCTGCATCTGGTAGTCCTGGAGGGCGTGGTTGCTGTTGGCGTTGGGCGGCGCCTGGCCCGGCATAGGACGCATCTGCGTGTTGAAAAACTCGGCCGAATTGGGATCCTGTGCCATCTGAGGCGCTCCGTTAGGCATCAACCCCTTGTCCACGTTAGAATCCATGGCGGATTGCATATGCTGGCGCATGGAGTTGGCATATACCTGTTGCATGGCTTTTGCCTGAGGGTTGGCCATCTGCGTCTCGTCAGCGTCCGTGGCCGTGTGCGCACCGAGAAGAGAAGACAAACCTGTTGCCCGGGCATGCCCGGAGGCTGACCGCGTCCCATGGGGCCCATGGCGCCGTTGAAGTTGCCGTCCAGTCGTTGGCGTTTGGGCGATGGAGCCGCGTCGCCGCCGCCGCCAGGGGACGTGGGCCTTTGCTCCATGGTCGAGCCTTCTCTCTGCATGGCGTTCTGCTGCAGCTGTACCATCTGTTGCGCGCGCATATGCTGCTGCATCTGTACCAATTGCTGCTGTGTACTGAAATGGTCATGTCAGCACACGGGTCGGGCGAGCAATCTGCCCAAGGCCAAGACTTACGGTTGACGGCCTGGTTGAAGGCCAAACTTCTTGGCCATCTCGGGGGGCACTGGTATGCTGGGGCCAACCATGCCGGGGCGCATGGCCATGTTGGCTTGCATCTGGGGATCGACGCGCATCAGCCTCTGTCGCTCGCTGGCCATGCGGGCCTAGGGCTGCGGGTTAGTGGGATCGGTGGCGGGCAGGGGGCAAGGGTGTGTCTTGGGAAAGCAGCGACATACCTGGACGTTGCTCAGATACTTTGCGGTTTGCGTGTTGTTGCCTCGGCCGTGTTGGGCATTGAAGCACTCCCAGAACTGGTGCCACCAGTCGTACAAGAAGCTGCCGTCCGAGGCGGCTGGCACGTTGGGCGAAGGAAGGTCGTCGGGCTTCTTGTTGTTGTCTTTGGAGTCGGTGTCCATCGAGTCGGTCACGCCATTGATGTCTTTGCGATCTGGGCTCTGGTGCGGGTCGAGGTCGAGATCGACAGTCTTGAGGATGGCACGGGCGACTTCATGGTTGCCGTGCTTGAGAAAGTAGTCGTAGATGTATGTGTTGAGCTTCTGGCGGGACATGTCTCCGCTGGACGCGTTGTTTGGCGTGCCGGAATTGGGAGTGGGCCCGCCCATGATGTTCATTGGTTGGCTCATGCCAAAGAGTGAAGGGTTCGTTCAGCCAGTGGTGCGTTTGTCGCAAGGGGATGGTGGTCGATGGAAATGTCTCGGACTCGGGGTGCGCTCACGGACGACAAGGGCGATGGGGTCGGTGCGACAGGTCGACGTCGACGACAGGACAGGCGGGATTGGCAGATGGCAGAGCAGAGTAGTACAGACGTGTCGGTGCTGGAGGCTGGCGACGGGGACGGACGCGATGGGCGCTGGTCGGTCGTGTCGGTCGCGGTGGGTGGGCAGCGAGCAAGCAGCAAGCAGCAAGCAGCAAGCCGAGGCGTGGGTCGTGTCGCCGATCGGAACACGGGGCACGGGCTGAGGCGCGAGAAGGGCAGCAGTCGTCGCTGCAGATGCGCAACACAGTCAGGGCGCAAGGGGAGTCGCAATAGCCTAGCGGCACGGCGGACGGGGCGAAGTGGATCAACAAAGGACGAATGTGGGTGAGGTGATGGGGTTAGGAACGGACAGGACCAAGAGGAGAGCGAGGCGTTGACAGCGAAGACGCCAAGACTCGACCAGCGAGCGACGAGTGACGACCAACGAGACTGAGACAACCAGGCCAGGGCCAATTCGACAACGACTACCTTGCCCACTATACACAATCACCTCCACCTCTGGCCCTTGGCCGACTGGTCTGCATCCGCGAGACATCTGCCGCCATTTTCGACGCCGTCCAGCGCCGTCCGCTTCCACCGAGTCAAAAGTCACATGGATTTTTGAATTTATCGTGCTTATAGTGCACTTGCTGCCCCCGGACATGCCCCCTTTCCCTGCCTGACATGGAGAATTACTGTTTCCACGCCTCTGCTACGCACCTGCAACCATGCCGACATGCATGTCCATATCAGCCTGCAGGACCTTGGGCTTGCACGTAATTACTATGCTATCTAGCTCCCCTCGATACGCATGGGCAGGAACGTCTAGTCTTGAGCCACATGTCTGGAAATTGGCAGATTCATAGTTGGTGTTGTTCGTGACGTCGTGACAAGTTACAATGAGAGGGCTCAGCTCACTCATCGTCTGGTGGCATCTCATCCTCGATGTACCTGAGGAGGGTGACGCGCATCTCTGTCGTGTCGTTGCCGCGAAGAACATCACTCACGAACTGAGTCTCGACTTGCATTTGAACCTGAGATGGATTAGTCGTGGGCGGGCGACAGGGGCGGCTCGTACTGACCATCTCCAAGGCACCCCTCAGAACACCACAGAAGATGTTGGAGTACCACAGCTCGTCCTGTGCCTTTCCGTCGTCGGGCAGCTCAACAAAGTCGGCCAGAGGGTTCTCGTCGAAGAGCAGAGTGAAGGACTTGTTGTCCGAGGCCCAGTTTGTGACGACGGGAGTAATGTTGAGGAACATTTTGAAGCCGACTTTTGAGATGACCTCGGCCGTCTCGCGCAGGTTGGAACAGGAGCCCGAGTTTGATTTTGCCAGGAAGTCCTCAATCAGGCGCATGCCCATGTTGTAGCCCATCTTGTCCAGCTGCTTGTTGACTTGGGCATAGTCGGCGTTGTAGTCGCTGCACAGCTGGGCGACGATGGTACCATAGGTAAGGGTGACGAGTTCGGCATTGACCTTGTCAACGCGAGTTCTTGTCGACAGTGTCAGAGAAGGGAGTCAGTGGCAGGACGGTGGGCGACTTACTTCCACACCCTGTGACACGTCAGCAAGTCAGGGTCGCGTGAGACATGTCGACGAGGACTCACTCTTCACCAAGGCGGGCAGCTTTGGTAGCCATGTTTGTGACTATCGACAGACGGGGTGAGCGGACAGGGGTGGATGCGGAGCGGGTCGCGAATGTCGAATGCTCGTCGCGTGGGGTCCAAGCTCGGTCAATTGCCAATCTTCGAACATGAACCCAGACAGGACAGGCAGTGACCTGGTCGTACCTTCCCAATCTCTACAACCTCCTCGCCCACATCACGCACCATGTCAGAGAAGCGGCCGGCGTCCAGCTCCATGGCTGCGGGCCAACTGGTCAAACGCAACAAGTCGGACAACTCGATGGCTCTGACTTCGGCCTCGCAGAATGGCGCCCTCGTCCAGAGCACCCTGCGTGGTCCAGCTCTGGCCGCTCCCGTCATGGAGCTGTCTGGTCACACGGCCGACGTGCTTGCTGCGCGCTTCAACCCCGAGGGCAACTACATTGCCTCGGCAGGCATGGATCGCAACATTCTCCTCTGGCGCACTTCTGGCGACTGCCAAAACTACGGCATCCTGTCTGGCCACAAGGGTGCCATTCTCGACCTGCAATGGTCGCGCGACTCGCGCAACCTCTTTTCCGCTTCGGCAGACATGCACATTGCCAGCTGGGACCTCGAGACCGCCCAGCGCATCCGAAGACACCAGGGCCACGACGAGGTCATCAACGCCCTCGACATCAGCCGCCGCGGCGAGGACATTCTCTTCAGCGCTTCCGACGACGGCTACATAGGCATCTGGGACCCCCGCCAGAAGGCCGCTGTCGACTTCATCGAGACCCGCTTTCCTGTGACCGCCATAGCTCTGGCCGAGGCCGGAAACGAACTGTACTCGGGCAGCATCGACAACGACATCAAGGTCTGGGATCTGAGGAAGAAGCAGGTCTCGTATTCTCTGGTTGGCCATACCGACACCATCACCTCGCTAGCCGTCTCGCCCGACTCTCAGACACTTCTCTCAAACTCGCACGACAGCACCGTCCGCACCTGGGACATCCGTCCCTTCGCCCCTACCGAACGTCACATCAGAACCTTCGATGGCGCACCTACAGGAATGGACAAGTACTTGATCAAGGCTACCTGGGATACAAAAGGAAAGCGCATCGCTGCTGGCAGTGGTGACCGCTCTGTTGTCATTTGGGAAGCCAGCACGGGCAAATTGCTACAGAAGTTGCCTGGCCACAAGGGTTCCGTCAACGATGTCCGCTTCGCCCCCAACGACGAGCCACTGAGTAAGGGAATCTTGAACATTCTGTATCCGACTCGCGCTAACCTAATCCTAGTGCTTTCTGCCTCGACCGATCGCAATCTGATGCTGGGAAGTCTCTCTACATGAGTTCCCCTCGCCGTGCTCAACGACTACACGTACTAGAGTCACGAGATGCTCACACAACATATCGTTGCCATGTGATGCGACAATGCACCACATGTACCTCCACAGTCATACAGCGCAGCCAGACAGGCCACCCACCCACGCTGTCAAGACCTCGCCGAGGCCGCGAGGAGAAAGCACAATGGTGTTTGCAGCATACCAGCCGTACCGCAGGCGGCTTGGCATTCGGCTGCATTACAAGTTGACATTCAGTGTCAGCCTGTACTGCAAAAGACAAAAGATCGGTCCAATCACTCAGAGAGACAGTTTTATGTTAGAAACAAATGTCCCCATATTGGTGGATGCAACATGATCTTGTTTCGAGAAGATTCAATTCTGTACACTTTCCAGAGATAGTCTGCCAAAACGCTACCAAAAGTACATGTTCCCAATTAAAATGCTTATATTTTATCCCTCACTTCTACTGGGGGTTTTCGATGATCATCTTGATGCCTGTCTCAACGTTAGCCTTTCGATCAAATCAACCCTGAACGCTTTGTCCTCATACCTTTTCCAGCGTGAACATCTTTGAATGCTTGCTCGGCGTTCTCAAACTTGACACGTCCGGTGATGAGTTCTTTGACGCTGAGACTTCCCGAAGTGATGAGATCAAGGGCCAGTTGGTAGTCACCGGGTCCATATCTGAATGACCTAAAGCGGGTTCACAATTAGCATGATATCGCAATCTCAAACGGCAATAGCGTACCCTACGCAACGCAACTCTTTTGCGCACATGGCAAGAAGGGGAAAGTTGATATCGGGCTTTCCCATACCACCCTGGACGTATGTTCCACCGGTTCTCAGTGCGTGAACGGCTGTCTGGATGCAAGGCTCGGCTCCAGTGGCATCGATGATGGCATCAGCACCCAGTCCGAGGTCGCACTCGTCGTTGAGGAGCTTGGCGTTCTCCTGAGCGCTGACTCTCTGGGAGCGGAAGACGTGTGTGGCAGCGTACTTCTGAGCGAACTCGAGACGCTCCTCGTTGATGTCTACGGCGACAATTTTGGTAGCACCGAAGGACTTTGCAACAGCCATGCAGAGCAGACCAACAGGACCTGCGCCGAAGACAACAACGCTTTGGCCAGGCTTGATGTCGGCCTGTTTGGTGATGTGCACACCGACACTCAATGGCTCAACCAGTGCAGCTTCCTCAAGAGAAACGTGATCTGCAACCTTGTAGCAGAAGTCTTCGGGAAGGCGGTAGTACTTGGCGAGGGTTCCGTCGTAAGGAGGGGTGGCGGCGAAGGCCATGTCAACACAGAGGTTATACCTGCCCTCTCTGCAGCGTAGGCATCTGCGGCAAGGAACACCAGGCTCCATGGTGACACGATCGCCCTTCTTGAGCGTCGTCACCTTGTCTCCCACTTGCTCGACAATGCCGGCCGACTCGTGGCCCAGTACCATGGGAGCCTTGACTATGAAGTCTCCGATAGCACCATCTGTCCAGTAGTGCACATCTGATCCGCAGATACCAGTGTACTTGACGTTGACGATAACATCGTAAGGATCTCTAAGTTGGGGAATAGGACGGTCTTCGAACTTGACGTCGTAGGGCTTCTGGAGAACGAATGACAAGTTCTGCACACCATGTACCGTCAGCTCTGTCTTCACCGTATGTCGACGAACATGATTGCGGGAGTGATAAATTACCTTTGCGT
This sequence comes from Aureobasidium sp. EXF-10727, assembly GCA_023848595.1. Classification (NCBI taxonomy): domain Eukaryota; kingdom Fungi; phylum Ascomycota; class Dothideomycetes; order Dothideales; family Saccotheciaceae; genus Aureobasidium; species Aureobasidium sp. EXF-10727. Next base: position 52,236 of record SWBF01000094.1, read on the forward strand.
CTGCAGGGTTAACTTCTTGCACTGAGGCCATGTTTGGTGTTGCTGTAGCGGAGAAGTTTCTTGTGACTTTTTTGGAGTTGAGGTGGTATGCAGCGGCGGCGCAGCTACCGCAGCTTCTCGAAGATTGAAGCTTGTATGTGATTGAAGTAGGGGTGCGGAAGGCCGAAGCTCTGAGGCTTCTTTGGAGACCTGACTTGAAGACTTGCGACATGATGTAAGCAGTGGTGATATTATTGATGACCAAACTGGCAGATCAAGAGGGTCAGGCGAGGAATCTTTGAGGACCCCGAATGAAGATGGCAGATAGGAGGGAGGAGCTGGGAGAGGAGGAGAACTAGAATGGACAAGAGCGAGGACGTACAAGAGGAATGTATGCAGGCTCAATTGAGGATGATATCAAGCAGCCACGGATGATACAGAGGGCTTGCCGAAGGTTCGGGTCAGAGTATGCAGAGTTCCAGGAGGGTGATAGCGATCGCTTTTTTCCAGGACAGTGGTACCGCAGCCTCCGAATGGCAGAAAACAAAAGCCATCCATCATGTGAGTGCCGTCAGAGTAGCTGCAGACCTGGCCCCACAGCACATGTCATTATAGCCGTCGGCTAAATTGCCCCGCCAAATCCATCAGCTCCCGTCGGAACCACTGCCTTTTGTCTTTTGTCCTCCGAGCTCAAAATTACCGAACACGCCGCGCCGTCTGGATAGACGGCGGGCTTCTTTTTGCGTCAAACATGTGCACGCAAACAGCCTGATCCCTGACCTCCAAGCATACCCCTGAGTGTTGCTTCCGCTCTGTTGCACGTACCTGCGGATTTGCCTAAACGAAACCAGGTGCCCAGGATCCTAAGACTGTCACATTGATATTCTCTCACATCGTCATAGTGAGAAATACTGCAAAACTACCCAGAAAATTTGTCTCTCCGTTGAGACTGCTTCGTTTTAGAAGGTATCCTGCAATTTTACAACTACATGTGACAAGTTTCTACCATACGAGAAAGCTAAGTACCAAAGCGTTCAGCCGTGTCTCTTGCGGCCTCATAGAGCGATACGTGGCTCTCAGAATGCACAATCATCTCGAGACTACAGATGTATCCAGAAAGACGCAGTGAAACGACGACATCGAGTTTTGATCGATCACTCCCGATCATCCTTGACAACGTTGGCCGTGGAGTTACTCCTAACAACCTCGACAGGACTCCTGAATCCATTTCTGCATTGCCACGGGTAGAACAGCGTGATGATCAACGTAAGCCCACCAGTAATAGCTGATGAGTAGTTCATCGTTTCGGCAGATACAGGCATCCTAGCATTTCAGTCAGTCTATGGCAAATCCGTTTGATAGAGCATTGCTTACGAGTAAGGGAAGCAGAAGATGACAATGAAACACGCGATGTAGCAGCATGCAATCGGCATAAGAATCGCAGCAACCTTATCCGGCATCTTGAATGGTCCGAACTCGATATTCTTGCGTCTGCTGAGCAGATGAGGGAGAATAGCGGCCAGGTATGATGCCGACGAGAGGATGATAAATGATCCGACAAAAGCATTAAAGGCCACAGCACTGCCAAGGTAGATGAGACCCAGTACAGTAGTGATGATGAGGCAGGCAACAGTAGCAGCAAAAGGATTTTCCCAACGTGGCGAAATTTTACCAAGGGTGTCCGAGAAGGGTGTGGCACGGTCTGTATAGCGTAAGTCAAACATCGCCTCACTTCAGGCATATGGAACATATTACTGACCACGCGAAAGAGTCCAAAGCATACGCCCGCAGGTGATATAAGTGCCGATACAGTTGGCTACTGTAGGCTACATCGAACGTCATAGTCAGCATCGATCATGTACCACTGAGTCGCGCAGTTGACTTACCAGGAAAACTACGATAAGCAAGCCACAAGATCCTGCCTTTGACCCGGTTGCTTGTCTGTACAGCTCAGCCAATGGATTGGTATAAGGATTGTTGATCAAGGCATCGATGTCATTGATGCTGTAGAAGATGGCGATGAGGTATGCAAAACCGGTGATGAAGCCTACGCCCATCTGCGCAGCAATAGCCTTGGGCACGTTGCGAGATGCACGAGGGATCTCTTCTGCAAGATGCGACACGCAGTCTGGAGTGCCCACAGAGAAGGCACCATTGAGCATTCCTGTGACGAAGACCAGACCATTGGATTTATAGCCAGTGTCGTTCGACCAAGATGACCAGACCGCTGCCGTGGTGGCATAGCCTGTACCGGACGTGGTAGGCATTATGGCACAGACCAGGATCGTGAGAAAGCAGCCTCCCAGTGTCAAAAAGAGACCCACTGTATTGATCATTGGCAAAGCTCTGTTGGCGAACAGCACAACGCCGCAACACGACCAAGAGATTATGATGTAGCCGATAAACACATGCCAGCGTTCAGCGACGTAGCCAGGATGGAAGAGTCCCCACATGGCCAGTACCTCGTTCGCTAGGATCGATGACATCGAGGCGGACCCAAAGATCCAGGCCAGGACGTTCCACCAACCCGCTAGGAAGCCAAGGAACTTCGAGTAAGTCGGTCCCGACGTAGCAGTTGCCCAGTGGTATACTCCTGCAGAAGACGGCATGCTGGACGCCAACTCTGCTATACAAGCACCCACCATCCAGTAGAAGACGCTGACTGCGAGGAATTCGAAGAGCACGCCAGTCGGTCCTCCATTATACAAGGCGACGACTATGGATCCTCCAAGGGCGCACCTAAGGTAGAATGAACAGTCAGTTCAACGTGCTCAAGCATTGTGGCGATCGGAATCGACGTTACCATGTATTGCCGGTCACAATTCCTACAGCACAACAGCTGACTATGTTGAAGTTACGTTCGAGTTCTTGTGTGTGCCCGGATGTGTTGACGGTGATGGTGCCTTCTTCGACTTCGGGTTGGTCAGATCGACAAGGCGTCAGCTTATCTGCCGGCTGTTTGGAGTCCATGTTGGTGTGAGGTTGGTCTTTGAACGAGGAGAGGATTCGATCTTGGAAAGGAACGAGGTTGCACACCGTAGAAAGGATGTGAGTCGAGAAACGGCAACAAGGATGATATAGCTATCAATGCTGATAGCCAGCCTGTGAGATAGGACGGAGAAGAGCCAGACTGTTAGGCTGGACGAGTCTCTGTAGATGTAATCATCTAGTCGACGTTCGGTGGCAACCTAGACAGCCGATGGCCGCTCATACTGTACCAAAAAGCACACCCAAAGATACTGGTGCGTACTCGAGTACTTCCCGTCTCGACTGCGATAAGCGGGGAGGACAGTGGACTGTGCGCGAGTCCTATCTCTTGCCGCTGCCTCTTTGGGACTGAGGCTCTTCTGGGTGCGGGGAGGAACAGCTGCCGTGCTTGCCCTAGGCGCTGATAGCTAGGTTTTATGCCATTTTATGACACTGCAGCTGAACTGTCAAAGATATCGTTGATATCTTGTCTATCGTATATGACCGAAAGGGCAAGTCTTGGAGAAGGGTGATAATCTTGAGAAACAGATCCCAGAAGCGCAAAATAAGTTTCTGTTTCGAAACGTCCTCTTCTCCTCGAGCACAGTTTCTGGAAGGTAGGGGTCAACTTCTGCATGTTCTCCGTGGGTCATAGACAGTCACAACCCCCGATCGACTTCTCTCCGGCGGTGACGCACAGCGGTGTTGTAAGCTGTAGAAATGTGCAATACTCTCCAGAGACAAATAGCGTCCACCGAGAGTCATGGTTACACCGGCTCTTTTTGTTTCTGGTCTTGTGTACTTTTCGTCGTCTTCCATACTCTAGTCATAGAAGTCTAAGACTTTGTTCGCCCTGTCAAACAATTCTCTCTGAGCCTGGCTTAACCCCGCGGCTGAACTATCCCATTCTTGTAGACCAAATGCGACCATACCTGCATCTTTGCCTTGACTCGCTTCTTCAACATCCTCGACACCTGATCGACCGATGTGACTAGTCTCTCCAACGCCATCACCAAAATCGGGACCAGGAAGTCCTTCGAGAAACGCTTGTCGTTGGCGGGCCAGGAACTCTGCGTTGCGAGTCGTGAGGGGACATGCAGGAATGTACAAGACTGAGCTGTCGGAAGTGCCTTCGTGCTTCTTGTCCACTGCATGGATCTGATCACAATGCCAGACAACATAATCACCGGGCCTGACCTCAGGTATATGGACCATGGTGCTGTCAAGCTCAAGATGCGGATGCAGTACATTACCCAGCTCCTGAGCTTTCTCCGATGACGCACCTTGGAGCCAGGATGTTTGGGTATAGTCGAAGGTCCAATTGTCTGGAGCAAGAAAGGCTTCGTCGAATGTTCCACTTCGTGGAACCATAGGCCCTTTCCTGGCAGAGAAGAGTGGTCGCAGAAGGTAATAGGCTGTCGCATGCTTCAGCATCGGGTTCACCAACAGAGTTCCTTCGCCTGCTTTTATGGTGCTTAGTGATAACCAGCCTTGTGCTGCACGGAACATGCTGCAGGCTCCAGCACCCTGGTATAGATCCGAATGTACAGACAGTCGGGAACTGATCTCCCAAGGGTCATGTTCTTCCCACCGCCCCTGCCAGACTGACTCATAGCCTTGAGAGTTACCATATACGGTGGGCTTCCATCTCTCTGCACCGCCTTCATCAACACGGGGATCGTACGCTAAAGCAGTGTCTCCTGGTGTCCGTATATGAAGCCTATCCGCATAAATAGTCGGATTTGCCGTGGATACCGAGGCAGAATCCCTAGAGTGCCAGTGAGAGAGGAGGAACCTTTGAGCGGCTAGCAGATACGGATGAGACCGCGCTCTAATCTGAGCCAGTGACCAAAAGATATCGTATACTTGAGGATTATGGCTTGGGTAGGCTTTAGTCTGTGGGTTTGCAGCGATATACTTCTGGAGCTCTTCCTGCATCTCCATTGCTTCGACCGGTGGGATCACATGTCTGATGACTGCCGCACCCCTCGTTTTGTACTCGGAGCTGAAGCTGGCGCTTGCATCCTTGATATCTTTGAAGTCGATCTCGGGTATAATCTTACTTTTGAGTGCTTTAACGACCGCTATCTCTTCCTTCAAAGCATACAGCAGACGATGAAAAGACTCTTGTATGACGGCTTCCTTGCCTGCAACCTGTTGGGTTTGAGCATGTGTTGCCATGGCCGCCTGTCGACATCTGCGCAGTTTGAAAACATTTGACTGCAACACAGTCCTGTAGCGGCCCTGAAGCATGTTTTGAGATTTGTGCTAGAAGATTTGACGATGAAGGTTGGAGAATGCGTCGTAGTCCAATGGCCCAAAATCTATAGCCTGGGTCCTGTGTTGGTCGTATGACTGTTCGTACTGGAGTGATTGGATAGAAGAAAATTGGTAGATGTTAAGCAGCACAGACGGTATTGTGGATGATCGTCGTTAGGATATTCGGTCCGTACAGCCGAGCTCTTTCCGCGTTGGCAACGGCAAGTCCATCTCCGCGTCGAGTCCGGCTAATGTGATGTGCCTGTTGCCATGGCCCATGGCTGTACGGCCTCACAAAACGTCCCTCCGCACTATCTTTGGCGAAAAAAGGATCAATCAAGGCTTAAGAGTATTGAACCCATGTGAGGATTGATCTCGTGTTTGCAACCGAGTCGAAACCTTGGCTGCATCTTTTAGGAAAATGTCCCCTCTCTTGCGCTGATATATAATCTGTTCTCCTCCGCCGATTTGTTTCATACTGCCAATTCCATTGTTTGTCCAAACAGAATCATGTCCCCTCCTACTCTACCGAAAGAATTTTTATGGGGCTTCGCGACAGCAAGGTGTGTGCCCTGGAGACTATACGTATGGACGGATACTTAGCAAGTCATCTCTAGTTACCAGATCGAAGGAGCACCGCATGAGGATGGCAGAGCAGACAGTATCTGGGACACTTTCTGCCGCATCCCAGGTAAGATCGCCGGCAACGAGAACGGAGACGTCGCTTGCGACTCTTATCACCAGTACAAGCAAGACGTGAAGCTCCTGAAGGATATGGGCGCTCGAGCATATCGATTCAGCATCTCATGGTCTCGCGTCATTCCTCTAGGAGGTCGCAAAGACCCAGTGAACCAAAAAGGTCTGCAGTACTATGTTAATCTTGTGGACGAGTTGCTGGCCAACAATATCGAGCCCATGGTCACGTTGTTCCATTGGGACCTCCCTGCAGCGCTCGACCAGAGATACGGAGGTCTCCTGAATACAGAAGAGTTCGTTGCCGACTTCGAGCAGTATTCCAGAACCATCTTCCAGGCTCTGGGAGAGAAGGTTAGATATTGGGTCACTTTCAACGAGCCCTGGTGCAGCTCGATTCTCGGTTACAACGAAGGTGCCTTTGCACCAGGCAGAACCAGCAATCGCTCGAAGTCGTCAGTCGGTGACAGCAGCACAGAGCCGTGGCTGGTCGGACACAATCTGCTCATTGCCCATGGTGCAGCTGTAAAGGTCTACCGGGACGAGTTTAAGCCGAGTCAGAAAGGACAAATTGGAATCACTTTGAACGGTAGAAGTTCCGAGCTACAACCACTATACTTCTAGCTAACATGTGCAGGTGATTGGGTTGAGCCTTGGGACCCCGAAGATCCCAAGGATGTCGAGGCCTGCCAGAGGAAGCTCGAATTCTCGATTGCCTGGTTCGCCGATCCCGTTTACCACGGCGACTACCCCGAAAGCATGCGCAGACAACTTGGAGATCGCTTGCCAAAATTCACGCCAGAGCAGCGAGTACTGGTCCAGGGAAGCAATGACTTCTACGGCATGAACCACTATTGCGCGAATTACATCAAGCACAAATCCGGCGAGCCAGAGCTGCAAGACTATCTCGGAAACCTCGAATCTCTGCTTTCCAACAAGGAGGGTCAAGACATTGGGCCCGAAACCCAAAGTCCGTGGCTGAGACCGTATGCCATCGGCTTCAGAAAGCTGCTTAAATGGATTTCCGATCGCTACGGGCGTCCTGCCATCTATGTTACCGAGAACGGCACGAGTTTGAAGGGTGAAAACGACCTCTCCAAGGAGGAGATACTTGAAGACGACTTCCGTGTATGGTATTTCAAGGAATACGTCACTGCTATGGCAGATGCATACACCAATGATGGCGTGGATGTCAGAGGATACATGGCCTGGAGTTTGATGGACAAGTAAGACGCCCACTCGGTACTGATTCCTATATTGGCTGACAACGTCTAGTTTTGAGTGGGCCGAAGGATTCGAGACGCGCTTCGGCGTCACATTCGTTGATTACAAAAATGGTCAGCAGAGGTTTCCGAAGAAGAGTGCAAAGGCCATGAAGGGCCTGTTCGATTCTCTGATGCTCGAGGCGTAGTTGTAAACCACACGGATAGTTCCAGAATTGACAGAAGATGCAGAGGACAAACCAATGCAAAATCAGGCCCGAAGGAGGAGGATAGGGAGTATAGTAAATCAAGAATGCATTCAAATGCTTGTTAAAGGTCCTGTCGAGCCATGTCGCCGACACACCAGCGGCGCCAAACAAAAAGAAAAAGGCGGTAACCCCGTACTCCATGCTAAGCAGTTTTGGATATATATATTAAACATGATAAAAATCTGCGGCATTTCTCTCTCCCAACGCCAGGCTGAAACTTGACAGAGCGCAGAAGCTGAAAGACGATGCATGAAGACTTGAGCAATGCAAAAAAACGTGGAATTGGGTCATCATGCCGTCGGTTGCCAAAGGGCGGCGGCTGCAGCGGCGGTAGGCGCGGTGATAGTGGGATCAGCAGCGGAGGTCGCAAGGCGTGGAGTGGGCGACGAAGTGTCGGAGCGAGTCATAGGGCCATCGACGGGGCGGGACGTGGCCAGCAGATGGCCACTCTCAACCAGCTCTTTGAGATAGGCTTCGAATTCTGGATCCATTTCGACGTTGAGGCCCTGCTGTCGGGCGGCAATGGCTGCCAACAGACGGCGATTCAACTCATGGCCAATGCTCTGAATATTGTCCCCCACATCATCGTCATCGTCATCATGGTCGTCGTGGTCGTCGTCGTCTTGATCGGGATCGTCATCTTCTTGGTCCAGTTGGCGGCCATGGTCGTCCAGGAGCATATCGACGGGGTGGCTGCGTTCGGTGATTTCGACCTTGGTGTGGACGCGGATCAGGGCCTTCTGCTTGGATCGTGTGCGCGGGTCGACCCAATCGGTAATGCCGTCTCCTGTCGTGTCTCTGACCTTGATGTTCTCGTCTCTTTCGAATCTCTGCCTGGCCCAAAGAGTGCCCTCCCAGCGAACCAGGTCCATGACTTCCTGGTCGGTGATGGCCAATTGGTCGATGGCGCTGAACAGGCGTGCATGGTGGGGGAATCGACCCAGGCGCATGCGGTGGGGAGGGTGCGAGTAGTTCAAACCAGGATAGCGAGCCTCAATGCTGTCCAGACTGCCGTAGAAGGTGGCCGTCTCGATGCGGATCTCGGGGATCAAGTCGCGTGCCAGGTGGGTCTGAAAGTTGGGCGGGTCCGAGGGGCCAGGACTGGGGAAGAGGTGAGCGTAGAGGAGCGAGGCCACGGATGTTTGCCTGCGCATGATGGCGGGCGGAGCGGACTGGCGGTCAGAGGGAGGGCAGGCCCACGCAGAGCCAGAAGTCGCAGACTCGGGAGTCGCGAAGAGGGCCGGAGTGCTGGATGTTTGGCAGTGTTTTTGCGCGGATCGCAGCGCGTGGGGAAACAGAAGTCTCGTTTCGTGGAGAACGTGGCCGGCAGGCAGGGGCTGCGCGAGCGTCTGTCTCGTCAGCACCAAGACCCGGACAATGTCTTTAGTGCAGCTTGGCTCGGTCTGTGGCAGCCAGAAGAGAGGAGGCCTGGCTGGTTACGCGCTGAGAGTGTCAGGTCGCAGGCAACAAAGAACAAAGCGTCCAAGGAGAAAATTCAGTATCCAAGTGCCGGAGATGGGCGAACCTCCTTCCACGTCTGGCCCGCATGCCGCCGTTGATGATCGCGGGTCGCCGTGAGCTTATTTTCGCCGCCCTGTCTCGGTCCAGAATCTTACTCTGCTCCCTGCATACGCAATAATGACAATACTATGAGTAGATACAACATATCAGCTCGCCCCAACTGCCCGCAAAACGCCCTGCTAAACCCTTCACCTGCCATACCGAATGCTTCGTATCATGTCCGTCTTCTGCTGCCCGTCATCCTCTTGTTCATCGTCCACGTGCCATGGTTCGTTGTGCCATCAGACTTTGCCGCACGATCAGCTCTGCTGCCGCATGCGCTGCCAGTCTCTCCTTCTGCCTACTGCGGTCCTTTAGATATCTCTCTGCCTCGGGCCGCATGCGCAGAATCCTAAGTATCATATCGTCACTCGGCTCCGCCTGTGCCTCTTTGCGCTTTTCCTCCTTTGCCTTCTTCATTGTACCCAGATTGCGACTTAGCATGATGCTCTTGCTTCGTCGTGTGCTAGGCACTCCCACCAAGCTCGCAGCCCCGCTGAACGAGTGTTGGGCGAGCGTAGCAGGCGCCGACATTCGGTTGAGCTCTCGCGTCTGCCTGGCCTGCTGTCTTGCCACGGTAGCTTTGGCCATTGATTCTGATGTCCGGATCAGGTTCTCCGTCGACTCAAAGTAGAAGAAGTTCAAATTCTGCAGATCGTGGTACTTTGACGATTTAAGAATGTCCAGTGGCACTCCGTGTGCCGTGCCATCTTCTTCATCGATGGCGTGGAAAAAGTCAAACAGCATCTGTAGCCATTTGAAAACAATGTCTAGCTCCTGTTGTGTCAACGCTCGTTGCTGTGAAGGCTTGTCAGAGAGCGGAGGCACAAGCAACGACTCGATCGTGACAAGAACTTCTTTCCATAGTCGTGTCATTACCATGACCATGGCCGAATCCGTCAGCGTCTGTTTCATGATCGCAAAGTTATCATCGAAGTAGGTGAAAAGAGGCTTCAGCGCGTTCATAATATCGCCTGGCGTAGGTCCTTGGATGACCGACTGTGGTCTGGCCTTTTGGAAATACCCACGGACTGTATTGATCGATATTCCCTGATTGAGAAGACCACGCAGAGCTCTGCGTGACAAGACTTGTTGAATGTACGACGACAGCTTGAATCCAATTAGCTCATCGGCACAAGAGGCAGTATCGAGCACCAGCTGCTTACCTTGTCTGTAATCTTGCGCGTCATGTCACGTTCGCTGCGCTTCAGCGTGCGGAAAGCTTTACCGAAATAAAATTGTATGTCATCTCTCTCGCCCTCCATGCTTACACGCAGCAACAACCTGCCTTGAGTATCGAGGTCAAGCCAGAATTCTCGTGGCATGTAGTCGCTAAAGTGTGATGGATCCAGCTTCAGCGATGTCCGCCCTACACAATCGTGATCGCCCAAAGCATCCCAATCCCAGATCGTGGCAATGATGTTCAAGGGACCTTGGGTGCTGATATCGACTGTCTCGTCCCAGCGCGGGTTCAAGCTACCGTAGACAATGCGAGTTTTGGCCAAGCGTTTCTGATATTCATCTCCAAGCACGACATATGGGTCGCTTAAGCCATTCATGTCACAAGCTTTGAGATCTTCGGCTTCAATAATCTTGATGGTGAAGACGAACTTGTTTGACTGACGAAGCTTGACTGGGTTGATTGGAGGTGCATGTCTCTGAATGACATCTGCACAAGCGTCTACGTTGATTTCCTTTTCTAGTTTGTCCAGTTGGAGGGTCGTGTACTCGATGTTGTTTAGCTTGACAAGCGACTCGGGCAAGAACTGGAACGGTTCGACCTTCTCTCGGTTAGCCCATGTGTCCTTGGCCATCTGCACCCACTTCTCCTGACGGGTCTGGCGAGATGCAGCTTCCTGTTCGGGGGTCATGCGGTCCATTTCTTTGACAAACTTCTGTTCTACAAGTTCGCAGTATCTAGCGATGCCAGCACCGATGGATTTCGAGATGGCCGTCATGAACTTGGCATATTGCAAGTCATCGTCCCACTCGAGTTTGATAATCTGATCGATAGTCTGGCTGAAAGAACGAAACATGTCAACCGCAGACACGCTGTGGCGCTCTTCGTCTGTAGGAACGTTGCCCGGATGAGAACTGCGGACCTTGAAGTCGTCTTGGTTGACAGCTCCTTCAACCCAGCCCAGCATGTTTGCATCGGTCATAGCAATCCAACGCCACACGAAGTCTGCCAATAAGCCTTCGATGTGGAAAGCGAATGGAACATTCGGGAGCGCTTGTGAGTGGACCTTGCGGATGCTAACGAGCTCTTTATATAGATCGAACCCATCCTGGACAGGGACATCTTCGCCACGGCTCCGAACGACCTCGATAATACGTGATACCAAGTCACGAGCGTCTGCGGCAAAGGAGGGTAAAATCTCCTCGACTAAAGCCGTCAATGGATTCACGCCCATGATCTCGGGGTTTTTACGATAGCGTTTCTGAATCTTGTCGGCGAGTGTGACCACCGCTTTGCCGAGTTGTATGACATGATAAAACTCCCAAGATTCTGCATCCTCGGGCACGTGCTTCGAGAGCATGGCATTGTAAGCCTCTCGAGCTTTTTGCCTTAGCGCGTCGTGCAGGGCTCCTGTGAACTCGTCCAAGTCTTCGGGTGTCTTCGCAAAAAGGCGATCATCGTAGACATGGGTCTCGAGAATATACATCACCGAGCCAATAGAAGGGGGTTTGGGCTCGTAGCAATGTTGGAGAAGCTCGAAAAGTTCTCTGAGTAGCGCATCGTGAATCAAGGAAAGAGATTGTTGCTGTAGTGAGTAGTCGGAAACTGTCCACTTGGATGCATCAAGCATGATAGAGGAAGTCATTTGACTCATGCGATTTGCTTTTTTCGCCTCCACCGTAGGCGTCTTCATATACATGAATGCAGCGTCGAGCGTGTCCAAAGTGATCTCTTGACGGTCGAACTTTTCTCTGATGACATCCAAAAACAATGTCATCCTGGAAGGTTGCGGGATGCGCCATCGCAGCGCTAGTTCGTTAAGGACATCAAGGGACTGCTTTGAAAGCAATTGTATTTCTGGTCCATCTTCACCCTCGGCGTTGTCATCTTGAAAGATGTCATTGTCTAGAGCCTTCCTCAGGACGGCTCGATAATAAGCCCTCGGTTCTGATGGAATATATGTAAAGGCGGTATCATCGCTGACCGACTCGCGTGGTGAATTGTTCAGACTTAGTGTGCTCAGATCGAAGGGCTGATCGACTGGAACAGACGGGTCGACATCATCGTTGGATGCTAGAGGGGGAGATTTTATAGCAGCTGGCCCAGTCGTGCTCTTTGCAAGCTCGGGGTTCGATTGGATGATGGCCAGCATAAGCTGTGAGAGGTCCTGGATCTCGGCCTTCTTCCATGCCTCGTAGGCGTCGTCGAGTTGAAAGTCCTGGCTGCTGAGAGTCCTACTAGAGTTTAGGCTAAGGTGCATCTGGTACAACTTCAGATCTTGTATGGCGGCCTGCTCGGTCCACGCAGCCTTGTGCGAGTCAATGTCGGCTTGGATCTGGTCATACGAGGTGCCAAAGATGTTTGCGACGCGAAGAACAAGCGGCATGTCTTTGACCTCTGAGCTGCGCGGAATCTCGACTTCAACGGTTGTACTACCGGAAGGCTGAGAAGAGGTGGTCAGGTCCTGAGCATGCACCAGCAGCTTGCTCTCGAGCGTCTGCAGGCGTGAGGTAAGCTCGGGACGATCGCGCGCCCAGTCGTCCTTCTTCAGCGTGGAGGTGATGAGGCGCACGAACAGAGCAACATGACGGTCGACCATGAGCTTCCAAGAATCGTCGTCTGGGCTCTTGCCCTTTTGCAGCTCGGATGTGGCCTTTGAGAAAAAGATCAAAAGGAGATCCTCGACACGGCGATCCTTCTCCATGGACTTGCGAAAAGTAGGGTTCTTGAACTCGTTCAAGAAGGTGGCAAAGGTACGCTTGACCAGAGGGTCGTTGAACTCGGGCATGCGCTCTCTGCCGACCAGCACACCGGTGATGCGCTTGTCCAGCTCGCCGGTGAAGCCATGTGGGAGGCGGGTGCTCTTGGAGTCGCGGATCGAGGAGAAGTCCTTGACCAGGTCCGTGATGGACGTGGACGAGCGCGAGACGGGCTTGACGGGCTGAGCGACATGTTGGATGCGACGAGCCTTGGGCTGCAGGAGATGGGCGAGGTAGGCGGCGCGGAGGGCGAAAGAGTAGGCATCGTGCTCATCGACCAGCCTCCGCGCAGGCTGTAGGCTCTGCACGCGGCGACTCGTAACAGACGAGCGAGCCGACGCCGGCGACATTGTTGATCGGTCGTCCAGCGGCTGTGCAACGAGAGTGGGATGGCGAGAGCGACTTGTCTAGGCCGACATCTGTTTGCGTCGGGCGGTCTTGACTCTTGACCCTGACGCCGATGCTGGCAATGTTGGCCGCAATCTTGGTGCCGTGCGAGTCGGTGTTTCAGCTGCTTCTGCTCGCCTGATACCGAGTACGAAAGCGCCGCTGCGAGGACGGGCTCGGGGGGCTGTGGGACGTGGGTAGATGGATGCGTGCTTGCTTTCTCTCTGTCCCTCCCCTTTACCAGACCCTTTCTGACCACAGCAGCTCAGGAACCTGGAGCAGCAGCAGGCATTGGTATCCACACCGTCTCACGCGTCATACTTCATTGGCCATTCCCTGTCCCGCTAGACGATCGCCCGCAGCGCTCGCCGCGTTTCAGCTTTTTCTTGGCTGCCACTCTGCGACCGAGGGCTCTGTTACAGCGCCGACTTTGAACCACCGAGTAATCACGCCCCTCCCCAATCCTCCGTCTCGAAATCAAATGCTTCCTCGTCAGAGCCAGACCTGTTGCTTGAATTTTCGTCCTGTATATACCCATGCCATGTTCGTGTCGGTCAAAACAATTTGTCCTTCTCAAATGGCGCACGAGTCGACGGCTTTGCAAAGTCAACGCCGATGCCATGCCTTCCTGCTGACACGCTGCTCTCCACTTTCTGTCGAGAGCTCCTTCTCCATCTGTCGCCAGCACATACCAGTCCCTTGACTTCTACACTCACTTGAGACTACGCACCTGCCCGTAGTTTTCTGATCAAATACTGCCCTTTCTTCGAGCAACCGTCACTTGCCTCTCAAGATCCGTGCTGCTGTGTCTTCCGTCTTCCTTCATGTCGCCTCGTTCCCCTTCTTCATCCTGACCACCGCTCTCAGCTTCACATCACCCTGTTTGCTCTTCTGCCTCTACGCTTTCTCTCCAATACCTCCTCCACCATCTGACTCCTCGTCTGCCGCTACCATGGCTAACAACAATGCCGGCGCCAATTTTGCCGACAAGCCTCGTCTGACAGAACAAGAAAAGAAGAACAACCACATTGCTTCAGAACAGAAACGCCGTCAAGCAATCCGTGAAGGCTTTGATCGTCTTGCCGAGATCGTCCCCGGTATGTCGGGTCAGGGTCGCAGTGAGGCCGTGATGCTCTCGGCCACCGTCACCTACATGAGAGCTCAGCTTGCCAAAAAGGATGCCCTCAGGGACATGGCTGCAAAGTTGAACGTCAGTGATGGCGACTTTGAGCAGATGTATCGCGAAGAGCGGGCCAGAATCAATCAAACCTACGATCGTTCCTGATTCTTGCTCTCCAATACCTCCTCCTGACGCTTTTTCCACATGCGTTTACACCACTTAGCCTGTTTGTGCGTTTCCTCACCACTGTTCATCTCTCCTGTTTGACTGATCAAAATCCTCAGATGGGCGATGAATCCTCACCATACTTTTGGGTCTTGATACCACACTGTTCACGGTCTTGGTGGCCGTTGCTCTCACAGCTAGGCTCGGCACAGATCTGGCCGCCTTTCATCGCATCTGCTTATCATATCTATCGCCCACAACGACGAATGCTTGCACCACATGCTTGATCCACCCTTTTGCAGTTGCCATTCATCGCACGGATTTATAACATCTTCTGCAGCACCAACGGGTGTGGAGGATTTGATCAATGCCTTTACATTTGCATCAAGAAGCTCTAGACCCTGCTGCTGCTCCGAGAAGGCACAGATAGCCCACTCACCACCCAGCAATAAAATCAGCTTCTATCACCCCACATAGTGGCTGGCCGCCCTATAGTCAAGTCTACCTACTAAATATCAGACGCATACCCAACTACTTTAGGTACTTGCTGGTGCCATGTCTCGGATCACGTCCAAGTGTCACCGGTAATCGGATCTCTCGTGAACTTTGCAATTTGTGAGCCAAAACTTTGAATGGATTTTGATCCAAAAACCTGGAAAGCAGAACCTTCACTGCCCAATCTGTTCGAGTGCAGAGTCTTGAGAATCTAGACTCCAATACGCCATATGAAGTGGCAAAATTTGACCGTTGGGACACTTGCAAGAGAACCAGGTTCACGCTTGTACAGTAGAGGCGGATAAACTCGGACAAGTATCGATTGGCACGTGTGTCGCATGCAAGTTGTGCATATCGTGGCCGCCCACCAACTCGCACAACAGCCGTCACGCGTTAATGGGAGTCTCGACCAAACGAACTGTTGGAAGGGCTTCAAAGAGAAGCAGAGCAAATCTGGTAGGAGAAACGACTATCAATTCAATACTCACCGGCTGCCTCTTTCGTCCGGTGACTCGTGAGCCTTGTGTAGGTTCATCTACGGTCTGAACCGTCTGTCACACGTGTTTACGGACGTAAGTCGTCGAGTCAAAGCGATGTCTTGCATTGTCGATCGCTTGGCTAGGGTTTTCTAGAAAGAGACAGTGGGACTTTAATCCTCCTCGGCGAATCACAATCCAGGGGCGCAGGGCCAGCAGCCGGTGTCACGCAGAATCATTAAACATGCAGCAAGAGATGGCTCTGACACAGGCGCAGACTGTTAAACAATAAAACGAATAGCCCCTTGCGTGGTGGTGCTTCGATTGGCGCCATGGCCTGAAGGCTGGACAATTTTATCGCACTCGGCGTAAATAAAAGGTGGTTCGGTGGTGCCAGCACAAGCCACCATATCCGTTAGACGCGATGTCTCCCGGAATTCTAGTGCATGCCACGGACGATGCGGGCGACTCATGATCTCGGCCTTGAGGCGTCAAAGCCTCATCGTGCTGAGCCCACGACTCTTTGACATAATACTGTCCCATGCCCGTCGCCTCTTTCGATCCGCCAGACCTTTGTTGCAATCATTCTCATCATCTCACAATACCAACAAGTGAACACCAACAATTGAACCAACAAACGCTTTTTGCATACAAGCCACTACCTTCCTGGATCGACACCTTCGCCATGTTCGAAAACTACACAGTGACCGCATCGCGTCATCCCTCATCGCTGCCACTCTCTTGCGATGGCTTGTTCGGACCCGACTGGAATGTACCTCGTACTTCGTCTCCATGCGAATCTCAGATCTCCGTTGCACAACTCTCGCAACAATTTAGCGAAATGCGCTACACCTCGGAGCCCTTCTTCTACTCTCAAGAACGACCAACGAGCACCGAACGCGAGCTGGACTCGACCTTGAGCTCTGGTGATTATGTGGGTTCGCTATCTCCGTCCAGGAGGCGCGCTCACAGACAACACGGAGTAAGAATGCTCTGCGATCCGTCTCACCTTCGCAACATCCAAGACATGGTGAACAAGATGGTCCAATCCGGGGACCAATGCGCCGTATCACCACCTCGGGCTTCAAGTGTCGAGACAAGCCTATCCCCTGCGGACGACGAAGGCTACAGCAGTCTCGATGAGAATCGACGCACGGGATCTATTTCTTCAGTTTCGTCTGCTGGATCTGGCACATCTTCGTTGTCGTTTAGACGTTCGGTGGATTCTATTACCGGTGCCTGCGTGTCGAAAAACGTTCGGGTGAAAAAGGCTCGCAGTTCGCGCGGTTTCTCCAGACAGGCATGAAGGGTCGGTGGAGTGTTTGGAGTTTGGTCGGATTTTCTGACCTTCGGAGGCGCGTGGTAATGACTTACGAACGAATACTAGACTGGGCTGGAAGGATGTAACAGGCATCGAGGAGCTTTTACCTTTTCACGGCGTTGATAACAAACCGCCAAAGATACCCATTTAGACGATTTTAATAGCTGAGAATGATACTTGTCGCTCAAGCGCAGCTGACAACTGCAACTTCATTGTTCGTCCAGATGGCTCTCGTGCGTGAAAGGAAGAAAAAACCAAAGACGAGAGCTGCGGGTGCTTGGCGAGCACTGAGAGGAGAGTGAAAGGGTTCTCGAGTCTCCAGTGTCGAGTGTCCAGCAACAGCCTCGAGCGTTTTGCCAAGATCAAAGTCGGCCGTCTCTTGGTCGTCGCAGTGGTGGGACACGCATCGCAATCCAAACCCCAAGGACCAGAACATGGCGCTCTCGGGGCTCATCAGGCCAATCCGCAATCGCACGGTGCACCTGCGATTGTATCCTCGTACAGAGACGCTGGCCGAAAGCCGTGAGATACTCCGATTGATGCAGCAATACGGACGAGTCGAAATGTTCCGCAGCTTTAAGTACGACGCCGTGCCGCTGGCCAATACCATGATTGCCATCTACGAGACGGACGAGGCGGCGCGGAAACTCCTCGAGGCATCGCCGCTGCGCTTTGTCATGAGCGCCGAAGGCTCGGCACAAGGACGACAGCGGCATTACCAACTCCAGGCCAACTACTCGACCATCCACCACCGCGATCAGATCGACCAGACCGTCTACAATGGCTCCTACAAGGTCTCGAGCAGAAGCCTTGTGCAAGAGGACCTGGCCAAGAAGGTGCCCATGACGGGGCTGAGCGAGTTCACTCTGAGGAAGGAGGAAAAGCCGTGGAGGACGTTGCGCCACGAAAAGGAGAGAGACGCGACTGCAAAGACACTGAGGCAGCTCCTGGACGAAGCGCCCACAAACAAAGACGACGTGCAACAAGAGGCGTCGATTGACTGATATTACCAAAACATCAAAACACGAAAAGACCTCGCTCACCGCTCTCTACCTTTACCGCGCCCTACATCCTCGCCCATTCCGACTACGTCCTGAGCCCTCGCCTCTCCTCACTGTGGCGTACATCCCTCGTCTTTCAGAAGACGCACTGCATCCATCAGATCCGTTGCCGTGCTCTCGCTGCCTATCTGCTCCAACCGGCCAACCACCTGCGCCTTGGCCAAGAACTTGGCCCTGTAACCATCCTGTGCGGTAATAAGGCGACCGCGGTAGTGGTTCCGTGGCAGGTGTCGCAGCTCTGGAGCAACACTCATGTCTTGCTCCTTCTCTTCCTTCTCCAATATCCTCTCGGCCATAACACTGCCCCCCTTCCTGAACGCATACAATGGGTCGCCACATACCATCCTGATCAAGACCTGATCAGCACCTTGACTCGCCTTGTATTCTTGCTCCATCTGGCCAAAGTTCAGTACTTCCATGGTCGTACGGTCCGCCACCTGATCCTTGAAGACGTGCCCGAACTGGTAGAGGACCCAGACACCGCTTTTCCTCATGAGTGTTGCGAGTTCCGCTGCCACTTTCACGATCATGAATGCTTCTTGCTGGAACTGCCTGAAATCTTCTTCCGTATTTTCACGGTCGAGGTCCCAGAGCGGCTGAAGCAGCCTGGAAATCTGTAGGGCGAGCTCAAGATTGGCAAACTTTCGCTCGTCGGTCTGGTTGAGATCCACTCTGTATTGCAGCTCATAAGATGCGATGTGCTCAGCTCGGCGTTGTTCTCTGTAGAATCCTACCACACCGTCAGTCATCCGCTCGTATCCATGATTAATTCTGACAAGACACACCATCCTCGTTCTCTTGGGTTTTCTCCATTTGCTCTAGCCTTGCCAACAAGTCAGGAGGCCCGCCGAACAACAGGCTCTTGAAGACATGCTGTACCAGCACCCTGTGAATGATGCCATAACTGAGACCATGACGACAAGTTGAGTCTGCGATGACCTGTTGCCATGTCTTTGCATCACCGCCGCCTTCAGCAATCGCCCTGCAGAAGTTTATGAACTCCCACTCGTTTCCGTCCTCAATATCCTGGAGCGTCTCCTTGAGCGCCTTCGTGAGATTAGGCCTTCTGATGTCTCGTCTGAAGAATTGGTCGCAAAGGGAGTCAATCTTAGCGCGGATTCTTGCCAGTGTTTCCATGACGACCGCGTCGAGCTCGTTGTCTTTCCTCTCTTGTGGTGTGAGGGTTTCCGGAGGAGTTGGGTCTACGGTTCCAGAATATCGGGGCGTCGGCTCCATTTGTCCTTCTGAGCGTACCCTGGAAAGTGCGGACGCAGGTGCAGGGCCCCTAGATGTGCTTCTCTGAGTTCCGTTGATGTTGTCTATCAAGGCACTGTGCGAATCAACTCCGGAGACGCTACGCTTGTTCGGGCTTCTAGACCGTGTCAAGCGATTGCCTACACCTCTTGCCTGGCGATCTTCTGTCTGTAGTTGATTGGCGGCATCGGCGTCCATCTGCTCATCGCCATCGGCATCGATCAAGTATTGAGTAGCGCGGTCTTGGAAGGACACGCTCTTGCCTGGTGAAGCCCTTCCATTTTTGTAGTTGTTGGCCTGAACGTGGCGCTGAGTGGCAGGCATTTCGTAGTTGTTAATTCTGTGCTCTTCTTCTTCATCCTCCTCTTCTTCTTCCTCTTCCTCTTCAAACAGTCTATCAGGCTTGACCAGTGATCTGTGTGACATGGTGACGATGCGCGTAGAGTCGAGTCAATATGATAAGAAAGGTAATTCAGTCTTCTCTCGTGGAGATTGAAGGCTGCTATGCTGGGCTTTTTGCAATCCGCTGGCCGAAAGAGCTGTCATGATTGTTTTCATTGTTCTCATTCCAGTGGGTTGAACGGAATGCTGTTGAATAAGGAATGCGTGCCTCTCGGTAGCAGGGACAAACATTGGCGATCTGCATGATGCACGATGTTGAAGCCAAGGGCGCATGGAAGATCGTTCTTTAGTGAAATCATAAATCCCAGCTTCAGTGATGCTAGGATTCCGAGAGCGCTATATATCAAGAGACAGTTCACTGACATGAGCTTCCTCAATTATCTTGCAATTAGAGAATCTCGTTCGTATGTCCAGACAGCACACTTACGTACTTCTATGGTCCGCATTAGTGGACGACGACGTCGTGGGTGCCGCGTGCTTTGGCAGCGTAGGGTTTGGTGTGGCAATCACAGAATTACAACACTGTATCAATACTCTATCCTTTCTCTCCCGTATGGATAGTACGGTTGACATCCTTTGATAAAGGTCCTAACAGGATATTGGCCGTTCATGAGCTCGTGATTCAGCATCTATCAGCTGACTGATCCGCCATAATCTTGTTGTCATGGCTGTCTGGCAGACATCATCTTCAACGCTCGAATTGCAATCCGACTTGGTCGGTATCTTGCCACGCATTCTTCTTCGAGGAATTTTGAAGGAGCGGTTGATTGGATTGGCGGTACGTCGTCGCATAATTGCAGTTGAGACTTGCTATTTGGGATCAAGAATTAAGGTTGACGATCAGGTTGACTTTTTCAAAAACAAGCAAGCGCTTTGTTTGCGGTGACAGCATTCAGCTGCATCCAAGAAGTTACAAGTCAACTACCCCTCGGACGAGAGTCCGTCTGCAGGCTGTATCTATGGACAGATGGGGCACTCTCGCTAAGATGAATATGAAGATGATGACCATGCTCGCGACTGCCTAATGCACGTTTCCTATCTAAAATGATGTACATCCCGTCGCAGATGATTGAGCAAAGCCAAACGTGACATCTCCAGTTTGAGGAAACGAAAGAGTGTAAGCTGTGAGCCTGTGAAACGAAGCCCGCCAATTTGTTTTAATTGCTCGATACAGGGCCAAGCAAGGGAAGCGGGGCAGCCCTCGTTGCTGAAGGCGAGCTTTTGTTCGGCGAGCTGCTCTGCAGCCCTCGGTCACTACCTTGTTTGGATGGAGAATCAAGCACGCAGACAATCTCCCACCGGGCCGTTCGCACGCCGGACAGGTTGCAGAACGTCGCATGATGGGCGGACAGGCGACAGCAGCTTTCATCAGAGCTGGGTCCGAAAGCCACGGATCTCGAGCCGCTAGGAGCTCGATTGTTTCAAGCGAAAGAGTGAGGGGCGCGCTCTTTGATGACGGACACGGCATGCGTAAGCGCAAGGATAGCCCGCCAGGTATGCTGCCCGGTCGTGATGGTAAATAAAGCCGTCGTCGTACAGCACACGGGACAAGGTTCCGACGGCAACAGGGCAAGCAGAAGACAACCAGAGCACAGAAAAGGAGTGGCAGGCAGAGCAGAAGCCGTTGCACCATCTGTCGACCTTCAGGACATGAATTTGTTGGCGCGCTTGTGTGCAGTAGTCGGCTGTCAAGACCTTCGGCTCGCGGGTACCGGCTCGTAGTCTGGGAGGACCCTTGCCTCTTGATCGCCATCGGGAGGGAGCGCATGCCTGCGGGTCTTCTAACGGCTATCCATGTGTTGCAAAGCTGGTGCAAACAGTGCTAGCATTTCGTGAGACTATCCGGCGGGCTGGTTGCTTTGCCCTTTATAAGACCCAGCGCGAGCCATCACCAGTCCAAAGATGTTCACCCATCGTGTGTACACCCTCTCAAACATATTTTGTCCTTGTCAGCTGCGACAGAAAGTGGTATTTTAGCCAGTTTGGTGAGTACATGATTGCCGACAGCAGCTTCCCAGCAAACCTGACCATTTCTCAGCAGAGTCATACTCCTCTCCAGAGCTCGGCCGGTCTCCGCGATTGTCGCAGACTGCAACAAAACATCCTTGCCCACAGCACCTTTATCTCCTGCGGAACACCTCGTCTCCAGCCAACCGACAACAAACATGTGCACGAAAATTGTTCACGTCTTCAAATGCGGTCATCAGCAAGTCGACCTGGCCCCTTGCGCCGCGTCAAGGGTCGCAAAGTGCCCCAATTCGCAAGACAAAAAGATCAACCACGACCAACGCTGCTCGAATTGCCGAAGATGACAAGGTGAGGAAACCCCTCTGAGCGAGCTTGGCTCGATCATCGCTAACGAAACCTAGTCTTGGTTGCATGGTCAACTACGATATAGGACGATGAAAGGACGGTTGTCCACGTTGAAGGAAATGTTTAATGGTCTACGAATCAGTTGTGGGCAAGGCTTCAGGCGGCATTGACTTGTTTTTGGTCCTTTTTCCTGCTTCATTGAAATTCATTTGATGGATATCATCCCTCGGCGTTCGGCAGGTCAAAAAGGGCAGGTTTAGCGTGGCGTATGGTTACATGGGGCGGTCGGAGCATCCAGCGAGCACTGGTGATGGATGAGTTTGGCTAGAAATATCGAATATGCTTCCAAAACTGTCGTCCCTCACACAATGCCCTGGTGTGGGAAGGAGACAAAGAGAATTGTTGTTTGCGGCAAACATTCGACATGCATCTCACGAGTTGTGAGCGTTTGATGGAGTGCAAGTGAAATGATAGATCGTGCCGTTGTCGAATTGCTATGGTCAAAAACTGACCTGCATCTGATACGTACCTCTTCCCCATGTCAAGATTCTTGAGTTGTCACAAACAAAGCAGCGACTGGCTGTCAGGAGCCGGTACGGGCCGAGTGAGCATTGCAGGATACAGCAGATGGCTGCAGGCTCGCAGGCGCTTGGGCAGCTTTCCGCTGTCATGCCAGAGCCTTAGGGGACGTGAAACGTGGCTGCAGGGCACAGCAGCATCTATGCCTTTGACCTAGAGCTTGGTAAATTGCTGCAAACGAGGACCTTGAACGTGAGCGTTTGTAAATAGCCGAGTTGCTCCAGCGGCGGCGGCGGCAGCAACAGGAGAGACAAACATGTCAAAGTGTCGGTGAGATTTCTGGGCGAGGTTCAAGCCTTACGGTCTGCGGGAAAGTGGAGAAGAATCTGGCAGCCGAGAATGCGCCTCGACTTGCCCTGCGACTGCAGCGCTTAGCAGGCCCGACGTCTTGTCAGTTCTTGCGGCAAACATGTCGATAGATATCAACTGGGAGACGCTCACCACGGGCTCTGATGGCGAAGCGCTGGCAGAGAGTATCCGGGCTTTCATTCATGATCGCTTCCAAAAGATTGCCCTCCCACGCATGATACGCTCTGTCAAATGCCACGCTTTCGAATTTGGCAGTGTCGCTCCGACAATCGAGCTCAAAGACGTCTGTGACCCATTACCTGATTTTTACGAGAACGACGCCGATGACAGCCAAGAGGACGACGAGACACCTGGCCGAGTCGACGAGGGTCAACACAGCGTTGCCACCCCCAGGGTCGATGAGACGCGTCCTCACTATGCGCACAACGCATCCTTGAGCCGCGATGAATTCCACAACTCTCGATTGACAAATTCTCGAGAACACATGGGGAACCCAATTCTATCCAGGACAGCCACGCCAGGCATCTTAGGAGGCACGTCGAACCTGGGCTATTTTCACTTGCCACTATCGGCAGGCCTCTCAGGTACCACGACCCCATTGGCCGCTGTGGCCGGCGCACAATTTCACAATGCGCGACATGGTCCTTCCCAATTGGCTCAATCACCAGAGAGCAACTACTCTGACAGCGAGACACGGCATCGCTCAACCTCGTTCGGTTCTCTGACCCCGTCGTCTTCAAAGTCATCCTCCCGTCCAACCTCAAAACACTTGGACTGGCCTGATGAGTCGTTGCAACACGATGGCCATGGCTCCGACACGTCTCACCACAGAGCTGGCGATGAGCAAGAGCGCAGCCCAGAGGACGTTCAGATGGTCTTTCACGTGGCATACTGCGGCGACGTCAAGCTCAGACTGACTGCCGAGATATCGCTGGACTATCCAATGCCAAGCTTTGTAGGCATTCCTCTGCAGCTCAACATTACAGGTCTTACCTTCGACGGTGTTGGCATATTGGCTTATATCAAGAGAAAGGCTCACTTTTGTTTCCTTTGTCAGGAAGATGCCGAATCCTTGGTCGGTGGATCCTTGACAGGCGAGCATGACGAGCACAGCGCCAATTCGCCACAAGTCTCACGCAAGTTAGGAGCTCTCTTGGAGGAGATCAAGGTCGAAAGTGAGATTGGTCAACGCGAGGGAGGAAAGCAAGTTCTCAAGAATGTGGGCAAGGTGGAGAAATTTGTCCTCGAACAGGTGCGCCGCATCTTTGATGACGAGTTTGTGTATCCCAGCTTCTGGACATTCTTGGTTTGAGAGCCAGCTGTCAACATCTTGGCTCGTCTCAGCAGCACTGAGGAGACATTTTTGACATCTCCTGATGTTTGCAATTGGATTGCTGTCACGCTTCTTCCATTCATTCCTCATGCAAAGCGACGAAAACGAGACTCAAATCGTCTTCTCGGGTCTCCGGTCCCATTCGTCCCTGACACCGCTTGTCGCAGGTAACAGAGTGCAGTCTGCAGGACCCAGCAAAGGCTCGCTACAGCTGTCAAATGCAAGCCTTCTCGTGCCACCGAATGCGCACATCGGTCGATGTGGACGCGGCTTCTATGTTACACCACAGTCGGTGATCGCGGCACGTTCACCCGTTCAGGGCCAACAAAATTTTGCTTGCACAACCCAAATGATCGCACGCTGCGTTGTTCATTGTTTGAGAACAAGGTTTAGCCCAGGCATTATTGACAAGTCTGCCATTCTGGATGCAGAAGCAGCTGATTGAGACACTAGAACTATAGATATCAGTCAGCTTGGTACATAGCTTTAGGCTGCCAAGCTTCTGTTCGCGGTTTAGCTTACTTCACTTGCAGTACCATGAATTGTGATGTGCTAGTTAGAGCATCTACTCTCATCTCCGAAGACATGCCGGTCGTCGAGCACCCCTGGCCTTCGGATTTGGTTATTGTCGAAGTCGTTCCTAAAGTCGAGCTGGTGATTTCACACTCAGACTTTGAGAGCCGATGTGCAAACGACATTGCAGGATCGGTTCAACATCAAGACTAAAACAAAATCGAGTATCGGATGATGATAAAATTGCTACATTATAAATCTGGTATCTTTGCTAAACATTCAAACGGAACCAAGTGCATCTTGCACCAGAGAGGGTACATCATTCTCCATCTAGTAAGCGACCATGTTTGCCAAACCATCAAGCTCGCGCTGGTAGTTCTTGTGCTGGGAGATGGCGTATGAGAAGGCTGTTGTGAAGTCTTTTGCACCCTTGACGAGGGTTACAGCCTCCTTGAAGCTGTTAACCTCAGTCTGAGCAGCGGTAACGACGCCGTAAGAGTCGACAACATCGTTGCCCTCAGAGAAGGCCACACCGGGTAGCTGACAAGCATCCTTGATGAATGCGACGGCCTCACCAGTGGCGCCAATACTCTTCAAATGGCCAAAGGCTTCTCTCACATAGTGCAAAGCACGACCGTTCTTACGAAGAGTGGCAATGCTGTCGGCTCCACCAGGAACGAAGATGGCATCATACATAGTACTGCGTTGGCCTTCCAAGTTGTGGTCAGGAACAAGTCCCTTTCCAGAGTCCTTGGTCTCGCCAGCAGCGTAGATGGGAGTACGACGGGGAGCAATCGTGAACGGAAGAGCGCCTTGGGCGGCCAGGGCTGCCTTGATAGCGTTGTAAGAGACAGCATCGTAGCCATCTGCAATCAAGATGGCCACCATTCTCGTTGAGATGGTCAAGTTCTTTGGAGGGAAGTCCTCTTGAGAGAGGTTCTTGGAGCGCTTTCCTGAGTTGACGCGGCGGGCCTCTTCAGGAATGTCAGCACCAACCATTTCTGCGACTCCACGAGCGAGGTCGAGATCAATCTCGCACAGTCTCTCGACCATGCGCTTGTACACAACTGGGTCGTCGCAGTGGTCGAGCTCGAAAGAAAGTGCGTTCATGATGTGCATCTTCTCGTGTTCGCTCATGGAGTTGTAGAACAATTGAGCTTGGTTGTAGTGCTCGGAGAACTTCTTGCTGCGCAGGCGAGCCTTCATGCCGGCAACCTTTTGCGGGAAATCTACGTAGCCACCTTCCTCAGCACTCGCGGGCTTTGTGGCTTCGAAACGGTTCGGCCAGTAATTCACGGTTCCCTTGGTGATGCTGTGACGCATGGCTCCATCCCTGTTCTGATTCATGACAGGACACATGGGCTTGTTGATGGGCAATTCCTGCCAGTTGACACCGAGACGAGTGAGCTGTGTGTCCGAGTAAGAGAAGTTGCGGCCTTGCAACAAAGGATCATCGGAGAAGCCAATTCCAGGTACAACATGTCCAGTACAGAAAGCGACCTGCTCGGTTTGAGTGAAGTACTCATCGGGCTGAAAAAGAAAGTCAGCATCTTTCACAAGCAAGAAGCAGTGTGGTAGCAAGAGTCTCGACGAGCTCTCGTATCTGCGTACTGCGACATGGATATACGTACGTTGCGGTTAAGTTCAAGCTCTCCAATATATCTCACAGGGAAGTCTTCTTCGGGCCAGATCTTGGTGGCGTCGAGGGGATCGAAATCGAAGTTGTCGGCCTCGCTCTCAGGAATGGTCTGGATACCAAAGTCCCATTTCGGGTACTGGCCACCCTCAATTGCGGTCCAGAGATCCTTACGGTGGAAGTCGGGGTCTTGGCCTGCCAACTTGAGGGCTTCATCCCATACGAAACTGTGCACACCAAGGTGAGGCGTGAAGTGGAATTTGACAAGGTGAGATTCTCCCTTGGAATTGAGCAACTTGTAAGTGTTTACACCGAATCTGAATGTTTGATTAGCCTGGCTCTAACAAAGAATCAAGTAGCTTTACCCTTGCATCATCTAAACTTCAGTTAGCCTTGGTTCTGACATGACGATGTGAAACGCCATTCGTTAAATGTCGGCTCGTGGTGGCTGTACTTACTCGGTATGAACGAGGGATACCTCTATCAGACATGGCCCACATGAACATGTGAGTCGCCTCAGAGTGAAGGTACTGGAAATCCCAGAAGTTGTTGTGAGCAGTTTGTGCTTGAGGAATTTCGTTGTGAGGCTCGGGCTTGCCAGAGTGGATGACGTCGGGGAACTTGAGAGCATCTTGAATAAAGAAGACGGGAATGTCGTTTCCAACGATGTCCCAGTTACCTCTGTATGGATCGGTTAGCTAATGTGGATTGTTGGTTTTCCGAGGAACACGAACTCTTCAGTGTAGAACTTCACAGCAAAGCCACGCACGTCTCTGACGGTATCCGCACTACCCCTGCTTCCCAAGACTGTGGAGAAGCGGATGAAGACGGGTGTTGTACGCGAGGTGTCGGTCAAGACACCAGCAGAAGAAACGTCTGAGGCACTCTCGAACAACTTGAAAGTACCAAAGGCACCGGCGCCTCTGGCGTGAACGACTCTCTCGGGGATGCGTTCGTGATCGAAGCGGTGGATCTTCTCGCGGCCAGCGTGGTCCTCGAGTAATGCAGGACCAGTCTTGTCGGCACTTGCGACTCTGAGCCAGTCATCTGTGTTTGTCTGCTTGACACCATAATCCGTGGTGATTCTGTTGTTCGAATCCATGTAGTTCTTCATGTTGCCGTCCATTGCGAGGACCTTGGCGTTCTCGACGGGCGAGCCAGTGATGGCCTCCTTGACGGTGTCTGTGATTCCTGGTGCCATGGTGATTGATGTGAGAGGGTAAGAGGAGCTGGTCAATTCCTTTGCACGGCGGGAGACTTCCCTGATATACATTCACTGCTGATGGCCGGAGCTTGGACAATGCGAACGCTTACCAAAAGTGACGTACATAGTATATCATGTGCTTCTGCCTTGTTATGATTGGAGAAACACTCACCCCCACATGGGTTTGACAGCTCACGGTCCACTTAGGCCTTGGGATATTGCAAGGGCAGAGCCGCGCGTGTCCGGTAGCAGTTGAAAGTCTGCCACTGGGCACACAGTCCATCTACGAGATCGGCTTCCAGCTACTATTTTGCGTCGTTGGACATACGTCAGAGTATGCAGCATCGGCGATGTGGAGGGGTCCTGTCCAATCAGCGATCATTATATCCTAATCGATTCCTGATATCGCGGTGACTTCCGTATATTATTGAGGCGAGCACCATTCATTCCAAGTGGCAGCGAAACATTCCAGGTTTCCCTCATCACGCTTTGTCGCCAACCACAGCAGACCTCACGGAAGCAGCCATCGGACGGGTGGGGACGCGAGCCATCAACTGCCGAAAGCTGAGCACCTAATCACTGACACAATCAGCATGACAGACAAGTCATGGACCTAATCCCAATTTGCTATGTATTTGTGAACACGGACTAACGAACTTGTCTCCGGCGCTCCGCAAGCAGATTAGATCAACAATGGGGATGTCAGTCACAACAGCCGGGCAGCACGAGATGCAGTATCTGGACAGCTAGTCATGGCTCTGGTTCGCCCTCGTGTCAACAAACTCTTCTTTAGAGAGTCAGATATGGGATGTCCTTGGCATGAACAGTCCTCGGTCAACTCTAACGTTAATCACACGTGTCTGCCATGCGGCTCTGGTAAACTCAATTCGCAGCCAGATGACTCCTCGGTGCGGCCGGAGATAACTGACGAGGGCGAGTCAGGGTGCCACGCGCAGCCACTAAACGGACAAATTCAAACTACAAATATTAGGCCTAGGATATTTTTGAAAACTTCATGTAACTTCATGTTGTTCTGCGTCGCCTGTTTGTCCATTCTGTATGTTGCAAAAAAATGTTACCATAAGTTTTAAGGTTGTTATACTACTTTGAAGTTTGGTGGCTACGCTAATTTAAACGCCCCTACGTCGCCGACTATCCTACTCTGAAAGTCAGTCGCTTTTCTTTGAAAGCAAAAAAAAGAAAAAAGAAAAAAAAAAGTTTTCGAAAAAAAGAGCCAAATACAGAATCTATTATACAAGCATCCACATCTTGCAGTCCATACTTGATATTTTGTTGCGCTTTACACGTTTACGGCCCTTCGTCAATATAGCTCTGGCTACGCTTGTATGTAGCAGAACCCAATCCGGACATCTCCTACTGCGCTAGCCAGAATCAGCTAGATCTGAGCGAAGAACGAGAAGCCGAATAGCTGACGAGAGATCGTGAGACGATGCATTGCGTGACCATTGATTCGAGCCCATCGTTGGCGACTCTGAGAGCCACGAGAAAAATTACAAGGACTAGATCAGTGGTAACCTCATCATCTCCAGTAGACAGTCACGGTGTCGTTGAAAAGATATACGGCCCGGTTCAGAATAGAATAGAGCGATGTTCATGAAAGAATTGTATTTTGCACATGGGAGAAAACAATCAGATTCGTTCAATTCGACTGAAAAACAGGATAGGGGTATATACAATAGGCATCGATGCGACATGAAGCTCGTAAAATCAATCAATAAACTCAAAAGGATGGGAATACTCTTCTCAAGAGCTTGCGGGCCTTGGAAGTCCTTGGTTCTGGCTGCTCAGTCTCATCGAGCGAAGCTTCTTGCAGTCCTGACATGGCCAGCGCGCGTCTCCGCGCCCACTCTCTCCGTCCTTGGGTCGTGGCCGGGGCTGCTGGGTTGGTCTGAGCTGCGTGCGTGCCGTTGTGCTGCGGTATGGATGTCATCTCGATAGGAGGAGCAGAAGGTGGTGCGCTAGCATTGGTAGAACCCCGAGCCTGTGAACCGAACAACATGAGATTGCTGGCGTTGGGCGTTTGACTTCCGGCGGCAGCATGACGGGCCCTCCGAGCTGCATTTCGTCGGAGGTACCTCTCTCTCCTGACGTGGGCATTTGTAATCTTTCCAGGTACATAGCCTTTTGGCAGGACTGACTGCTTGCAGAGAGGACACATGGACGACGTGTCAAGCAAGAAGAGATCGATGCAGGTGTTGTGGAAGACGTGCCTACAGGGCAATTCACGTACTTGGCATTCCGACTCGGTAAAATCGTCCAAGCAAATAGCACAAGTTGATTGCTCGAGAGGAGGCGATGCTTGTGACGATCCTTTCTCCGGCACGACGGAGTTGGCAGAAGGCGTGTAAGTGTTCATCTGATCTATGAGCTCCTGAGGCACGGTAAGCTTCCCGAGTCCGAGAGCTTCGATGTTGACTTCGCCTCGAGCGATCCTGGCGCGCAGGTCATTGCGCCTCTTCCTCTGGATGATGTGCATGGTTAGAGAGAGGGAGCCGATGAGCACAATCAGGATGGCAAGGATGATCAGCAAGAAGATCCAGATGCTAGGGAGGTTGGTTCCACCGCTACTGGTGGTGGTGATGTTGATCAAGAGACGAAGATGGGCATCTGAAGAAATGTTGTGAATAGCGAGAAGCTGAGGGCTGAGAACGCTGTCGGCATTTCCAGAATAGAGGGACAGCTGCTGGATAGTCATCTGGCCGACCTGGGAGGCGACAGCATAGACGGGGTAGGCGGTCTGGGATCGCCAGTGGCCGCCATCGCCCAGGTCCCATGTAGGAGAATTTGCTGAGGCGAGTGGAGCATTGATCTGGTCAGGAACATAGAAGACAAAGGCAACGGCCATGTCATTGGAGGCAGCCTGGAGGTAGCTGAGAGTACAAGAAGGAGAGATCCATGGAGCTATAGCGAAAGCAGGAGTGTTTACAGAAAGAGCTTGATATCGTGTCACATTCTGGGGCAGAGACTGAGCGCATACGCCGGCGACATTGGGGACATAGAGCAGTCCCACGCTCGGACTAGACTGGGAGCCAGAGTTTAGAGTACGGACGTTGCTGTCCTGCTGGAAGTTGAAGGCTATATCCTGTGGCACGAGGAGACGTGCCGAGTCATCATAGGTCGTTATAGTCAAGCTCGACATGGTGGTGGAGGGGCGGCTGTGTAGACAAGCGCAGCAGAGCAAGAGTAGAAGACGAGCGGAAGAGAATATGTCAGCACGCAACGGTGCACACGGCCATGGCAACCAAGATAAGCAGGCAAGAGGACAGGAACATGGACGGCGACGGCGACGAGGGCAGATGCGAAGGCGAAGGCGAAGGCGGGCGGGCGAGCGACACGGGAAGGCGGATCGAGGGGAAGGCGGAAAGCTTGATTTGCGCACGGGCGTCGAGCATGCTGGTGCTGCATGTGCGTGTCTGGTCTTTGTGGAGATGGCAACCACCTACTCGAGTACTCCGTATACCACCGCCATCAAGCAGGGATCCATGTCCTCGCCCAGCCATCATGGCCCCCTCGTCCAAGAACACGCCGTCTCAAGCCCGCCCGCGTGAGAAGCGCTCGCGATCGCGCGCCGCCAGTCCGACCGCTGCTGCCACGCCCGCGCCCACAACCACGCCGTATCTCCATACTTCGCTGGCCGTCCTGTCCCCGAATCTGTCCATCGACGCTCTGATGGACAAGCACGCCACAAACTCGTCCAGTCCGCCCGTCGCCTCGAGCCTGCATGCTCTGCACGACAGCATCCACTCACACGTCCTGCCCAACGTCCGCTCCCTCAGCGACGCTTGCGATCGCAGCATGCGCGAGCTCTCGAGGAAGAGAAAGTTCCGCGCCGACCAAGAGCTCGACCGCGAGCGCCGCCACGACGACGCCGACCAGCGCAAAAAGGCCCGTGTCGCAAAGAAGAACGACGCACACCGCCCTCCTGCTGTCGGCGCCCACGGCCTTGCGCGCCAGGACGGCCAGCCTTCTCCTCCTCCTCCCGAATCTCCCTCTGCCCCCAAATCTGCTGCCGACAACGACTCTTCGTCGCCTGCGCCCTCCGATGCCGAGCACCAACCGCCCCCTGCTCCCGCCATTGCCCGTTACGA
The DNA here is from genome assembly GCA_023848595.1 of Aureobasidium sp. EXF-10727. NCBI lineage: Eukaryota > Fungi > Ascomycota > Dothideomycetes > Dothideales > Saccotheciaceae > Aureobasidium > Aureobasidium sp. EXF-10727. The sequence goes on from SWBF01000094.1 coordinate 83,781, forward strand.
AACCTTTGGCAACGACCCCACTCAGTTCGACGACCCTACCATCTACCACATTCGCGACTGGACCCCCGATATGACCGACGACGAGAAAAAGGCAATCTTCTGTGTTGCTCGCTTCCCCCACGATGATTTGCACGACTTGACACCGGGTACCCCTCCAGACATGGACTTTAGTAGCGCCAAACCCGCCAGTCAGATCAACTTCTCCACCTTCCAAGCCTATGTCGAGCCCTATATTCGTCCCTTGACCGAAGAAGACGTTGCCTTTCTCAAAGAACGCGGTGACCGTGTCACACCATATCTTATTCCACCGCGAGGCCCCATGCCATACACCGAAGTCTGGGCCAAAGAAGACGGTGTGAGCCATCACGATTTCAACATTCGTCTGCCTTTGAATGAGCCCAGAGGGAATATTGAAGACATGAACGACGATGTCGCCGAAACTGCTCAAGTGTCAGCTGGGCCGTTGATATCACGTCTCATGAGCGGCTTCCGTCATGATCCGCATTTTCCCAAAGACGACCAAGCTAACGGCAATGCCGATGTCTCAATGACCAACGGAGAAAGCACCGCAGGCGGTCAGGAGAACGAGCAACCCACAAATAATGAAGAACCTTCGGATACCGTCGCCTCCTTCAAGCCTGCGACACATTTCCCGGATCAGCACAAGATTCCTCCTAACGCAGGTCGCGACTTTGCACCTCTAGAACAGCGAACCCTACAAGAACTACGTTATTGCGGCTTTGTCACGCCAGAAGCAACACCGGATTATGATTCACAGTACGATGACGAAGTCGCTGCTCGTCTACGCTATCTACAATCAGAGCTCCAGCGTGTTTCAAGAGAGAATACTGCTCGAAAAGCACGTGTGCTTGAGTTGACAGAGGAGCGCATGGCCATGCAAGAATACTCCACCATCGCTGATGACCTGGACACTCAGATCAATACGGCCTATTTGAAGCGGAACCGTACGATGAGCAAGCCCAAGAAGGGTGCAGGCAAGGGAAGGCCGGGCGGTACTGGTGTCGCCATCAGCCGAAACTTGGTCAGCGAAGGCGTCAAGATGTTGATGGATAGAAGAAAGGAGTGGAGGGAGCTCATCGGTCCGGTCGTCGATTTCGGACAACAACGGATACCGAAACAGACTGTGTTTGACAAGGATAACATGGAAAGGCTCGAAAAGGTCGAGGCGGATGCTGGCGAGGAGGATATAGAATAGGTACAAGTGCCTTGCTAATTATTGCTAGCGGGCTTGATGCCTGCGGGATGACTTTATGTGACCAAATTCTTCCTCTTCTATCAAATATGAACGGCGAGATTTGTGTCTGCTCACGCATTAGAAGCCAATTGTGAGAAGCAGCTATTCGTCTCATTGTAGATCGATGAACGGCGATATTCCGCACCGTCTTTGGCCATCGGCCGCGGCCGAACCATCTCTTGGAAGGCGGAGAAAACAATTACACGCTTCCCCAACAGCAACCGTCCTCGTCTTTTCCTAGTTCATCATTGACGCCGATCTAAATAGTCATCTTAATTGGACAGCTGCATGTGCAATTCAGACCTTCATGACAGCCTCGACGAGTCACGGCACAACGCCCGAAACCACCATCTCCCATGACATATCTGCTCTGGACCCGCCAATTGTGCCACTGACCTATCATGGATCGACGGACAATGAGAAACCACACTCTATATACCGAGACATAGATTCGAGGAGTCTGACAGACCAAGACGTCTCATACCCTGAAGGTGGCAAAGGCTGGTTGGTCGTGTTCGGATCGTTTTGCGGCATGCTTGCAGCTCTTGGACTTATGAACTCGATAGGTTCGTTCTTGTTGCTCACATTCTGAGACTGAAGTCTTATGGCTGACCAAATCAGGTGTCTATCAGGCGTACCTGGCCCAACATCAATTGGCTGATTATTCCGAGAGTCAAATATCTTGGATCTTCAGTGTATATTCCTTTCTTTCGTTTTTCTGTGGCGTCCAAATTGGCCCATACTTTGACGCCAAAGGTCCACGTCTTTTGGTCTTCCTGGGTAGTGTCTGTTTGATAGCTTGCACCCAGTTGTTGGGAATATGTTCACGTAAGTCTCCAGAATGTGGCCACGATGAGTGATTATATCTGATGTAAGAAAACCAGAATACTGGCATTTCATGCTTTGCTTCGGAGTTCTTGGAGGCATTGGAACGAGTCTGATATTCACTCCCGCTGTCTCCAGTATATCTCATTGGTTCATGGCAAGACGTGGTAACGCGACTGGTGTTGCAGCAACCGGCGGCGCTGTCGGCGGTGTCATTTTTCCTCTAATGCTACAGAACCTCTTTCCAAAAGTCGGCTGGGAGTGGGCTACACGCATTCAAGGCTTCATTTATATCGGTCTTCTCCTCATGGCAAATCTCTTCATACGTTCACGGCTTGCACCCAAGCCTGGTGGCAGCGTCTTGCCCGATTTCAGGATTTTCCGAGACATACCTTTCGCCCTGACCACGGTCGGGGTCTTTTTCGCTGAGTGGGGGCTGTTTATTCCAATCTCGTATCTAACGTCCTACGCATTGAGCTCTGGTGCTTTTAGCACAACATTTGCATATCAGCTCATTGCTATCTTCAACGCCGGATCGGTCGTTGGCAGATGGGCCCCGGGTTATCTTGCAGACAAGGCGGGAAGAGTAAACCTAATGATCATTTGCCTGATCCTGTGTGCTCTGTCGTCAATGGGTCTCTGGCTTCCGGCAACAGTCCTTTCCGCGTCTGGCGGCAGTAGCGACTCGACGATTTTGGGCTTGACTATCGCTTTTGCCATTCTCTTCGGATTTGGCTCTGGATCCAACATTAGCCTAACACCTGTGTGTGTGGGACAGATGTGCCACACCGACTCTTATGGCAGATATTGTACGTCAAAACAAGAGTACAGATAGTACAGGTCGACAGCTGTTTGGCTGCTGTGCGTGTCGTCCTCACTCAAGAAGGTTGCTGACTGTGTTCATCTCTCTAGACAGCACTTGCTACACAATCGTATCGCTCGGCACACTCACAGGTCTGCCAATTGCAGGAGCACTGCTTGAAGCATGCAACGGAGAATATTGGGGGCTTGTCCTGTTTACGGGCCTATGTTACATCATCAGCTACGTCGCATTCTCTTGGGTCAGAGTGATGAAGCAAGGATGGGGCTTGAGGAAGATTTATTGATGTTGATACTCAATCTGTATACTTCCCAGACATTTTGTGGTTATATATAGTTACAGTGACCAGTCAAATTGGAGCTACTGTTTGACACAAGAGCAATATTACTGCGAGGAAAAGTTCTGTCACTCCCACATTGGCTTTGGTCGATTTAGTGTTTTGATATGACAACGTCTGCTCTCATATATTATCAAATATTGGCCGCACGCTCTAACCTACTGAGCGTCACCAACATGCTCTGCTCAGTGGGTTGTTCTTCTTTTGTCTAATACTACCACTAAGGTATGCGAATGCTTAAGAAAATGCCCACTTTATCAAACAAGTCGATTAGTTCAGTTGGTCAGACAAGAGGCTCAAGAACAGACAGACAACCTGTACAAGTATTCAATTTTACAGTAGCAGATCTGAACAAGGAAGCCCAAGGGAAACAAGAACTGACATCAGTTATGCGGGTTTGTTAACTCGAGTGCTTGGTTTTCTGTTTAGCCGGCTTCTCCACTTGCTTTTCATGTTTCTAGGCTTGTCTGCTCAACAAAAAGTAGCTATATATTGTATATTGTGCAAGCACTACCCATCAAACAGGAAGGTTGGCTCAGTTGGTTAGCCTTTACACCTGAATGAACGGTCGGTTAGCTTAGTTGGTTAGATGTCACTTCTGCTTCCTCCCCACCTTCCATCCTCAAATTCAATATAATATATTGACATCAAACACGGCGTCTCACATCAAACAGGTCGATTGGCTCAGTTGGTTAGCCTTTAAACCTGGATGAACGGTCGGTTAGCTCAGTTGGTTAGAGCGTGGTGCTAATACGTTCTCTCGAACACACTGGTACGCCAAGGTCGCGGGTTCGACCCCCGTACTGA
>SWBF01000095.1:0-86565 GCA_023848595.1 Aureobasidium sp. EXF-10727
CTAAGGTGATGTGGTGTAGTGGTAGCATGTGTCGTTGTGGAGGTAAAATTCCAGCAACGCCGACCCGACGGCGGTTCGATTCCGCCCATTGCCAGGATCTTTCCTTTTGCTCTTCGTCTTCACTGAGTCTTGTAGCATGCAGGTGCTATCTTTTCGGTAAAGTAGCCGCCAACCGTGGGTGTTCTTTCATCGCTTTTGCAAGGACAAAGGCATACCATTTATGCAGAGAAATGAAGCATGTGAAGGTAATACAACTGAAAAGTAATTCTATTGAATCGACATCAAGTGCACCGAGATACAAGTGGCTGTTTCTACCTGACACCTATACTCTGCTTGGGACCAAAGTGATCTTCTGCATTCCACGTCTCCTCTGCTTTGGTGCCCGGAGGCAGCCATGAACCAGGCGAAGCATTGCTTGACGATCTAGCGCGCATGCTATGTTCCGCACCATTTGGCAAGCCGTAGCCTCCATGAGAAGAAGGTGCATAATTGGCAGGCGCTTGCGAGTAAGGGGTAGCATCTGACTTCTTATTGTCGCCACCGACCAGAGGGAGTAGTGTATCTTTGCCTTCTTGCAAGGCGCGAGCACGTTTGTCTGCTTTTGCAGCATCGCTGGTGCGGTCGTAGAGGTAGAGGCCGAGGATCGTAAGGCCGATGCCGAAGCCTTGGATCTTGGTCATGGGGTTGCCGAACCAGATGATTGCAAAGACGATGACGAAGACGCGCTTGAACAAACTGGCTACACTGTAGGTGACTGGGGAGACGAGGCCCAGCAGGACGAACGCGACGAGGTTTTGGCCAAAGTGGAAGGAGCCGTTGAAGATGAACTCGAGACCAAGACGAGCGTGATCGAGGGAGCCAGGGCGTTCGGACAACTCGATGGAGGCGTCGGCTAGGAAGTCGGCGATCATTGAGAAGCCTTCTGACCAGAGCCAGATGGGCAAGGTAAAGATGAAGGCAAGACCGGAAGAATAGCATAGGAGGTTGAGCTTGTCGGGCTTCTTGTTGCGTATGTTGATACCGTCGGCCTCTGCTTTGGCGGCCTCGTTGAAGAGCTTTTTGGACACGATGTTTTGCGTGACGAACAGGAGCGCACTGCCGAAGGCGTATACAAGTCCCAAGAAGTTTGCTTTGAAGCTAGCGGAGCAGGCCATGACAACGCCTAGCGTGAGAGGCACTAGCGACATGTAAGTGGCATACGAGTATCGAACGTCGAAGACGAAGCGGTAGGCGAGAACCGTGAGCAGAGGCGATAGTCCTTTGATGGTGTGGACGAGTGAGACTGGGATGCGGCTCATGGCGTCGGAGCTGAGAATATGGCCGCCGATTTGGAACGCGGTCAGGGGAAGGGTGGTCATGATGAGCTCGCGCGAAGGCTTGCGGATACCGTGACGCAGTACGGGCATAGAGTTTCGTAGCGGAGGGTGGATGCGGGCAGCCCAGGATAGCAATAGACACCACGAGCATACAAACATGAATTGGATCAGAGTCAAGGTCACGGGCTTGGGCAGGGCGGTCAGGATGGCCTTGGATGAGGTATTGGACATGATGGAGGTCGTGTACCAGATGGCACAGAGGAACTTTGGCCAACGAGTAAGCACGGGAAGGGCAAAGCGATTGTATTCGAGCTGCAACGTACAATGAGGCGTCCTGACACAGGCGCCTTGAGAGCGTCGGCTATCTCGTGTGCGTTCTGGCTGACACTGGCCCTCCGCCCTCGCACCGTCCGGATCGCCTCGCTCAAGCTCTTTTGTCTTCCGTGTCGGCCTACTGCTCCACCATTAGGTGTCCACCCGTTCATGGTGTGTGAGCCCTTGCGCGCCTGCCATCGCTCATGGCTGTGCAGGTGGTTTGGCAATCCGAGCGGTTGCGGCATGGGCGACGCGGGTGTAGAGTCTATGGGCTCCTGTGTCGTCTGCAACATGTCGTCTGAGAGGTCCGGGAACTTGAAAGTCGCTGGCGACGGCGACGTCGAGGTTCGCCGGTCGAACTGCGACGTCGACATGGCTGTACAGGCTTTGGGGTTGCGAAGCTTGGAAAGGAGTCGACGGTACAATCAATCCATCGAGACCAAGGACAATCAAGTGCGCTTTCAGCCCTTCGACATGGGTTTCATCAAGGCAATCAGTACGAGCTGGACATGGACAGACTGGCAAGGTGTTTGATCTCCATTGCCGTCATTCGGCAGTTTCCGTCTTTGTCTGAAGCTTGCCCCTTCTTCTCCTTGTCGTGCAATCGTGCAAATCAAACACCAACGGGGTCATGTAACAGCTATGAAGCTTGCTACCCTATTTCTAAACGCTCTTCGGAGTGCTCAGGAGCCCGTCGTCGCATCTGTGCCATCAAGCCCATGTTCTCTCAAATTCTGCACGTCGTGGGAGGTCTTGGGTCCCTTCCAAGTAGGCACGCGAGGCATGGTGCATCCATCATCACCGGATGCATCAGAGACTGACACTGCAACGTAGAAGCAACATGGGGTGCTGATCCACTCGAATACTATGGTGGCTTTCGCTCCTTGAAGTATGATAAGGATGCAGAATTTCCGAGTTCTCTAGCCCCTAATGCAACTGTCTCCTGGTCTACTATTACGGCCCAACAGTCATCCTGCGACACTCGCTCTGCTCAAATCCATTTGTCTGTAGCATTTCCCGATATCGATTTGGACTTTCTCCAGCGCATCTACGGTTGGGCGGCTCTCCAATACCAAGGATGGGCTCGAGGTCGTCTTCATGTCGCTGGCGAGAAGCTTCAGACCTTGACTCTTGCAACAGACAATCTCCTAGAATTTTATCTCGATGGACATCATCACTTCGGCGGAGACTATTATGCCTTTCGGAGAGCTCCAATCGTCTTACATCTTGAGCCAGGAGATCACATCATCGACCTGCGGTTCGTTCGTGATGTGCGAGCCATGGGTGGTGTAGGTTCTCCAACCATCGAGTTGCATCTCGAAGCGCGATCCACAACCAAAGATCTCCACATCGCTGCAGACGACGCTCTCATGCCTGACATGGTCAGCGGACGTTTGGCAAGCATGCTGGGCTCTATCCAGGTTCGCAACGATGCACTGCACGACATTGAGATTTTCACCGTCTCTGCCAACGATAGTTCATACTTTGTATGGTTGCTGCAACCTGATGATTTCCGAGTCGTTGCTGGACAGACCAGGCCTATGGCTCTGGCCATCTCGTGCAATACGGACTGCAGCCCGTATCTTGGTATCGATATCGAATATGGAATAGTCGGCCATGGCCACTCCCAAGCTTCTGTATTGCACGTCGATCATCACTTTACTCAGCGAGGGTTGTACGAACCATTGAAAGTCACTTTCTATCATCCAGGTGGAATGGTATCGTATGCAATTTTGAAGCCCCCACCAACAAACATCTCCTGCCCTCTAGACTCGGAGGGGTTGTTGCCTGTGTTGTTGCAGCTACATGGTGCTGGCGTAGAGGCCGACAGTGACATTGTAAGGCACGCTCTAGATTCGCTGGACCTCTGTGCTTGGGCTGTGTTTCCTACAGGATCAAGTGCATGGAGTGGCGACGACTGGCATGTCTGGGGCTTCGCGGATGTAGAGGCAGCAGTCAAAGCAATACCTGGATGGATAGAAAGCATTGGCTGGAACGGACCTGGTGTGAACACGAAGCGTTGGCTTGTCGTTGGCCATTCCAATGGCGGACAAGGAACGTGGTATGCGTTGACGCATCGTCCTGACAACATCTTCGCAGCTGCCCCTATTTCTGGTTACTCGTCTATTCAAAGTGAGTCGCTTGATGATTCTAGCATACCCATACTAATGTCACAGACTATGTGCCTTACGATCTGTGGCAGCCAGTACCTCCCGTGGTGCGCGCCCTCCTGGATGCGTCTTTGAGCAGCTACCGACATGAGCTGTTGCTAGAGAACGTGAAGGGTATTCATATCTTACAACAACACGGCGGTATCGACGACAACGTTCCAGCTTTCCATTCGCGATTGATGAATCAACTCATCAGACAACAGGGTGCAAACTCATCGTACGTTGAGCTCCAAGGAAAGAATCACTGGTTCGATGGGATCATGACAACGGATCCTCTGAGTGAGTTCTTTGAGCAAGAACTCAACGACCTCGCACGACCTTTACATGTCCCTGAGGCTTTCACCCTAGTGGTCGCAAACCCAGCAGACTCGGGTCCAAAGTTCGGAGTGGAAATCCTTCATCTGCGTCGCCAGGGCCAGCTCGGAAAGATTCGCGTCTCCTTCTCCTCAACGGAGTGCTTCGTTAGAAGCTCCAATGTCCTGAGCTTGCGTTTGCCCAGCATATATCCCCGAACACATGGCATTGTTGTCGATGGTCAAAGGATAAAGCTATCCTTTGAGCCCGGGAGCAATGATTTGTGGCTTTCCCCAGATGGTACTTGGAAGGTATATTCGCCACATACAAGATGTTTGTTCTGACAATGCTGACCAGTACAAGGTCCTTCCAGAGTATCAATCAATAGCATTACGGGACAGAAACCAATCAGGCGGCATGGATGCAATTTTTCGGACCCAGAACACTCTGCAAATCATCAGCCATTCTCAGCAGGCACGCTCCACTGCTGTCCAGATATCTAGAAACTTCTTTCAATACCTCGGTGCCGACACGGAAATCCTGGAACCTGCAATGGGGCCCTCAAGGCAGTATAGCAATGTTGTTCATGTCGTTGTATCCAGCAGTCCACCTGCTAGTCATCTCGCGGATTTCGCCATCCAAGTGGACTCCAACAATGGCATCAGCATACGCACAGCACTCGGCCAAATGAAGTATCCTAATTCGGCAGGTCTGAGTGCCATATTCTTGAGGCCGCTGCCAGAAGGAGCGGTGGAGCTTGTAGTATGGGGTCATGATGCAGACGGTTTGGACGTAGCATCGCGCCTTGTGCCCATGCTTCCAGGAGTGGGACAACCAGACTTTGTTGTAGCAGACAGGCTGATGCTTCAGGAAGGTGCGGGCGGTGTCCTGGCAATGGGTTCTTTTGATCACCTATGGAACGTAACAGAGACTTCGTACTTTACTTGAGATAGTAGAGGCTCGAAACAAGCACATCTCTGAGGCCGCCGGCTTTAACAGCGATATCTCCATGGACTAAACTCCGCCGTCTACCCTCGTCACTTCAGTTGTGCTGTAGGAAACTGAATACTGTAGATTCCCAGCGGGTGAACCGTGCGCACGGACGTCTTGTGGTCACTCTCAGGGAAGGCATCCTCGACCTCTGCCACCCACCTTCCACCCACCGATCCTTACTAAGTTCTTTTTGAATGCGGACATCGCGCACTCTCTTGGTCCAACCTTCGTCGCTCCTTCATCCTACTTGTCATTGGACAATCTTGTAATTGCAAAGGCATAGCCGACATCCTTCTTGTCTGCGCCCAGCCTTTGGCCTGCCCCTACTACCAGCATCTTCCGTTCCAGTAAGCTTCGCACCACTTCGTTCTCCAACGATCTCTAGATCGTACACCATCCTCCCCCTCCACATTCCATCCTCCTCCGTCTTCCAACACTTGCTGGAACCATCATGGCTTCTTTGAGTCTTGACGGATCACCTACTCCTCGCAAGAAGACGCCTCTCAACTTCTTCCTCCACAACGAGGACCAACTTGAAGACGAAAATACTCATTTCTCTGGTGGTGCTGTAGGTTTTTGGCATCGTAATCATGTTGCGTTCCTCCGACTTAACCTTCGCTCAGCAGCAACCCAAGCGCGACACCAACACTGCCGTCTCGAACGCCGTGCCTCTCGCTACTTCACGCTTCGCCAACCAGCTGCCTCCCCCACCACCCAGCACTCGCAACTCTTCCTACAAGGTAGAACATTCCCAACACATTGACCATATCCTCTGTGTAGTAGTATGCTGATCGGTTTTTATCAACAGGGTCAAGTCGCTATGCCTGCCATGTCTATGCCTCCCAACGGCCTCGGCCTTGGTACCTCACAGGTCCCTCCGCCTCGCAACTTGCACCTCGAAGAGCTCTTGGCCAAGCTGTCCGAGCAGCAAGTCCTCCTCAGCAAGCAGAGCTCTGCCCTTCATGCTCAGCGTGGTGGTGAAACGTCCCCAGACTCTTCCGGCTCTGGTGCACTTACCAACCCTTACGCCACCACTCCCCGCACTGACTCCCAGTTCAACGAGGTCTCGCAATCTGAGCTGGCCGAGATGTTGCGTCTCAAGAAGGAGCTTGAGACTGCTCAGACCCAGATTGCTCGCATGGATCAGGAGTTGTCTCAGTCTCGCATCACTAAGCACACCCTCGAGCAAGCCATGGGCTCTCAATTCGACTCTGACTTCGACCACATCCGCGACCTTCGCCCTCAAGGTGTCTCTGCCCGCGTCGACAACTGGGTTCAATCGACCGAGCCAGGGGTTCCTCCCATCAACGCCAATCCCAACATCAGCGCTACTCACATGGCCCCTCCTGCTGCCCGTGGTATCTGGGCCTCGGGTCCTTCCTTCGGCCCTGGTATTGCTGGAAGTCCTAGCGGCCCTGGAGGTCCTGGTGTTATCGGCCAAGCACTTAACAACACCAACAACTGGCCTCTTCATGACCCTCGTGCCATGGCTGGTGCTCGTCCGGAGGCCAACAATGCCAACATGTTCCCAGTCGGCCCCAACACTCGTGGCTGCCCTCCTGCTTTGCGCATTGACACGACTGGAATGGCTCCCTTTCTCAGCGAGCCATCCTCCGCCGCTGATTTGTCCATGCGCAGTGGTCTCAGTCGTCCAGCTTCGGCTTTCGGCAACCACCTTCACCCTTGGGGCCAGTTCAGCCCTAACATCAACGCGTCTGATCATTCCGGACTCACTCCACCCTTGACACCACTTTCCTTCCAGTCAATGCAAAACATGCACAACATCGCCGGAATGCCTCACCCTATGTCTGACCAAGCCTTGATGAACAACATGTCTTTCGGTCCCAGATCCAACGGCACCAGATTGTCACCCACCGCCGCCGAGTTCCAGGCTGGCGGCTACGCCAACGCTGGATGGAACGTGAGCCAGCAGGTAAGTCTTTTCACCAGCCCACACTCTGCGCACGCGCGCTCGATCAGTCTGTGCATCCACTAACCGTTCTCAGTCCCTGTCTGAGCCTGGCAGCTACCTCACCAACGCCGAGCCCATGAACTACCGCCGTCTCCTGGACCGCAACATGAGCTGCAACTGGAAGTACATTGTCGACAAGATTGTCCACAGCAACGACCAGCAAGCATCCATCTTCTTGCAGCAGAAGCTCAAGGTCGGCACCCAGGAGCAGAAGTATGAGATCGTCCAAGCCATCATTGATCAGGCCTACCCTCTCATGATCAACCGCTTCGGCAACTTCCTGGTCCAGCGCTGCTTCGAGCATGGCACTCCTGAGCAGATCATTGCCATTGCCCGTGCTATCCGCGGCAACACTCTTAACCTGAGCATGGATCCTTTCGGCTGCCACGTTGTCCAGAAGGCTTTCGACAGCGTTCCTGAAGAGTACAAGGCCATCATGGTCCACGAGCTCCTGCGCCGCATCCCCGAGACGGTTATTCACCGCTACGCCTGCCACGTCTGGCAGAAGCTTTTCGAGCTTCGCTGGAGCGACACTCCTCCTCAGATCATGAAGTATGTCAACGAGGCTCTCCGCGGCATGTGGCACGAGGTTGCCCTCGGCGAGACTGGCAGTCTTGTCGTTCAGAACATCTTCGAAAACTGCCTTGAGGATGACAAGCGTCCCTGCATCAACGAGGTTCTTGCCAGCATTGACGTTATCGCCCATGGCCAGTTCGGCAACTGGTGCATCCAGCACATCTGCGAGCACGGCGCCATCCCTGACCGCAACCACGCCATTGACCACGTCCTGCGTTTCGCCACCGAGTACAGCATGGATCAGTTTGCCAGCAAGGTTGTCGAGAAGTGCCTCAAGATTGGCGGCACCGAATTCCTTGACCGTTACCTCGACCGTGTCTGCGAGGCTCGCGCCGACCGCCCTCGCATGCCTCTCATCGATGTCGCCGGCGACCAATTCGGAAACTACTTGATTCAGTACATTCTCAGCCACGCTGATGCTCAGCGTCGCGAGGTTGTCGCCACCCACATTCGCAAGCACATGGTCTCCCTTCGCGGCTCCAAGTACGGTTCCCGCGTGGCCATGCTCTGCTGCAACCCTGCTGTCGCCACTCGTCCCGGCCCTCCTACTGGTATTCCTATGGGCCGCAACGCTGGCGGCTTCGGTGAGCGCCCTTACAACGGCCCCCGTGGTTTCCCTTACGGCGGAGCCTACCGCTGAATGTCGAGATTTCAAGATGTTCCAACGTCCGCTCGTCTCATGGTTTTGTCGACCATGTTTGGGCCGGGTGTACAAGACATATCTTCACAACATACTCCATGTCTCACTACCTAAGCTCTCGTGTGCAAATCTTGTGGTTGCACGAGCATTGCTGGCACGACACACAAGCTGGCTGCATAATTAACAGATATTATTGCACGTTTGACGATGGATGTGAGCGACGCATCCTTGTCTAGCTCCAGCATGTTAGCATCTTTTCATTTACTCTTTCGTTCTCAGAGGCATCTGTCATGTCGAAGTTCTTCACCGTCTATCACAGAAAAAGGAGGGAAGCTCGCTTTTGGCGCAAGCCTTTTGGATGGATCGGAAGCACCTTACATCTTTCGACAAACATCAACATGTCAGCAAAAGTCACAAAAAGGAAAAGAAATTGGGGACAAAAAAAGCATTCGGGGAGATTTTTCGATTTTGAGACACTCGTTTTATTTTCTTTTTTTCCTGTGTTTTTTTTATGCAAGCTGGGGATGTAATGGGCGGAGATTGAGCATCGATTGTTTTTCAGAGCAAAGGGGGCGTAATGTGATGAAGGGCTCAGCTCGACTTGAACTAGCATCGATATACAAAATGAGAGACTTGATACAAATGCGCTGGTCGAGTGTGGTGCGATGGACGATCGAGGATTCGAGACGTGATCGATGTTTGTTATGGGTGATGTCAGTGTGGCTGGGAGTGGTTTGAATTCAGGGACTCAAGCGTCGGCCGGTTGGAGCTCACAACAGATGCATGTTTAAGCGTGGTAGCCAATCAAGAAGCAAGAACCAGAGCGATGATGGCTTCGCTCACTCCTAATGTTCAGCAGAGCGACCGACGACTCCCATACGCTCCTGTGCACTCGCCTTCGGCTCCGGTAATCATGACAGCGGCTAACGGCCACTTTGCCAGTGTCGGCGACGACGGCGACAAGCAGCAGCAATCCTTCGAGCACGGCATCCAAGTCATTGACGAGAACAAGACATTCAACGCCAACCTGCCAGCATACCTCGACGCCGAACATGTGCTGCGCCAGGGCTTCAATTACCACCTCATCTCGGTCTTTGGCAGCCAGAGCACGGGCAAGAGTACGCTGCTCAACCACCTCTTCGGCACCCACTTTGGCGTCATGTCAGAGTCGGAGCGCCGCCAGACCACAAAGGGAATCTGGATGAGCAAGAACAAGCGCGACCAGGCCGAGGGGGGCGCCGTCAAGATGGCAGACAACATCCTGGTCATGGACGTCGAGGGCACCGACGGCCGCGAGCGTGGAGAGGACCAGGACTTTGAGCGCAAGAGTGCCCTGTTCGCCCTGGCCACCAGCGAGGTCCTGATTGTCAACATCTGGGAGCACCAGGTTGGTCTGTACCAGGGTGCCAACATGGGCCTGCTCAAGACCGTCTTCGAGGTCAATCTGCAGCTGTTCCTCAAGGACAACAAGTACGAACATGCCCCTACCTTCTACCTCGACTTCTAATCCTCTGACTCTCTTCTCCTACAGCTCGACGCCCCGCTCGCTCCTCTACTTTGTCATTCGCGACCACATTGGCACCACTCCCCTGTCCAACCTGCGCCAGACCCTTCTTGCCGACCTCACCCGCATCTGGTCCACCCTCTCCAAGCCCCCTGGTCTCGAGAACTCCAAGATTGAAGACTACTTCGACTTTGCCTTTACCGCTCTGCCCCACAAGATCCTGCAGCCCGAAAAGTTCGTCGAATCCGTCGCCAAGCTGGGCGAACGCTTCCGCGAAGGCCAGAAGAGTTCGAGGATGAACCCCTTCTCCGACGAGCAGGCCGAGCCCATCTTGTTACCCGAGTATCACCGTAGAATTCCTGCCGATGGTTTCTCCATGTACGCTGGCAACATCTGGGAGCAAATCGACAGCAACAAAGATCTTGATCTACCGACCCAGCAAGAGCTCTTGGCCCAGTTCCGATGCGACGAAATTGCCCGCGAGGTACTTGTTGCATTTGACGAAGTCATCACACCTCTCGAGTCCAAGCAAGTCGATGCTGCAAAGTCTGGCTCACCGAGCGTCCTCTCGGGTCTCGGCAAAGCCATGAACGGAGCTCGCGCAAAGGTCCTCAACGATTTTACCACCGAGGCAAGCAGATATCACCAAGGCGTCTATAAGCGCAAGAGTGCTGAGCTCGAGACCAATGTCGACGCAAGATTGAAGGCTCTCTTCCAGGGCCAGCTTTCCGCCGCTCACAAGACCGGTGTCCAAGAATTTACTGAGGCTGTTTCTACTGCAGTCAAGTCTGGTCAAAAGAAGGGTAGCAACTACGATTTCCAGAAGATTGTCAACGCCGAGAAGCAAAAGTCTCTGGAGAAGTACGAGCAGGAAGCATCAGGTCTCGTTATCCAAGGCGCTTCTTGGAGCAACTACCAACAAGAACTCGATTTGTACCGCAAAGATCTCGATGAGGCCAGTGCAAGACTTCGCAAGGATGAGATGCGTCGTCTTGCCTCTCGCGTCGAGCGCTGGGTCCGTTCTCACCTTGGAGAGTCTATCGGTGTGCAATTCAACAAGCTTGGCTCAGGCCGTGGTGGCTCTGGCGCACCCGAAACCGGCGAGAGAGGTTCTATTGAGAAAGATCTCTGGGATCGCATCTGGCTCGTCTTCACCGAGACCGTCAAGCACGCAGAATTACGCTTCACCGAGCGCGCAAAGGGCTTCGATGCCAGTCCCGAAGAAGTCGAAGTCGGGCTCTGGCGTCTGCGCCGCAAGTCCTGGGGTGTGTTGCGAGCCAAGATTGACGAGGAAGTCATGGAAGGGAACCTGCTCCTCAAGCTCAGAGAAAACTTCGAGGACAAGTTCCGCTACGACGAGGAAGGCGTGCCCCGTATCTGGCGTCCTTCTGACGACATTGAAGGCATCTACACGCGCGCACGGGAAAGCACGCTCGAGCTCATCCCTCTGCTGTCCAAGTTCAAGCTTCACGAGACCAAATCGTTGCCGCCGCTCGAAGAGTGGATTGGCCAGACACCTGTCGAGCTCTCAGCTGCTGACGAGGAGGACTTGCATCCCATTGGCGGCGTCGACGAGGAAGACGGCAAGACCCTCGAGGAAGAAATGACCGTCCTCAGCGACGCAAAGAAGCAGGATCTCAGTGTGCGGTTCAAGAAGACTGCAGATGGCGTCTACGTCGAAGCCAAGCGCAGCGCCATCGGTGGCGTCACACAAGTGCCCCTCTACTTTTACGGTCTCTTGCTAGCACTGGGCTGGAACGAAATCGTTGCTGGTAAGTTTGTCGCTTTTCCCTTGACCCTTGCTTTCCGTTACTCCGACTGACGATTTACAGTCCTCCGCAACCCACTCTACTTTGTCTTCCTCATCCTCCTCGGTGTCGGCGGCTATGTGACCTACACACTCAACCTCTGGGGCCCCATCATCCGCATGAGCAATGCCGCCAGCGCCCAAGGTATCGAGGTCTTCAAGGAGCGTCTGCGCGAATTCCTCGAGACGTCGGATACAGGCCGCCAAGCCATGGCCATGTCTGGCAGCAAACCCTCCGAGCGCGAACAATACAGGTAAGCTTTGAGTCCTTCCTATACTCATTTCTCTTCGACGCCATCGATACTGATTTTTGGTGAAATAGAATGGATACGCTGAGTAGTGAGGGCAAGAAAACTGTATCTGCGGCTGCTGATGAGGACGAAGACATTTGAGATCTTGAATGTTTCTCTTTGTTTGTTTTCTTGTCAACGTTGATATTGTTTTTTGGATACCTCGTTTCCATTACCCCTCTGGTTGTAACTACATGAGAGAAAGAAAAAGTAACGATGTTCCCTGTGTATTATATTCTACTCATTGTTGTCCCGGTCCATATCTTGCTTGTTGTGGTCTTGAGCAATACAACTCCTCAGAATTCGCTGCCAGCCTCTAGTACGTTTGGATGGTACTGCGGTTGTCACAGTGTTATATCGGTGGTCAGGAAAAGTAATACACGACAACACGCATGTTTGAATAATCTTGAAAGTGAAAATGCTAAAGGTTTGACTTCATGTTCAAACATTACAATTACTCTTGTGTGTATGAATCTATAAGAGCTAATATCTGATCATAATCCGCGTCGTCCAGTCCATTAGTTTGTGTAAAAGTGTTGCCGATAACATGTCTCTGCTCATAAACAGCTGGCAATCCAGCTTTTGGATACGTCCATCTCATCAACTCATCTCTGCGACACGTCCCTTTCAGAGGCAGAGGCTCCGTGGGCCAGAAAACCAGACTCGAAGGCTCGAGAGGAAACACGAGCTTCTGTTGTAGGAGAGGCAGTGGTCATGAGCGACAGCTCAGACTCGTGACGAGTTTCAATCAGCTTCTTTGGAAGGTCCGGAAGGCTTGGTATGCTGCTCACGAAGCTGCTGTCGATAGTCGAGGCGGGAGCTGTAAGGGTCGAGACTCTTGGGTCGGCTGGAATGCGTGTATCGTAACCAGAAGGACCCGTATCGGTACTGGTAGCCTTTCCACGACGAGCTTTCTCAACACCTTCTCGATTAACATGCTCGAGGCCGGTACGGAAGTAGTCAATCTCCGGGTTCTGGTCGAGAACACGCAGACGTTTGTCGACCATGGTCGGAGTCAAGGGAGCGTTGGAAAGCTCAGGAAAAGCACTTCGGAGCTTCTTGACAATGGCATTGAGGGAATAGTTGCATGTATCGAGAACGCACATGGCATGGTCGTGAACGCTATTCCATTCTTTGGGCAGAGGGGGGGTGGGTGGGAAGCGGTAAATCGTAGTTTCGCTGGCCGATGAGACGTTGGAAGAAGGTGATGAAGCTCCGTAAGCAGCGAAAGAGTGTTTCGACAGCGATGATTGAATGGTAGAAGGGACAGTCGATGGAGCTGTGAGGTTGTTGACGGTGGATTGCCTGGTCAAGGGGGGTGGCGGGCAGTCTGGCACTGGTGTGGGAGGCCGGCTGGCAAGCTTGGATGATGAGGGAGGAGTGTCTTTTGTGATGGTGTACTTGGGCTGGCCAGGAGGTCGGACAGGCGTTGATGGATCGTGGCTACGTATAATGTCAGAGTAGGTGATGTGACGCCGAGGACGAGGCAGAAGATACTTGGAAGCGCCATCAGTACGGTTGCGATGCGATGAGAAGACTCCCATCTAGACAGTGTCAGCAGATGGCGCAGGCAAGCTCGTATGGATCGAAAACTGACAGGGGCCGGCGCCGAATGGCGGGTCCGAGTGATAGTTGGGATTGGATGCTGAGATAGCGCAGTCATGGTCTTCAGGTCGAGGACGATGGCTGTTTGCAAAGGCATGTGGGAAGCAGAATGGAAAGGTCAGAGCGAAGAGCAGTCAGGCAGAAGTAGTGCAGAACCGAGTCAAAGGTGGAAAGAGCGAGGCTGCATTTACTCTATACGTTCCTGCCCGTAATTTGCATCGAAGAAAACAAAAAGTGTGTCCAATTGTGCCGACTTTTGTGATTCAAATTACAAAGACTAGCCAGCAATGATGGTGTCCCGTTTAATTGTACAAATTTGTCTGCGTAAAAAGCATACTCACCCTCGCCGTCGCTGGAAAGTAATAATTCTCGTTGATCGTTAGGAGCCCATGTCTACTTCTGGAGACCAATCTTCTGGAGAAGGCTGCCCGAGGCCGAGATGTTGCCGTTGCCGCCCTTCTCAAAGACGCCCAGGATGTTCTTCCACACAGCTCCGGGCTCTTGGCTGGCGTCAATGCCTCTCCAGATGTTGGTCTTCTGGTAATAAGAGATGACGGGGGCGGTCTGGTCGTGGTAGGTGGCCAGACGCTTCTTCAGGGTGGCCTCGTTGTCGTCGGCGCGCTGGACGAGGGGCTCGCCAGTGATGTCGTCGGTCATGGACTTCTGGGGAGGGTTGAAGATCTTGTGGTAAGAGCGTCCGGAAGCGGGGTGGACGAGACGGCCGGTGATACGCGAAACGAGCAGCTCGTCGTCGATGCGGAGCTCAACGGCGTGCTTGAGCGACTGCTGGCGGGCCTTGAGCATGTCGTCGAGGCGCTCGGCCTGGGCAACGGTGCGAGGGAAGCCGTCGAGGATGAAGCCAGTCTTGCACTCGGGGTTGTTCTCGAGCTCGCTCTTGATCATGCCAATCATGATCTCGTCGCTGACGAGACCGCCCTGGTCCATGATCTTCTTGGCCTGTCTGCCCAACTCGGTCTTCTTGGCGACCTGGGCGCGGAGCATGTCACCGGTAGCCTGCGCGCGTGTTAGTCGTTGCTGGGGTCCTTGTTGTCGGTATGATTGCGCGGGCGTACCAAGTGGCAGACACAGTACTTTTCCTTGATCTTGGGGGCCTGGGTACCCTTGCCTGGTCACGGGTCAGTCGCGCATTCAACAAACAAAAGGCCACGAGTCGCGCATACCGGCACCGGGGGGACCCATGAGAATAATTCTCATGGCATCGCTGGACGGCGACGACGAGGCAGAGCTCTGAGCCTTGCCGTGAAGACGGGCCTCGAGCTCGGCAACGCGAGCCTCGAGCTTGTCGACGGTGCCTCTAAGCTGGTCGACCAGTTGCTCTCCGAGAGGTGCCATTGTGATAGTCGTATGAGGTGAATTGAGTGGATCAAGACAAGTGGAAGCGCAACACCAAGGTCCGAGGGCAGGTCCAAATGCCTGCTGCTGCTGCTTCGGCCTCGGATGTGCCTTTTCTTGGCAAAATTATTGATCCATTCATCCACAGCTGCCGTACCTTCCACAATCCCGACCTTCTTTATTCGTCATCACAACCGCTGTAATTCTCATTGCAAGTACAGGAAGCAATCACGAGCTGCTCCGCCAGCTAACGAAGGCAACTAGATCATGTACAAGTTGAGAGTCGTGCATTGCATTATTTTGTTGAAAAGATAAAGCTATCGAATCCCATACTCCAAAATCACTCCGCCAAGCTTCGAGCAACCTTCACTTCTTCTGCTGTCCTTACTCAAAGGTCTCGTCGGGCATGGAGTTTTCTGGCGAGAAGTCTTGCTGTATGTACGAGCACATGTTGTCAACTCTTACCTGGAATAACTCCAGGGCTGAGGCAATGCTGTTAGTACATACACAACAAGCCGATCTCCTGTAACAAGAGGATAATCATACCTTTATCGCATGGTCCTTCGTTTGGCGAGACAGCGTCCTTGGGCTCCATCATTCTGTTCTTCCCCACACAGCCACCGACCTGTTCACCGAGCCAGTTGTACAGGGCATCCTGTGTCTCGTTGGTCTTGCACGCCTCGCCAAAGGTAGCGGTCAGGATAGGGTATCCAGGAGTCGACTCGATGCAGTCTCTCTGTAAATTGACAATAAAGTCAGCAGCCAATTGGTACCTTGACAATGTAAGCACTTACGATACACTTGACTGTCCCCTCGGGTCTGTAGATCTTGTGGTTGGAATGGTACTCCAATCTCTGCTCGAAGCTCATGGCTTCGAAAGCGACTTCCTTGGCTTCGAGATCCTCTTGAGAATCGGGAATGTCGTCGTAATGACCAATGCCGTCCACAGGGGCAGCACGAGTGACAGCTGCGAAGGCAGCGACGAGTCCAACAAATCTCAGGAGCCGAACCATGATGGATGGGTTGATTGACGAGACGATAGATGGTTTGGTGAGGATAGAGAAACAGCAGTACATGGCTACGATACATGTTTATATATCCGAAGGTGACAGGACCTCGATACAGACATGCTGAGATTCGTGAGCACGTTATGCGGTGTTTCCCTGCACCTGACCAAACTTTGCGAGCACCATCTATGCTTGCCCCTCACATGAGTTCTTTCCACTCTTGTTGAGCCTGACTATCTTACCAGTAACATACACCACGTTCACACTAAACGACGATCATTGGTTTGGGTCGAGTGCGGGTAAGAGAGAAATAAGGGACCTTAGATGATGTGTTGCTCGAGTCTTCGAATTGTTGACTTTTCACACCTCAAGCTTCGTAGGCTCGTCTGCATCAGGCTTCTTGTCAGCATTCTCCGGATGATCTTGACCCTTGGGTCCAGCTTTCGAAGCCGCGAACGATTGCTCGAAATCGGCAATGATGTCGTCGATGTGCTCAATGCCAACCGAGATTCGGATCAGGTCTTCGGTGACTCCGCTATTAATCTTTTCCTCATCACTCAACTGCTCATGAGTGGTGCTCCAAGGATCTATAAAACAAGGTTAGCATGAGCGCAGAAAACGCGTATCCTCTGAAATGCTCACGAATTGCTAGTGTCTTTGCATCACCAACATTTGCAAGGTTCGATATCAACTTGAAGCCGTCGACGACCTGACTACCTGCGTCGACATCGCCTTTTACACCAAAAGATAGCACACCTCCAAACCCTCTTGGTAGGTACTTTTTGGCCAATTCGTGACTGGCGTGGCTCTGGAGACCAGGGTAGCTGACCCAGGAAACATTTTCGTTCTTCTCAAGCCATTGAGCCAGTGCAAGTGAGTTTTGAGCATGTCTTTCACAGCGCAGACTCAAAGTCTCGATACCCAACAACAGTTGCTGTGCAGCAAATGGATTGAGAGCCATACCGCCATCGCGCAGGATCTCGACACGGACTCGGACGATGAAAGATAGCTTGCCGAAAGTGTCCCAGAACTTGAGGCCGTGGAACCCTTCCGAAGGCTCACTCATCTCTGGGAAACGCTTCCTGGCCTCTGGAGTGCCCCAATCGAAGCGACCGGCATCGATGACTACTCCTCCAACAGTGGTACCATGTCCACCGATCCACTTGGTCGCGCTGTGAACAACAATATCGACTCCATGATCAATTGGACGACAGAAATAGCCGCCTGCGCCGAATGTATTGTCGACTATGACTGGAACCCCAGCCTCGTGCGCGACCTTGACGATTGCCTCAAAGTCCGGCACATTGTATCGCGGGTTTCCAATGCTCTCAATGTACACAGCCTTGGTCTTGTCGTCGATAACCTTCTTGAAATCTTCTGCATTATCGCCATTCACAAACTTCGTCTTGATGCCCAGTCTAGGCAAGAAGACCTTGAGCTGGTTGTAAGTTCCACCGTAGAGGTTCGAAGTTGAGATGATATTGTCACCGGCGTGAGCAAGTGCTGCGATTGCCATGAATTGAGCTGATTGACCAGAGGATGCCGCGACAGCTGCTACTCCGTTCTCCAGGGCTGCGATGCGTTTCTCAAAGACATCGACGGTGGGATTCATGATTCTGCTGTATATGTTTCCTGCCTCCTTGAGGCCGAACAGACGAGCTCCATGTGCAGAGTCATTGAAGACGTAGGACTAGAGAAAGTTTAGTCTGAGTATTGAGTGAGGGTTGCCTAGATGCTCATACCGTAGTTGCATAGATAGGAACAGCACGTGAGTGGGTAGCACTGTCTGGCTCATGGCCTGTATGGTAACAAGCAGATGGTCAGCTCTTCGAAACAGACCATTAACAGTCTCTCCAAGCTTACCAGCATGCAACTGCAAGGTCTCAAAGTGAGGTTTCTTTTCTTCGGCCATATTTTCACGTGCTTTCTCAAGCAATTGAAGTCTTCAGCAAATCTTTGAGGAGCGATTGGGAAGGTATCGATCGATAATTGAGAAAGGGTTGACTCATGATTGCCCCTCTTTCAGGCGCGGGGCAGATCAAATGGTTAGCGAGCACGCAATCAGTCCTTCCTTCCTCCCGCTATTTCACACATAACCGACGTCGCGAGGCAAGAAGGTGCGCTCTTTGAGCTCTGTGATCAGCTGCCCAGGGCCCAATCGTTTCTCAGACGTCCAGGAGTGGCAGGCGCAGATGAAGTTCGAATCGCAATGTCTCGGCTATTCGACTAAAGACATCAACTTGCCTGACGAATATCAAGACACCGACACAGTGCATCCATGCAATTCATGAGAGAAGAGGGTTGTCCTCAGTAGTGAGATCCTCACTCTTCGACGGTTTGCAAGAGAACGTATCCTGACGCATCTCCTTCTGTTTGCAATGCTCCACCCATTTCATTAGCCATCCGCACGACGACCTACCAGTCCATCTTGCTTCCTCGACCTCATCATGTATCAATCACAGGCGATCAATCATGGCCGCGTGGTCTTCCCCTGTCGAACGCCTTGACCACTCGGGCAGAGCACTAGTAATGTTTGCTTGAGAGCTTGTCAATTTTTGTTTGATCCTGGTCTGTACTACACCTGCGACATGGTCTGCATGCGACCATACGATTATGAACAAGCTAAGCTCTCCTTCAGACATTACTGGCGCTCTGGCCGAGTGGTTAAGGCGTTTGACTCGAATGATGCACAGCATCTCTACCCGATATCAAATCCATTCGTGGGCGTGTGTTCGAATCACACGGGCGTCGACATTCTTTTGCTTTGTGCATGGTATAGACGTGTAGAGGGCATCTGTCTTGATCGGAAAGGTGATTGGAAGTATAGGCGTGAAGTTGTGGTGGGTGAGGCTTCAATTTTGGTGAAGCTTCGTTGGTTGCGGGAGCTCGACGCTGAGAGGAATTTGACATGTGACAGAAACTCGAATTCACATGTCATAAAGGTCTGACCACACCAAAGCAACAGGAACAGCAAGAAAGAAAGCAGCAGCGATGTCAAGAATACAAGCACAATCAATTGGCTGATCAAGAATCGGACGGCGAGGCCTCAAAACGCCGAACCTCGGCATCTCCGGCATGTTCGTTGTGGCTTCCAGTCCCAAGAAATGTTTCCGACTGTGTCTTTCTAACCTGAGCGCTATAAAATATGTCGGCAGCTCAGCGTATGCCTGTCCTAGGAGGCACGCTTGCCATTGGAGCCACTGGAGCCGCTATGGCTTTGATACCTTCGTTCCGTGAGGCCGTGACTCGCTACCTGGGCATCTCGGCCCCTGGCGGTGTCTGGCGCATCCTGGCCATCTTCTTTGCATTGCTGAGTATCAAGAGTCTGCCTTTTGTCTGGCATGTGCGTTATTCCAATATTCCACTTCCCTATCCCTCAATCACTGACATTCCCACCAACAGCTCCGCGTCTTCAAAAACCTCATCTGGCACCTCTACCTGCAGCCAACCCACCTCAAGCAGTCTCACCTCTTCGCCCCCATAATCACAACCTCGCACAACTCCATCTCCGAGTGCGACTACAACTTCCACAAGAGCAACTCGACCTACTTTGCCGACCTCGACGTCAGCAGAGCAGCCTTCGTAGGCGTGCTCCTCAAGAAATCGCTCGCTCGTCTGAACGGCGGAGACCTCACCGGCCTACCCGAAGAAGCAAAGAAAATCAAGGGCACATACATAGTAGCTCTAGGAGGCGTAAGCTGCATCTTTAGAAAAGAAATCAAGCCCCTGGAAAGATTCGAAATTTGGACTAGGCTCCTCTCCTGGGACGACAAATGGATCTACGTTGTCAGCCACATTGTCAAGCGCGGCGCAAAGAAACCCTCAAACTACTTTCTTCAATCCTGGAGAAATGGGAAAGCGTCGGGCAACAAGGCCAAAAACACCAAGACAGAGGGAGATGACAAGATCAAAAGCATCTACGCAACCAGTCTCGCCAAATACGTCGTCAAAAAAGGCAGACTGACAATCGCCCCCGAAATCGTACTCAGAAGATCTGACCTCTTGCCCCCACGGCCCCTGACCCAACCTTCCTTCCCCACCACTTCAGACACACCCACCCCCGAGGGCGAACAACCATACATGTCAAGCCCCGAAAACCTGGTCGCGCAAGTAATGGGCCAACTCCGCTCCGAAAACATGTTTGACAAACCCCAACAACCCAAAGAAGGGGAAATGACTTGGAAACAGGTGGAAGCGAAGAGACTGAGAGGGTTGGAGATTGCGGGGCATTTTGATGGGTTGACTGCTTTGCATGCAGAGTGGAATGCTGACGATGATGTTATTGGCGAGTATGGGGATTTCTTCTGGTAGATTTTGAGGGTATATGGTATAGAGGGATAGAAGTGATATAGAGTGATCGAATAGACACGAGTCGGGTAACTTGAGGTTATTTTTCGCTTGATTTGGTCTTCTGCTTGGAGGGATTGAAATAGATGGTGGATAGACTCGACTAGAAGTGTACTCCCCAGCAGCACATGATACATGAGACTCGATGGTCTGACGAAATTATCTTTGCTTGGATAATGGTGGATCATCTATACATTCGAATCCGTTCAAATCAGATCATCTCTTGTCTAACGACGAGTGGTCTTCCACCACTATTCCTCTTAGATGCGTAGTATCGTCAACAACGAAGTGGGAATTCGTGATATTGTTCTGCATATGCAAGCCAGGAGCCATATAACCAGCTACTCAAGAAGCAAAAAAGACACTTGATCCGTGTCGCTCTATCAAAAGAAAAAAGAACAACGTACACTAGTTGGACATGACAATGCATGCTAGTAAAGAAAAAGGTGATGAATGAATGCAGAAAAATGAAGCGGCTAAGCAAGAAGAACAGAAGAAAAAAAAAGCAGTGCGACACCAGTCCACATGCTGCTATGCAGTTTGAATCCAGTCCTGAACGCCTCCCTTGTGGTCGAGCGTGGTAACAATCATCCACTTCAACCCAGGGTATGCTCGTCTTTTTGTTGCTGAACGCTAAACACTTGAGAAATGAGCATGACATATTATGTGCTGGCCAGCAGCAGCTTGCTCTCATCAATCCGATCGCCATTGGGCAAACGATCCTTCTTCAAGCATTGACCTTTACGGCCGACCTCGTCTCGGAGGTGATTTAGCTTGTCCTTGTCGCCGTTCCAGCTGAAGTCTCTGCTCCAGAAGCCACATCCAATGTTGCTGGTCTCGCCTCTCCAGTAGGTCTGCTTGAGGCCGGCGGCGTCCACGGGTGGGCGCCATTTCTTGTTGTCCAGGTTACTAATCAGACTCTCGCCCTCCATATGGTGCAAGAGTTCTGGGTTGACGGTGAAACAACGGAGGCCCTTGTCGCGGCAAGCGGTCAAGATAGCAACATCGTAGGCATGGTCGATACTGCCACGGTCGCCGGCCACGGGGGCATATTCTTCGACGAGTCGTCTGGCCGAGGCTCGAGTGACGGCGTAGCCAAAGGTACAAAGCGGCGAAACGGACTTGTGAACAATACGCGCTTTTTCGGGTACGTCGAAAGCAGTGAGGAGGGAAGAGGTGAAAGGATGCAGATCGGTTCGGCGAGGCAGAGTCTGGTCGGGGTAGACGACGTGGGGGAGGTCGGTCAGATTGTTAGGATGAACGACACCGACACCAACGGGCTCGTCCATGGTCGTAAAGTAGTCTCCGCAGTGTCCAACGTAGAAGAGCTCCCAGTCGTCCGGGTGGCCCCAAGGGTATTCTTCACCAGCTGGGGGCAGCAATGCGCGAGCGGCCGTGGCAGCGAGCGGGACTTGTTGTGTCCGTAAGCGAATATCCCAGTCGACATCGTCTTCCAGGATGAGAGCCGTCTCAAGACCCGACTTGAGGAACTCGTTAAGGACGAGGTTGTGGCTGAGCCATGCGCGGACGGAACCGTTCGTGATGGACGACTTGTCGTTCTTGCCTCTGAAGGCCATGATTTGTTCTTCTGTCCATGTCGGCAGGGTAGGTATGGTAAAGTGCAGCTCGGTCACATTGGCGGATTGGATCAGGTTGTTGCGGCGTGGACTGCCGGGGCCAGAGACAACAAACAAGCCACCGAAGCCCAAAGTCGCATTGGCGGGACTCTGATGGCTGATGGAGAAGGAAGGGATGCTGGAGCCGACGCTGCTCCTGAAGTATACGATCAGAGTAAGCACACTCAGGCCGATAAGCACATAGAGCGGCGGCAATCGGGGCGTAATCATTGTGTTGATGTTGCGAGCGAGGTCGAGTACGAGGAGGGCGTTGAACCTTTTGAGGGGATACGAAGAATAAACGCAGCGCTATCAGCCTGTATCAAGCCGCAGTATGGGGCATCAGCCAAGAACTTGTGGCGCGGGAGAGGCTGCCAAGTGCCGGTAG
Source organism: Aureobasidium sp. EXF-10727 (assembly GCA_023848595.1). NCBI lineage: Eukaryota > Fungi > Ascomycota > Dothideomycetes > Dothideales > Saccotheciaceae > Aureobasidium > Aureobasidium sp. EXF-10727. The sequence continues at coordinate 22,195 of SWBF01000095.1, forward strand.
AGCGAGATGAACAGGTGCGGAAGGGCGCTGATGAGCTTCGGAGATGGAAGTGTTGAGGAGCAAGCGTCGGAGGGGGAGGAGAAGACGAATCTACAGTCGCTCGTCCAAGAAGATGAGCATTGAGGAGTCGTAACCCGTCCCACTTGGAAGGGCTTGGTGCGACAAACATGGAGAAGCCTGGTCAAAGATCAGCCAGCCCTGCTCAGCAATCATCTGCTCCCCGAATCCTCCTCCTCCTGTCAGCCTGTCAGCCTGTCAGACCCTCGTGTGAAACAATTAAAAGCTGTATTTCAATTGGCCAAACAGTGATCGCCTGAAACATCTTGCCTATAATTCATCATTTGCGCGCGTGGCTAACGGACAACAAGAGTCAACGGTAATCTAGCGCTTTTCAGCCAGCGAACAGCCCACGATTGGGCACTGGAGAATCGATTCAGACCAGCCAGGCAGGAAGATCTCAATAATCCAAGTCCAAAGAGCGACTCTGTGATGGCTTGCCAATTGATGCACAAGGCCTATGCAAGAAGCCGCATCTCTCAATTGCCCCTGTCGGCACGCACGTGGGCACTTTGATGATCGTCCTTGCACTGCAGTGCCGCCAACGTCTTTTGGCTGGCTCTCTTGCTACCCCAAACCTTCTCGTCTACCATCCAAAACAGCCTAACAACTGTCAAAATTGCCGTTAGGCTTGCTTCAGCCGAACCTCAGGTCTTTGCCATCTGTAATAATATATCGAAGGTATAGTGGCGCGAGGCTAACCTAGACTCGCTGAGGAGATGGGTTCGCAAGATTTAGTGCTGCACGAGAGAACATAGTGCTGAAGCGAATAGAGGCTGAATGAAGCGAGTAACGAGGATATTGTTCTATACGGATATTCTTTGATTTCAAGAACGGCTTTATCTGAAGGCTACATAGGTACATTCTTGTGCATTCTCACCGCCAGAGCTAAGTTGGTTTGTTCAGGCGACCATCAGTACGAACAGAAATATCCCCTCAAACAGCAGACTTTGAGCTTTCGCGACGGAGGCGGCAAGCCTCTTCTTCTTCTTCTGCATTGGCGTGTTCGTGGTAAAGGCAAGAGTCCTTGTTGTAAGGTGGAATGTCTCCAGCTTCTTCGACAACGCGTTTGCAGTACTTCATAGCGCCTTTGTGGCATTCTTCGCACAACTTGGTGGGCAGTCGTCTAGTGTTTATGACCATGACAGCAGCCAAATACTCAACAGGGTAGCCTTCGTACTGAGAAGCGTCTTCACCGAAAACGCGACGGTATGCCGTGTAGTTGACAAGGTATTTTCTGAGGTTAGATCCCGCAGAGGTGTTCATGTATATGTACCGAGCACAGTCCAAGGTCCAGAGATTATGTTTTGGGTTACCAGAAAGCGAGTCGGCGACTCGTGTGATTTCAATCAAGACGTCCAGAGTATCAGCTCTCAGCTCACGAACATCGAAGCGATCGGCCAGAATGTATAGCTTGATCAAGACATCGGAGGGCCAGCTCTTTGGGGCATCTCCTTGGTACTTGGGCTTGTCGCCAGGAAGCGGCTTGTTGGTTGTTCTGGGAGTTTGGGCTGTACCAGATTCGGTGTTCTGCACGACAGTACTGGAAGATTGTTTGATGATGCTGGAGCGTGATTTGCCGTCGTCTGAGCCATCGTTGTCGGAATCCATATCGTCATCAGAATTCATCTTGTCGGAGTTGCTTTGAATCCCGCTTTGACAGACAGATTTCTCCTCAAGATCCTCCTTGGTAATCTTGAGACCATCGAGCTCTTCGTCGATGGTTGTCTCGTCGCGTGGAAGGTAAATCAGAGCACCATGATAGACCCAAGCCACAAAGATCCTGAACAAGATTGGCGAGACATCAGGCAACCGGACGAAGCGGGTGATGCCCTCTTGAAACGACCCAGAAAGAGCTTTGGCAAAGTACTCTGATTTGGCGCAGAGAAAGCTTTGGTGGACGACAAAGTGTTCCTTTTCGATGCCGACTTCGATGGTGACCATGTGGGTGTTGAAGAGTAGTCTGCGAGGAACGGTCAGCAAGGTCGGGTGATAAGAGAGGCTCAGGGGTGATGCGGAAGGTCTGCGTACTTGAGTTTATCCTTGGGGGGTCCTCCGGTGGTGGTTGGAGTCGCCATGTTGAGGATGATGCCGGCGTTGGCGGAAATGTTGACAGAATCGGGGGCGTTGTCGACAGTTTGGATGGTAGAGAAGGTATGGGAGAGTCGATGAAGGAGCGCCAGACGATCTATTCAAGGAAAGAAATTGAGCAAACGCGAGCTATCAGTAGTGTCTCGTTTGTTGTGAGTGAAAGTCAAGTCTCACTTTGTCAGCTTTTGTTTTCCATGATCAACATCACTTCTCTTCCAACAAAACGAGACCACAAACAAGACCAGACTGGATCAAGGCACTTACATCCAAGCCAAAGAATTACATTATGGAAAACTAATCATACATTACCTCCAATACCATTTCTTCATTATTTGCATCGCACAAACCAGAAGATATCCTCAATGAGAACGCTGAACCTTGCGCATGCCAAACGGACCAGGCCTCATTGTATGAATAATCTCCAACTCGCCATACTTGTTAATTGTAGGGATATCATTAACCATACAGATAACACTGCCACTAGTCTTCATTAGCATACAAGCCCTTAACTCCAGCTCGAAAAGGGAAAAGACGAGGAGAGAGAAGAAAAGAAAGGTAGAGCAAAGGGAAAGATAAGGAAAAATCAGGTCGAGAGAACGAGTGTAGGAGTTCCAGACCCCGCAATCGTTCAGATGTCGATGCCAGAGGGACGAACCCAGATGGCATAGGACTCAAAATTCTCAATAACTGAAAACCTTGCCAAACTTGTCCATAGCAATCTTCGAGCCGGCACGGACAATGAAACCGCTAGAGATCGATCGCTTTTAGCAAGACCCTTCAAGACTCGAGAAGCAGAGGAAGCAGCAAGTGAAAAGCAAAGCCACGCAACAAAAAGTGTTGGAAAGCGATCACACCGTCCGTGTAGTCCCATCTCTGTATTGAATCTGAAATTGCCCTAGTCGAGACATCGAGACGCCAGCATCCGCGGGCACATTGACCCTGTGATGTGCCAGAAGCGTCAACAGCTTGTCTCCTAGAATCCAGGCCGTGTGAAAACGTTGTATTTGCCGCATTTGTCCATTGTGACAACATCGCCTTTGCGGCAGAAGATCCTTATGACGGCCGTGTGAGCCATGTATGTTGGCATTGAAAGAAACGAGTTGGATGGATAGGATCAACAGACAGGAGGCGATGAAATGAGAAGAGAAGAAATGGTACTAACCCTTTGTTTGCATTCTCAGTGTCAAACCCTTTCACACCCCAAACCTCCTCCATCTCCTTTCTCTTCTGGCTCTTGGGTTTGCCCTGCTTGATGCGCATCTTTTCGAAAAACACATAAGCAGAGTAGAACACCGAGCTAGTGTTGCCAGAATCGGGGCCTTTCTTGCCTCTGAAGGACTGCATCTGAGAAGCACTGATGCCTTTGGGTGCTTTGTCAGTGTTGTACTGCGCGAGCAGATCACGACCGAATTGTGCTTGAGTGATACCAGGCTTCTTGAGGTATGCTGTGATTTGTCGGCGGATGTCGTCACAAGTGTCGTATACAGGAACCGAGTCTGTGTCCTCGCCTTCATACAGTCTTTGTCAGCGATACGTTTTCTCAGAGTCGAGATGTCAAAGTCTTACCATCGAGGTGGATATCACTCAAATCAAGCTTCTCCTCCAGCTTCTTGCCGTCCTTCCCACTCTTCTCATCATCCTTGGCCTGCTTCTGCTTTTTGGCCGGCACTTTGATGCCCATGGCCTCTCTGTGCTTGAAAAAGGCAAAAGCAGCAGGGTAAGCAGCACAATCATCACCCTTCATGGTACCATGCTTGTGCATAAAGTTGTAGTAAGCATTACTGCTCACATTGATGGCATTGCAAAAATCGCCAACTTTCATGTCGCCAGACTCGATCAAGCGGTTGATCTTGTTGCGAATAACTTGACAGCTGTCGGTGACGACGGAATAGTCATCGAGGTAGTCGTCAATGTCTTCGTTGATGTTGTTGGCGGCTTCTTCGTGTGTGCGCTTAGTTCCTTGCTCCGGACTTGTTGCGAGGCCGGCGTTTGTGGTGGATGGAGGTGCAGGCGTGTCCTTGGTCAGGTCGACTTGAGGCACGCTGTTCTTGCGAGCTTCCGACTCTGCGTTTTCCTTGTTGGCCTGCCTTTCAGACGAGACAGGTGCAATAGTCTCAGCCATGATCATTGTTGATTGTTGTCGTATAGATTGATGTAGACCAATAGAAATTCCATGACGTGCACAACTATCTTAGCTGTATAGAGAAGAAAGCAAAAATCAGACAAACCCACCAAAGAGCAATTGAACTTTTTAAAATGGTTGGCACACACGTTCGTCGATCTGCCCATACTGGTTCGCATGTGATGTCGTTGGAGAGCTGAAGCTCGAAAAAGCATATCCCAGGAATTGCAACACGATGGCAACAAGACGTCGAGCTCGCGTATTCACGTGCAACATCCTTGCGCAAGACTGCAGGTGGTTTGGTTGGAAAGAAGCATCTTTGATGCCAGCGTTGATTCTACGGGATGAATATGCAAATACAAGTTGGTCGTACACAAGACCTGTTTCTTTCGTTATACCCGTGGGTTCTATGCGCCGCGCTTACAAAATTAGATAAAGGGAAGAGCCACTGATCGTTTCCATCCAAAGAAATGATTCTGTTCTCCGATGAGAAATGCGTTATAAGAAATGGTGTGGGAGAGGCGCAAGTATGTTGAATTTACGTCGCTTCGTTCGTCGAAGCAGCTTCACCGTTGCTTTGTGCTGGTGCATCTGCGGTCGCCGCTCCGGGGCGAGGAGATCTTGGTGGTCCCTCGGCGCTGGCTCGTGAGAGACGCTTGGCCTTCTTCTCTTTTGCTGCCTTATCAGCATCAAAGTCTTTCCACTTGCGCCAGCCGTCAAAGTCGATGAGAGCTTGCATGCAACCCCATTCCTTGACCTTGCGTTCAAGCCAGACGAAGTTAACGGGCTAGAGCGTCTGATCAGTTTTCTGGTTACCTTGGAACACAAATATATTGTACATACCTTTGTCAAGAAATCGTTGCAACCAGCAGCTAGAGCTTCGTGTCTGTCACTCTGCAAACTACTTGCAGTAAGCGCGACAATGATGACTGGACTTTTGAACAAGCCACCGTCAGAAACGAGCTTGTCGTCGTCCTTTTTCTTTTCCTCGTCATGCTCGTCTCCGTTTTCGCCTTTGCCAGAATAGGCAGCAGGAGTGGAAGAGGTGCTGAACACACCAATTCCATTGGCTCTTTCGAGACGACGAATCTCCTTGGTTGCTTCCAAACCGTTCATGATGGGCATTTGAATATCCATCAGCACCAGATGGAAGCCTCCAGATCGCCATTTGTTGACTGCAATCTGGCCGTTCAGAGCTGTACTCCATCTCACTTTCAAGCGCTTCATAAACGCTTCCAACAGTCTCAAGTTGATGATATTGTCCTCGACAATCAGTACGTTGATAGGAGGAACTGCACCGTCGAGCAGCGAAGGAGGAAGAGTTGTTTTAACGCCATTGCTAGGAGACTTGATGGTCGGCGTACCGTCGGTGGGAGTAAGCTTTCTTTGGCGGCGAGGGCGGGCAGGCTTGAGCGTGCTTTGACTCTGAGAAGCAGGGGTGGGCGGGGAACTGCCAGGATGTACAGGGGGTATAGCCTCGGCGGCAGGAGGTGTCGGGAGAGCTGGCGCCGGCGGTACGGCATGGCCCTGTTGTTCGGAAACGGTAGAACCGGCTCTTGGGCGACTCTGCCGAATCGTAGGCATGTGTTGGGAGATGGCTAGGTTGGATGCATTGAGAGGCATGGATGTAGGTGGAGGGTTGTGGGTCATGATGGTGGGGGAAGAAGTGTGCTGACGATTGAACTTGGGCCGAGGATCGCGAGGATCACGATGGCGGCGGACACTGCCCGGTGATGGCAAGACAGGAATCTGGCCAGTGTTTAGCACGGCTATTGAGCGAGGCGGCTCAGGATGTAATGTTTGTTGCACCGGCGGTTGACCAGGTACATTTGATGGAAGTTGGACTGCGGGCATGGGAGGGAAATAGTCGGTGCCCGTCTCTGCAGGTCGGTAGTCGTCCAAGGCAGCATATGAGGCACCATGGTATATGCGAGGAGATGGGCGAGGGGTGCGGCGTGGAGGAGTCTCGATGAGGAGAGCTTCCTCGGCTGTTTGGCCGCCAGCATAATACGAGTCCAATGTGCGACAGACATCCTCATCTGGACTGAGAATGCGCTCAGGTGCGCGCTTCCCATTCTCATCGGGCCTGCTGACGATGCGCAGGACAAGGTCGGGTGAGTCGTAACTCCTACCCAGCGAGTTGCCGTATTTTCTCATGACGAGGTCTCTCACATCATCGACAAGGTCGTCCTCGCGTACTGTGACCATGGTAGGCGAGGCATTGGGTCGCTTGACCCATACTTTTCGGGTCAACATGCTAGCGATAGGAGGAACCGGGGCGTCGACAAAGTAGTCCGAGGCTTCAATGGTGGCAGGAGGAGTCGAGGGAGGTAGAGGGAATTGAGCGACGGTATTGGGGCTGAGCAGGGCACGAATTATAGGAGCGTTGGCGCCACTCAAGAGAGATTGACGACGGACGGTGTGCTCGGATGGTCGTTTGGGCGTCAGTGGCAGCGGCAACGACGGCAGACTTGGAGAGGGCTGGGCACGAATGGATACTGGAGAGTGAGGGCGCGAGTGGGCGGATTGAGGACGGAGGCTCCTTGAACTAGTGGGGGAGGGTTGTCAGCGCGTGAAACAGCGGGAGAGAATTGTAGGCAGTGACATACTCGGCGAGGATGTCGACAGGCTTCTCGGGGGTGGCACACTGCAATGTCAGGCTTGGTTGATTGTACAAGTGGCTCGCAGTCCCATGTCTTTCAGGCGTGGACTCGGTGTCGTTGTCACGATGGATGCTGTGGTGGGTAGCGGGCGCAAGTTGATCGTCGAGGGTCGGAGCAGCAGTGCCGGTGCCGGTGCTGGTGCTGTTGCGGTTGGTGGCAGCGGGCGGGCGCGGCGAGGGCTCGGGCGCGTCGTGGAAGTTGTCGTCGCTGTCTTCCTCTCTGATGCTGTCGTGCACACTAAACTTGGACGGACTCTTGAGGGCAGCGAGATGCGGAGAGGATCGGCCGTGGTCGCGAGAAGTGCTTCTGCTGCCTGCCGCTTGGCCTGAGGGCTGCGAGGGCTGCTGCGGCTGACCTTCTGCCGAAGAGCTGCCTGAGCTGTGAGAGCGCTTGAGCAGTCCTCGAAAGGCCGCGCGAAGTCCTGGCATCTTGTCTGGCAAATGTTCGAACACTGCTGCTCTCCAGGCCCAGTGTCTCCTAAAACTATCTTCAATGTTTACGTGCAGCCGCAGCTGCCGTGCCTGTCGGTTTGGGCTGCACTCAATCGTCGAGGAATCACGGCTCGCCCGAGCGGCGCTTGGTCCTCCTTAATCTTCTCCTGTCATGGCCTCAAGCGAACCTGATACCACTGCCCTACCTAGACCTGTCAAGACGTCAATGGCGCCCACCACTCACTCGCCATCACATTGCGCCTGTTCAAATCACCTCTTTGTACCTTTCGTTTCACCGCATCTCTTGATTCATCGTGTTTTGACCCTGTTTTGCTTTTCCTAGAAACCAGCAAAGCTATACCTCGATCCGATCTCTGTCGCGTCGTACCTGCGACGACTTGCCTGCAACATGCATCTCTCTCCTTGGCCATGCACATGCAGCCTCCCCCTAATGTTACTCAATTGGCCCATCCTTCTCACTCGGCTTGCTGCTTAGCTGCCACACCCAACCATTCAAGCTCGACCCCATCATAAAAGCCCTGGCGCTTCTCCATCTCAAACTCGAGTCCTTCGACAGCTCCTTCTGCATTGTCTGCTGCCTCGTCCGAGATTGGCGACAATGCTATCTTCCAAGTGTGCTTGTCACCAATGCGACGACATCCCAGGTCCAACTCCTCCGTCACTCTCTTCTGTTTGGGCATTCGCTGGATGAATTCCCAGCCTCTGTCTTTGTACTTTTGAGTGAGGATGACACCGTTGAAGTAGTCTGGGATACGAGTAGGGTAGGTCTGGCGCTTGATGAACGTAGCATTGGGGAAGACGCTATATGCGTGGTTGCCCGTAATGACATTGACCAGCGCAGTCGTGTAAGTCGAAAGGGTAGAGTGGATAGGATGATTGTGTGTCAGGATGATTTCCAGCCTGACAAACTCGCCGTTAACCACCTTGTCGTACTGATGAACCTATACACAATTTCAGCGTAACGTCCCAATCGACGTCGTGAACAAACTCACCATGTCGACATGAGTCCAGGCATACTTGCCAACCTTGCGAGAAGCAAGATCATATCCTTCCACCTCCTCCATGTATCGACAGAAGGCGTCTGCATTCTTGCCCACCTGCACGCAGACATCCAGATCCGAGCCGTCCCATGCCACACGATCCATGAATTGCAGAGCAAAGCCTCCGGAGATGATGCCATCAAGCTCTGCCAATCTCTTTCTGAAGCCACGAGGATCCTTGACGAACTTTTTGAGTCGCTTGTTGATGTCCCAGGCGTTGTTGCTGATCATCTTCTGATACAGAGGCTGGAAAGCATGGCAGGTACGGGTGAGCGCGATCACGTCCTTGATGGGGAGTTGCGAAGTGAGCGCATCGAAGATCGGTGCGAAGTTGTCCGTGCCAACTATGGTGGTGAGGTTGGCCATGCTGAGAGTGGTTGTTGGTCGAGTTGCAGGTGGATGCGAAAGTGGTTTGTAGCGTCGTTGACGGTATCCAACTTGGATTTATCTGGACCACACGAAAGCAGTGCGACCTTCTGGAAGGATGTCTTTACGCCGGTGAAAGAAGTGAAGAAGACGTGGTTCGATATTTCGAGCATGCGTGTTTGTTTCGAGATGTCGTTTGCGTTTGGAGTGCTGTTTGCTGCTATTCAGCCAGTTCCGAGTTTGGATGTCTACACCCTTCATTGACTAGTGCGAATGGCTATTAGTGTCTGCAGACAGTGACTCGAATCGATCTTGCTGAATCAGTATGCTCAACAGTTGAGATATACGTGCCTGTGGTTGTTGAAAAATGGTAAGAAACTCTGGTCAGGGTGTGATAGCCAGCAAGAAAGACTTGGTCAGAACAAGAGGCAAAGGCAGCATCGCCAATCAAAAGTCTGTCACCCAATTATGGCGTTAGGACAGAAAGAATAAATCGAGAAGGACAAAGAAGTATTCATCTATTATGCTGATCGTGAATTCGTTATATGGTGGTGGTACAAATCCCTTCGCTTCCAGATTGACCCGCCGATGAGTGCCCATGCATTGCAAATTGTGCTCCCCAAACGCCACCTTTGTTTATACTCTTGTTGCAAAGTATTGTATGCTGTGATTGATCCTGGCCGTTGTACCTGATTGATAGTGTCGATGCTTAGACGATCTCGTCTGCACCAGCATCGTCCTGGTCGGGGTTCGCTTCCTCGTAGTTGAAGTACTTGCAGAAGCGATAGTAGCCAGCAGCAAGAGCACCACCAAGGAGAGGACCAATCCAGTAGATCTGAAGATAAGAGTAAAGTTAGCGTTATTCTTGTGTCTGTGTGAGGATGGTACGACAGCAGTTGAGAAACCGTCTGATGACTGTTGACTCGTGCTATCGATACCCTTGCCTTACGTACCCAGTGTGCATGGTTAAAGTCAGCAGCAGCGACGCAAGGACCGAACGAACGTGCAGGGTTCAGACTGCCTCCAGTATAGTAAACACCTAGTATCATCTATCAGAAATGCCAACCAGCAGGTCAGAGCAACATTGACTCACCTGCAAGCTCAGCAACGAACAGAGCCAATCCAATACCCAGAGGAGCCAGGAAAGTGGTCTTCGACTTCTCAGCCGCCAGCATGAGGACAGTAAACACGAGGAAAGATGTCAAAAACATCTCAAAAAAGACACCTTGTGCTTCAGACATGCCGGGAGCCAGAACAGTTCGCGTGGCCGCAATGTCGCCAGGAATCATGCAGCTCACCAAAGCAGCAGCGACCATGCCTCCAAGGATTTGAGCCGGGAAAAGAACCAGACCTCTGACCCAAGGTAATTGGCCAGCGATAACCATACCGAACGTGACCCTTAAAGTATCGTGAGCTAGTGTATTCTTGATAGGTTTGCGTCTCGACTTACGCTGGGTTGAAAAGTCCACCACTGATTCTGAACAAGATCCATACGGCGACCAGGAGCGACATGCCGTAGCCAAGAGCAATATAGACGACCGTCGAGGCACTGTTGCTTCCATTCGGTGCCTTGTCGCTTGCTTGGTAGAATGCCATGAGTTGGCAAGCAAAAGCGAAGTAGAGGAAAAAGAAGGTGCCCACGAACTCTCCGGTAGCAGCGACAAAATGGTTTTTGATGGCATGGCCTTTCTTCTTGTCTCCTGCCATGGTCTCAAAAGGCTTCTCGTTATGTCTCCTAGGCATGATGGGTGGTGGTAAGGCGAAATAAACACGGGACTTTGGTGGTCTGGCTAAGGACTTCCCAGACGGGGGATAGATCAAGCAGATATAGAAGCGCCAACCAGTGATGATACTTTCGTGACGGAGCCCTGTGCAGGACATCCCGCTCCAGCAAGCAGCATGACGTTGCCAGAGTAAGAGGGAGAAATTAGAATGCTAGTCATGATTTCTAGGGACGGGATCAGATTTTGGGTGCATGCCGCCCCGTTGCAACCGACAGGGCTGGGAAACCCTGTACAAAGTGGTGTTCGTACCTCGATTGGCGTGGAGTGGCCTTGCGCGTGGTGCATGCGTTTCAGCAGACACGGACTTGAGATTGTCGGTTCAACGATCTCTGAACGCTGGCGACACACGTCTTGCGGCTCGAGCTGATGTCGTCAGTGGAGGTTGTGAACGATCATCCCTGCATGAAACAGCCCTCTCGCTGGAGCTCAGACGATTTCGAATGAGCAGCCGCTGCCCTCCAAACATTCATTGCAGGGCGTGGTCAAAAGAGGACAAGAGTTGACGAGTGTTGTTGGAAATCTTGGTTTTAGACATTCTCTCGGACACCCGGGAGAATCATCAGTTCGAACCTCCGCGAAAGTTGATATAGAAAAGCCATTTACTTGTTCAGCATGCAACACTATCGGTATCGAGTTTTGCTCCTATTTTCCTTCGAAAACATAATCTCAACATCGCTTGTAACGAAGTCGTTTTGTCCCCTGTCGACACTCTTTGCTGAAGGGCTGACATGCGACGGAGAGTGGGTCGACAGACAATCTCGTGAGCGGGATGTCCACAAAACGACCGTTCCACAATACAAAGGAACATTAACAGAGGTGTGTTATTGATAAGACAGGCTCTTACTCGTCGCTCGCTAACGCCTCTGCATGAGCGCGAGCACAAGGCATGACATCACCTTTGACTTGCGACCCACTGCACCTCCAGCTGCATCTCGTATGGAGCGTGATAACGTGGTCAATGCCAGACTGAGCCCCGGTAACCAGAAAGTTGGATATTCAGAAGGTGATCGTTGGATCGGAAACAATTCATAAAGATTCTAGAACCCGGGTCTTGATATTGCTAACCAAACTTCAACTTCTTCTGTCCTTTCTCTGCTTTTGCGACATTGGGTGGTCGACCTCTCTTGGCTTGCGTATTCGGGTTTGTACTTGAAGGCCGACTCTGTTCCCTCGATGCTGCATTTGCTCTTTCCTTCGCTGCGAGGTCAGCCGCCAGGTCCTTCGCAAAGTGCCAATCATCATGTTCGCCTTGTTCAGTGACCAGTAACGTGCTGTTACATCGGGGGCAAGTATAATGACTTGTGTCATCATCTGGACGTCTACTTTGCTTCTCTGCATGTGATTGCGGCATATCTTCCGGCGCTCCTTGCGCAGAAGGAGGGATGTCGAAGGGACTGTGAGCCTCTCTCGAATCATCTTCCATGCGAAAGTCTTGCTCTTCTCGTTCGGAATGTCCGCCGGAACTTTCTTGCCTAGCTCCGAAAAATCGTTGTATACCGCCCTCCTCGACCCGCCTGCGCTTGGTAGGAGGAGGTGTCTCCGGATTGCGCGGTTCAGATGACTCCCTTAGGGCAGCTGATATTGCTTTTGCCTCGTCTCCTCTCAGCAAAAACCCACCGATACCTTTGTTACCAGTCACACCTTCTTCAAAGCCACTGACACTCAACGACAAGTTCGCACACGGCCATGCTCGGCCCTCTGCAACAACCTGGGCAAGAAGACCTTTGGCGATGTCAAACAGTAGGGTCTCATCCATTACCCTTCCCATGGGTATAGAGGCCGACTTACTCCTGGTCTGTGCACCTTGTCTGTGATAGAGGTTGAGAGTCTTTGGTCGTCTTTTGTTCTCCAGAACACCCTCTTCTACCAGTCGAGAGAAGATGTCGGCGACAAAAATGCGAATCCACCTCACAGCCGTGTCCAAAGTGTTGATAGAAGGTCGGAATGACTTTGCACTGAGCATAGATTTGATTTGAGTCCGAGGATTGACTTCGCTATGGTCCTCACCACGAATGATGTTGTAAAGCCATGTGCCAGTATCATCACCTATCTTTTTCTTGAGCTGTTCGACAGGCACATCGAGTAGGTCCTTGACTGTGTCTGTATTGAACGCTGCGACAATCTCATCTCCAAGCTTACCACCGAGGTTTCTTATTTTGGTGAACTTGAAGTCACTCAAGAAGTGATGTACAGCTCGATTGCGGATGATAGTTTGTTGGTTCGGCTTCTTGTGAGCAGATCCAAGTTTTGCGAGCATCTTGTTTCGCGCAACTCCGGCCGAACATGTGTATTTAAGAACCTCGAAGATCTTGGCTCGCACACCTCGTACAATTTCTGAAGCGATGACCATGGCGACATCGTCCCAGTCGGGATCGTCATCCTCAGTTTCAGAAGAATCAAGATCAACCAGCGCATCGGTGTGCCATTCCAGAGCAGTGGTTGGAGGCCGAGGCAGTTGTTCTGTAGGATCATCGTAGGGTGCAGGGCCTTTCAGCTCTGGAAACCTTTCAAGCATAATACCATGTACATGGGTTGACAAGTCCAGGAAGACCTCGTCAATACTGGCCTTCTCTACCTTGGACACCGGAGCAGCAGGCAGATGGTCCTTAATCAGAGCCAGAATTCTTCTGCTCTCTAGTCTGTATGGGTCCAGGCTGACCTTGTGTGTAGCCATGTTTTTGAAAGAATCCTCATGATATGCCCATTTCTCATCTCCTTCTTTCCAAGTAGCGACGTGTTGCATTATCAGGTCTGGGCACTGCTTAACTGCCTCGGTGATGGTAACGTGTCGGTTGAGACCGAAGGCACGTGCCGGATAATTGATTGCGATGAGCCCTTGCCACTGTTGAACGGCAAGAGGCTTGTCCGGAGGGATGTCCAAGCGGACCATCTCGCATTGAGCGTAGAAGGCATCGAGGTCGATGTGAGCGATGACGCGCAGCGGGCACGAGGTAGCAGAAGATGCGAGTTGAGCCAAGTGCCGGTACGTGAATGCAGACTTGCGACGACGCTGCGAGCTGAGGGATACTAGCGAAGACTCGAGAAAGTTTGGCGAAGACATGTCAGTCTGGTCTAGCAGACATGGATGGCTTCAATCCATGGAGATGAGTGTCCCGCGTCACGCGTAAAGTGGCGATGAGTTGCTTGAGAAAGATGAGGCGAAAGTGACTTGGAGACTACGTCGTATCTGGCCAAGAAGCGGCTATGTGTGTGATGCTAGAGTAGCAGTTGACGATATAAGATGTATGGACGAATGAACAATGCCAAATCTTTTCCCAGAGGTAGACGCGACGCGCTACCGTCATGATTCTTGGCCGCGCTGGAGCATTTCGGCGAGCATTGTCGAACTGGCAGAAGGTATCGTGTCTTGATTCAGCACTGCATGCTTATGTTCATACGCAATACTGAGATGATTCCGAGCGTGACAGCCTTGTGATAGAGCAATAATGAGGGACACAGTATGGTACTGTTGCTGAGATCAAAGACGTCATCGAGGAGACGGTGTTTCTCGAGTAAACGTACAAGTCGTAGAGAACCACGCCAACCTCGTCAATTCCTCCCATCACATTCCCAAAACTCCTCACCCAAGTACGAGCTACTAAATATGTCACTTCGTTCACCCACCTTCCTCATGGGACTTGCGAATCTGTTCGCCGTTGGCGGTGCCACATATCATCTGCGAAGCCATCACATCTACAACCTCGAAGAACACGAAGCACGAATGGACGAGCTCGAGGGAACGCTGAGAGGCCACATTGGATTAATTGAAGAGTCTCTTGAGCGATTAGAAGGCAAGCAGATTACCAAGGGCCAGAAGACGTGAGCCGTAGCTTCCCCACTGCTTTCGAAAGATATACTGAACGACGACAGCGAGGACTTGTATAACAAGCGAGGCCGAGACGAGAAACAGGACAAGCAGAAGAAGCAGTAGGGATCGGACAAGACAGAATAGCAGAGGAGATCCTATTTAGACAACAGATGACTGCAATGTAAATGTTATGCCCCATGCTCTTGGCGGGAGGAAGTCGATGTCTTTGGCCCGTGCGGCAGGAGCAAGGGTCTCAGTTCCCCCTTTGGCCGCACCTCCCCCATACCTTGACGAGAAGCACCCGACAGCAATTGCTCTCCCCCGTCTCAATCCGTCGCCTTCACCACACTCGTTCATTGCAGTCGTCTGTCGCCAACCTCTCGCTCCGAACCCCCCTCCCTCCACACAACATGTCTTCCTACGTGCGTGCGCTCCGAGCTCAACGTCGCTGTCTCTGTCGTGTCTAATGGCGCCTACTGACACAGCCACAGATCAGGCGCAAGAAGAATGTCAAGAAGGGTATCCAGTTCTGCATCATGGTCTGCGGTGCATCTGGAACTGGTGAGCCCCATCAAGAACACCCGGACGATACCTCGATCGACTAACCGATTGCGCCCAAGGCCGCACCACCTTCGTCAACACTCTCTGCGGCAAGAGCGTCCTGTCTGGTGTCGAGCAAGACGACCCCGTCAATGCACACATCGAAGGCGGCGTTCAAATAAAGCCTGTCACCGTTGGTACGATATCAGAATCTCCCATGTCGCCACTACCGTCATGCTCATAGTTGTCTACAGAGCTCGAACTCGATGAGGAGGGTACCCGTATCTCGCTGACCGTCGTCGACACTCCTGGATTTGGTGACCAAGTCGACAATGAATCAAGGTGCCTAGGCCTCTTTCGCAACAGACATAATGGCTCCAGCTGACACGCATATTCAGCTTTGGCGAAATCGTCGGCTACCTCGAGCGCCAGTACGACGACATTCTCGCCGAAGAGTCCCGTATCAAGCGTAACCCCCGATTCCGCGACAACCGTGTTCACGTCTTGCTCTACTTCATCACACCTACTGGTCACGGGTATGCACATCCGCATCGTTGCCCACCCCGCTGTTCGTTTCTGACTCGTTGCTATCAGTCTCCGTGAACTCGATATCGAACTCATGAAGCGCCTGTCGCCTCGCGTCAATGTCATCCCTGTCATCGGAAAGGCCGACTCGTTGACCCCCGCCGAGCTCGCCGAGACCAAGAAGCTCGTCATGGAGGACATTGAACACTACCGCATCCCCGTCTACAACTTCCCCTACGACATCGAGGAGGATGATGAGGACACTGTCGAGGAGAACGCCGAACTCCGTGGACTCATGCCATTCGCTATTGTCGGATCCGAGGACACAGTCGAGATCGGAGGTCGTGTTGTCAGAGCTCGTCAATACCCCTGGGGACTGGTCGAGGTGGACAACCCGCGCCACAGCGACTTCTTGGCCATTAGGAGTGCCCTTCTTCACAGCCATTTGGCCGACCTGAAAGAGATCACACACGACTTCCTCTACGAGAACTACCGCACAGAGAAGCTTAGTAAGAGCGTCGAGGGCGGAGCTACAGCGTACGTGATCCAGGACATAGCATCATTAGCAGCAGCAACTAACGGTATCGGCAGCGATCACTCACTTGCTCCGGAAGATCTGGCATCACAATCAGTCCGCCTTAAGGAGGAGCAGCTGCGCCGCGAAGAAGAGAAGCTCAAGGAAATCGAACTCAAGGTGCAGCGCGAGATCAACGAGAAGCGACAGGAGCTGCTGGCCAGAGAGAGCCAGCTGCGCGAGATTGAGGCGCGCATGCACAGAGAGCAGAGCGCCGCGCTCAGCGTCAACGACACCGAGTCGACCGAGGCCGGCGCGGCCTAAGGAGTTTCCCAAAAGCAGATCATGTCAAGTGTCAGTCTACCACAGAGGCTTTTTGTGCCGGGGGCTCGCGGGAAGAGTCCGCCTTTTTGTTTCGTTGTTCTTTCTCTCTTGGTTGCGCAAAGTATTCCCCCCCTGATATTGCTGTATTCAAAGAAGGCCTACCTTTAGTCTGTAATACTATCTTCAAAAGCACCTCTTATGTCAGTTTCTGGTCTGAGAAGAGGGCTCGCGATTCGTGCATTGGATATGCAGCAGAAGCATGTGATTCTTGGCGTCGTCAACCACGCAGGTGTTCGTTGACGCTACTTGTATACTTCCACTCGACTCGTAAACACGACACAACAACCATGGCCGAGCTCTTCGACAAGGTACCCGAGCTGCCCCCACCATTCGTCAACGTCACTGGCATCGCCAACTTCCGCGACATTGGCGGCTACAGCACATCCACTCCTCACCAACAATCCATCCGCACGAACCTCGTCTTCCGCTGCGCCGACCCCAGCAAAGTCCGACCCTCCGGCCTCGCCAAACTGAAAGAGCTAGGGGTGAAAAAAGTCTTTGATCTACGCAGCATCCCTGAGATTTCAAAGCAAGGGCCCGAGTGGGCTGGCGTTGCGGTCGAAAAGGAAGTCTTTGTGACCAGGGAGGAGGGGGAGGAGGATGACGGGGAGCAGATTCAGCGGGTATGGTGTCCGGTGTTTAGGAACACTGATTATGGGCCTGAGCAAGTCGCTGTGCGATTCCAGAATTATGCGAGAAAGGGGAGTGAGGTGTGTATTTGCCTCTCTGTGGTATCAATGGCAAGGACAATACTGAACGACCAACACCAGGGCTTCGTAAAAGCATACGCAGACATCATGGCCAACGGCCCCACAGCCTACAAAACCATCCTCTCGCATCTGGCCCAACAAAATCCTTCGCCGTGTATAATCCACTGCACGGCAGGCAAAGACCGCACGGGCGTCATAGTCGCGCTCCTCTACCTTCTCTGCTCTGTCCCTGCATCGACGGTGGCTAAAGAGTACTCGCTCACCGATACCGGGTTGCAGCATCTGGTTCCGCTGTTTACAGAGCGTTTGCTCAAGAATCCGGCCTTGGAGGGTAATGAGGAGGGTGTGAGGAATATGATTTCTGCGCAGCCGGAGAAGATGGCGGCGACGATTGATATGATTCAGAGTGTTTATGGGGGTGCTGAGGGGTATGTCAGGGATGTGGTTGGGTTGAGCGATGAGCAGATCGCGCAGATCAGGAAGAATCTGTTATCGGATGAGAAGGCTGTGTTCTAGACATAGACGATATACATCTTGGCCTCTGCCTAACCTGCAAGAGTGCGTAGCAATACAGACATCTACACCCAAAGAGTTCTCTGTGCTATATTGCGATGATTCTGAACATGGAATGCACACGCACTGAACATCTAAGTATAGAGTCTCTCATTGATGCTTGTGGAAGCTATTATCTAGTGATGCTACTGATGCCTTCATTAATCTATGCTTTCGTTAGTCGTGCTGTCGTTATTCGCTGCTTGTTGTTGCGTCGTTTGCGCCTGACGCGGTACTTTCGACCCGGTCGTATCTCCTCAGTACAGTCAACCATCACCAATCATCCCTGCCAGCGCACCCTCTCACTTCTCAGAAGGTTGACCAGCTCGACTGGCAACATCTCCTTCTCACCCAGACCCAGTCCACCAAATCTCTCCATGGCCTCGGCAGCATACAGATGAACAGTCCAGCGCCAGTAGACGTCCATGGCCGAGAAGGTGGTCTTGATGCGCTTCGACTTGCGGAACTCGAGCGGGAGTGTGTTCAGAGCATACTCGACGAAACGTGTGGACTCCAAGCCCTTGATGGTAGGGGACTCCAACAGATTCTCGTAAGCGGCCTTGAGAGACTGAGAAGTCTCCTCGCGGAAACGCACAAAGTCCTCGAAGGAGAAGAACTTTTCTGCATCACATCCTGAGGGTGGATCGACTTGGTGCTTGATTGTAGTCTTGAATGCTTGCTTGTAGGCGTCGTACTCCTCCTCGTCCCGCTCCCAGGCAATATCGAGAAGAACGTCGGGTATCTCTTTAGAGGCCTCACGAGCAGTCATCAGCGGGATGAAAGGGTTGCGCAGCTCAAGGCCGCCGAGCTCAACAGGCCAATACAGAAAGACGTTGGCGATGTCCTTGGTGCCGAAGCGCTCTTCGATGATGGATTTGAGGTAAGAAGTGACATCTTCGCAGCCAGTAGTGTTGTTGTCATCCACAAAGAGCTTCTTCTGGATGTACTTGAAAGTGGCGAAGACCATGTCGAGATGCTCAATGCCAAGGCAGTTGGCAGGATGGCCAAAGTTGTTGCCCAGGAAGCGGCCCATGTAGCTGTTCCAGGCCTGGACGTAGGAGAACACCGAGCGACATTGCGCAAACTGAAGACGCATCTCGGCAATGTGCTCATCAACATTGGCCATGTCAACAACCCAGCGTCCGGCTGAAGGGTCCAACACCAGGAAACCCCATCTCACAGGGCCCTTGGGCAGAGTGCTCGAAGCCTTCTCGCTCTTGTCGCTCACATGGACTGATCCAGTCTTCTCTTCATTCAAGGCCAAGCCCATGACATCTGTGAACTTTTTGATAGCCTCCCAAGCCACCTCACAGTCTCCCTTCTGACCCCAAAACCAGACATCGTCGTGGAAGCGGTAGAGCTGACAGCGACCCTTGGTTGCCTTGCTGACAGCGAAGTCGAGACAAGCGAGCACTATCTCGCCAAACACATCGCTGAGTGTCTGACTGATAGGGACACCGCAAAGACGTGTACGAGGCTCGGAATTGGGACCGTCTTGAGGGAAGACCAGGGACATGGAGAGGTATTGCTTGAAGAAGTCGATGTAAGAGTCGTGAACGCCGAGGAAGTCCAGAACAGTGAAGATGGTACTGTGAGGAAGGCTGGGGCCAAACCACTTGAAGTCGGTTTGACAAAGGGTGAAGCTTCCGTAGATCTTTCTCTGAACCATCATCTCGGTAGTAGCCAAGCGTAGGAGAGTTTGCTTGACCTCGAGGGGTGACTTCTTGTCGGAATCTTCCTCGTCTGAGGCGTCAGAAGCGTTGTAGTCACGACCACCTTCTTCAAGCTTGTCAGGAAGCTGCATCAAGAAGAAGTCGTCCTTGAACTGCTCCCGACGAGCGTGGAGAACTGAATTTCCAAACAACCTGACCTTTCTCTCACCAAGATAGTAGGCAAAACGAGCATGGTCTTTCGAAGACATGGAGCTATGGGCTGACTTTGACCATGCCTTGGAGCGAAGGAAGGACGTGAAGTTGTTTTTGGTAGACACTGCGAAGCGAATACCAATGTACTGCACGAGAAGGGCTTGGTGGATCTCAGGATCCATGTAGACTCTGTACTTTCCGTTCATCTGCTTTCTCATCTGAGCAGGGGTTGGCGAGGGCTTCCAAGACCAATCGTCCAGATTGGCAATCTCCATGTTGATGACGTCGGCGACCTCGGCAAGCACACCTTTGCCAGCATTGCTGAGTGCAATGAGCTCGTCTCGCTTGCGACCGGCGAGCAGATCGGCGTTGAGTACAGTTTTGATGGCTAGCTCGACATCATCGTTGGAACAAGTAGCTGTGACAGTCCATTCGTTGAAAGCCTTTTGAAGTTGCTCGAAGTCAGTTTCGCGAACCTTCTTCTTCTGCTGAGGCTCAATGAAAAGGTTGGTGAGGTAGGTCTTGATGGCATCCGTGTCCGTCTGACGTTCTGTAAACACGAAAGAGTCCCACTCCTGGCGCTGGCGGTGCATCTCTTCGCGACCGACCTGGATAGACTCGAAGCTCTCGTCATCCGAGGAGTCGGCAGTGCCATCACCTCCGAAAGGAGTATCAAGAAGAAGATTGGCGTCATTGGGCTTGTCGACCCATTCAGTGGCAAGACGAGAGAACAAGTCCGTGTACTCGAATTTGTTAGACTGGATGGCAAGAAGACGCTCAAGATCGGCCTGCCAAGCTGAAGGAAGAGCCGAAGGGATAGAAGCATCAAAGGTAGACTGTGTGAGCATCTGACGGGTGTTGGAGAGTGAGAATCCGCCGTTTGAAGTCTGTGCAGTTGTCGACTTGAGACCGAGCTTCTTCAAGCCCTCGATGAGCGTCAGGATGGGATCGTTGCTCTTCTGGGTTTGAGCAAGAAGCTCAGCCTTGCGTTCCTCGAAGGCCTTTCGACGGTCGGCTAGCTGAGACCGCTTGTAGTTGGTGACATCGCGCAGCACTCTGGAAGCCATGATGGGCGATCAAGGGAAGACACAAAAAAGGAGATGGATGAAGGAGATGTTGAAGAGGATGTGAGATGAGTGGAGGTTGATTCCAGGATCTCAGTGTGGATGAAGGAGGGAGATCGAAAGGCACGATGGACATGTACTTATAGCTTTTGCCGGACGACGACGGTGAGCCAGAATGGCAAACACAGATGCGGTCACCTTGAGAAGGAATTAGTCTGAGTGACTGCTTTGTGCCCGAATGAAAAGGCAATGTCTGCTTGAGACCTGGCAAACAGCAGTCGCGGTTCACTGGAAGCTTCGCGTCGGTGC
Source organism: Aureobasidium sp. EXF-10727 (assembly GCA_023848595.1). Lineage (NCBI taxonomy): Eukaryota > Fungi > Ascomycota > Dothideomycetes > Dothideales > Saccotheciaceae > Aureobasidium > Aureobasidium sp. EXF-10727. The sequence goes on from SWBF01000095.1 coordinate 43,041, forward strand.
CTGCTTCGCGGTGACGGTGTCTCTGTTTGAAGTCTTGGTCGGGAGATCGGCTACGTCATTCGCATTCAACATTTTGGTCAAATGTTGCTCCCAACGAGCACAATGGACAGACGAGATTAGATTTTTACAGAGACTCAGGCGCAAGAAAGAGGCACGACAGAGTGAGGTTGAAAGGCAGATTGTATAATTGCCATAGGGGCTAAAGTTGTGTAAATTCTATAGGAGAGCTCAATTTATCCATCAATTTACCCGCTCCGGAAGTAGGACCGGAGGGTCTGGTTGAAGTCATTGCCCTTGCTGACTTATCTTTGTGGATCATTGAAAAAGAAGACTCGGTCGGCGGCGAGATTCAGTAATTACACTCAATTCATTCTCTCACATCATTCATCATGGCAGCAACAGGACCTTTGTATATGGTATGGGATTTGACAGAGACAAGGCTCAAACGTTTGCTGACTTGCAATGCCAGGGCTTTGACCTTTCCACACAACAACTGAAAGGTTAGAAGATATCGCCTGTTGAGTACTTGTGACGTGTCAATTGACTCTTGAGACCTCCAGGCGTTGTTGTGGATTCACAACTCAAGCACCAGCATGAAGCCAAGGTCGACTTTGATGCCGACTTTGGTGAGAAGTACGGCATTGAGAAGGGCGTCTTAACAAACCCTTCAGAAGGTGAGATCTATGCGCCTGTGGGCATGTGGCTCGAGGCTGTAGATCTGGTGTTATCGAGACTAAGGGAAGATGGCCTCGATTTCTCGCGAGTGAAGGGTGTCTCTGGAGCAGGCATGCAGCACGGAACTGTTTTCTGGAGTCAACAAGCCGAGAGTCTGCTCTCAAGCCTGGACGCAAAGAAGTCGCTGGTCGAGCAACTGGAGCCCAGCGCCCACAAGGATGAGCGCAAGGGCGCTTTCAGTCACCCAGACAGTCCCAACTGGCAGGACCATTCCACTCAGAAGCAATGCGACAAGTTCGGCGCCGAACTCGGAACCCCAGAGACTCTGGCAGATGTGACTGGCAGCGGAGCTCACCATCGTTTCAGCGGCCCACAGATCATGCGATTCAAGTCCAAGTATCCAGAGCACTACAAGGAGACTTCACGCATTTCGCTTGTCTCATCGTTCCTTGCATCGATCTTCCTCGGCAAGTTCGCTCCTATCGATATCAGCGATGTTACCGGCATGAACTTGTGGCACATCAAGGACGGAAAGTGGAATGAGAAGCTACTAGCCCTGGCAGCTGGCAGCACAGATGGTGTTGCTGAGCTCAAACAGAAGCTCGGCCATGTGCCCGAGGACGGTGGTGCCAGTTTCGGCCATATCAGCAAGTACTTCGTACAGCGCTACGGATTTGCCCAGGACTGCAACATCGTCCCGATGACAGGAGATAACCCTGCAACCATCCTCGCTCTTCCCCTGCAAGCCTCGGATGCTATGGTTTCTCTCGGCACATCAACCACCTTCCTCATGAGCACACCGCAATACAAGCCCGATCCCGCATACCACTTCATGAACCACCCCACAACCGCCGGCCTGTACATGTTCATGCTCTGCTACAAGAACGGCGGCCTTGCCCGCGAGCACGTCCGCGACGCAATCAACGGCAACAAGACCGACCGCTCCTGGGACAAGTTCAACGAAGTCGCCCTCGCCACACCTCCCATGGACCAAAAGTCTTCCTCCGACCCCATGCGCATGGGTCTCTACTTCCCTCGCCCCGAAATCGTGCCCAACGTCCGTGCCGGCCAATGGCGCTACGAGTACGACTCTTCCTCCAACAAGCTCAACCAGGTTTCCGCAGAGCAGAGCGTAGACGCCGACGCCCGCGGAATCGTAGAGTCGCAAATGCTGTCTCTGCGTCTGCGGTCCGCAGCTCTGGTTTCTGGCCACGAGATCAATGGCGAAAAACTTCCTCCCCAGCCTCGCCGTGTGTACCTTGTTGGCGGTGGCTCTGCTAACCCTGCCATTGCACGTATCATTGGCGACGTCTTGGGAGGTGCCGAGGGCATCTACAAGCTCGATATCGGCGGCAATGCTTGCGCCCTCGGTGGCGCTTACAAGGCCGTCTGGGGCTGCGAGCGCCGCGGCAAGCAAACCTTTGAAGAACTCGTCGGCGAGCGATGGAACGAAGACGCCTTTGTCAAGAAGGTCGCCGACGGCTACCGCAAAGGTGTATTCGAAAAGTACGGCGAAGCCCTCAAGGGCTTCCACGCCATGGAACAGGAGGTTGTCAAGTCGACCTCCGAAGGCGCACAGGACAACGAAGGCGTCTTCATGGCACCGAAGAACTAAAACCTCAAAACTAAAAGAATGATAACGTGGTATGTAGCAATGTAATTCTCTTGGATTAAAAAAATCTTTTGAACACTTTATGGAGAGTACGACTTTGGACGATGCTCGCCTGACATGAACTTCCTCATCTTAACTCCCTCCCCGCTCTCTCCTGTGACTGACCTTGCTATTGCCATTCTATCTCTGACAGTCTCGTGTTGAGAACAAGACTTCTATCTTCGTCACCAGAAAAGGGGTGGAAGAGCTGAGAATATGTAAACAAGTTGAAGCTTCTATCTCCCTTGACGACACTATATGTACAATTACTCCAAAACCCCTCGCACCATGCATATGCAGAATGCCATTCCCACGTTCATCATCTCAAGTACACCGGGATACCATAAACCACCGTGGCCGCCCCATTCAAATACCTCAAATTACAAGCATCTCTACCCAACATGACGGCCTCGACAAGACTCTTCTTCGTATCCTCATCACCATCATCTCTGAGAACCCGACTTCTGCTCCTACCGCCCGGAGTCCGCGAAGGTGTTTTCGAAGGCGTTTTGGGCACAGATCTACCTCGTTTACGCGGAGTCTTTGGTGGCGCGAGGTCCTTTGATGGCGAAGGTGTAGACGACCATAAACCCCAATGCTCGCCCGTCTTGACTGCAAAGCGATCGATATCTTTATCCGTGACGTCCCAAAGTGTGGCGACGATGGCCATGCAAAGGCCTTGTCTATGGTCATTGCGAGACTTGGTGTCTTCGTTTGTGGGGCTGTCGGGTGTTCGTTTGCCGGCGACGAGGTAGCTGAGTGGTACGCTGGTGGGCTCGTAGTCGCCGTGTTCGGTCACTGTGCCGCTGGAGCAGCCCATCAGCCACACTACCTCTGAGCACTGGTCTAGCTTTTTGATGGTGCGGTTGCGGATGTATTGGTTTCCGCTGCCGTGGCCAAAGTAAAGCAGCGTGCTTTTTTCTGACAAGGCACTTGCAAAGTCTTTTTCTGAGGGGATTTTGTTGATAGTTGATTGCCATGATGAATTAGGGGATGTTTGCAGTGAGTCGAGGAGTGGGGTCATGGTACTCTGTGTCCTAGACAGATCTCCTGATGGATTGAGGATGAATGCTCCAGACTGCTTGTTGACAAAGTACTTTTCTTCGACGGTGTCCTTCATTTGACTACGCATGGCAAGAATGCGCTCGCGGAGCGTGAGCATACTACCAACTCTGCTCACACTGACGTTCTGGAGACAGGTCAGACTTTCCCAAGGGAAGGCATGCAGCTTCCTGTCCAGAATCAGAATTAGATGGCTTTGATCCGCGGTATTGAAGTTGGCTGCTTCATGATAAGATCTCAGAGCATCCATCGTCTCGGTTGCCATGACATCAAAGTCAACTTCGTCATACGCGTTGCGCTCGCCATTGAATTGTAGGATATCAATGACGAAGTAGAGAAGGTCAAGCACTTGCTCGTCCATGTCAACTTCGCCATCCTGGTCATCGCCAAGACCAACGAATAACTCGACGATATTGGCGTCCAGCACGAGCTTCTTGGTTTTGCTTTTCGTGCCTTGTCTCGAGGGGAGATGGCGATCCAAAATGCCGTCCAACGACTTTCTGAAACGAGCCAGCAATGCTGGATCTTTGCGATGTTGAGATAGTACGCCTTTGAAACCACCAAGCCAGATGTTCTCAATGTTCACAATGAGTTCTTGCATACGAAGATCGAGCGCTTCACGCTCGTCCCACCAGCTCTGCTTTGCTTCTTGCGTCATGGCACTGGGAGGCTTACTGCAGCTGTAGTTTGAGAGCTCGATGATTTCTTGCAATTCGGCCTTGCCAGACTCGAAGTCGAACGTAGGTGACTCCTCGTCATCTTCAATGTCCTGCATCTTGTTACGTGTCATTGGCAGACGTAGTAGGAAAGGTGCTTGGTTTGCCCGGTATCGCACGATGTATAACTCATTGTGGTCCTCGCTTAGCGTCACCGATACAGCAGTCCAGCTGCTGGGGATGATATCGATGTATTCCTTCTGGAATCTTGCTGCCGAGAGGTGGCTCGTAGAGGCCGTGGAATTCTGAATTGCCAACTGTACATCATATTCATTGTACTCCTTCTCTGCCTCTATAGTGCTCAACTCTCGAGAGAAGGCCTCGATGCGGGACATCTCGATTGAGCAAGCTGCACGTGTCGGATGCAAAGACCCAGAAAGAGACATGCTAGCGTTTAAAGCTGAGAGAAGCAGCATAGCTTTGGAGCCTAATCCGCACAATTGATGGAAGACGGACATACCAGCAGTGCTCGCAGATCGGCGCTGAATGTTCACTAGACGTTCCTGTGCATCACAGAGGAAGCGAGCAAATTCATCATCAGTATGCTTTTGGCGGCTGGTCTTTTTAGGCGTGGTAGCGGTCGCAAGAGACATTGGCGTCGACGAGAGCGATGCTTGAGTTGACGACTTCTTACCAGTCGTGGTTGACAACGCAGGGAAAGAGATGGTCGACTCAGGTAGGACGTTGAAGGTGAAGTCCAGAGCTAGTTCGTCCCCGAACTTGCGGAGCAGTCCTTCAGCCATTGCCAATTGCTGCAGAATGTCCTGTGTGGAATCATGCTTCATTGCTTCGGCCCGCTCCAGGAGCTCCAGACCAAGATCAGTCTCGCCCTGATTGATCAACAGAAGGCCACGTTGTCTGAGCGCTGCTGCACATAAACTTGATAAGGGGACATTTTCCTGGTTCGAAACAGTGGCGGTAGTGGTAGTCTTGACCTTCGTGCTTACGGTTTTGGTCATCTTCGCTGGCGGCACTCTAGTCGCAGGTGTCTTGGTTACGACTCGCTTGCCGTTTCGTGCAGTAGCAGTTTTGGCCACATTGTTCTTGTCGGGTTGGTCCTTCAAAGACCGCAGCTTCTCAACAAAATTCTTGCTTGCAAGCCGAGTAGCCATGGCTTCCGCCTTCTCGTACTCATGCTTTGCACTTTCCCATGTCTCTTCTTCTGTTGCAAATATGTCGCCCCGTATGATGCCCAGTTTCACTAGGTCGATCGAGTCCCTCAGCTCACCGTGGTCAACAAGATTGTCAGTCTCGATGCCCTCAATATAGGCCTGAGCTTCTCTCTGCACCGAAATCTTGGTACGAAGGTCGGGCACTCCAACTCGAGTGACCAAGACATCAGCCTGATCAAGATAATAAGAGGCTTCTGTCCGTAATCCTTGGTGTGCATAGGTATCTGCAAGATGCAAAAAGCTATTCAGCAGATCTGGCACAATAGCAGAGAACGCCGCGCCCTGGTTGGTAATAGGTTCCAACTCTGGTGATGATGAAACTTGGTCGGAGTCGGAAATTGCAAGCTTCTCCACCGCGTTGATGAGCTCTTGTTGTGGGACAGTTGTAGAAGACGACGGAGAATCGTCCTGTGGAGCATGTTGAACCTCTAGAAAGGTCATTGTTTGTTGACACAACAAGACATAGCGTTTTGCCTGGATCATAGCCTGCTTCATCTGTCCTGTGCTCCTCGAGTACAATGAACACACAAATGCAAACCGCGCTCTGATGATTTGAGCATGAGTTTTCGTGGCATGATCGACTGCAGGAAATGATTGCATACATTCAGTGGCGGATGCCATCGATTTGGCCGCAGGACTGGCTTGTCCTAGTGTTGTCCAAACTTCCGTTTGAGCGAGATGCCATTCGAGCTTCGCAAGAGTCGATACATCAGGTTGATTTAGCAGAGGAGCCTCAGACTCCAGGATGCGACATGCCTCCAAGGAGTAGCCCAGATGTAGGTATTGCAAGGCAAGCTGCGCCGAAATACTCAACAGAGATGATGGCTCTGATGTGGGTCTCAGATGATGAACATGAGAGAGCGTTTCAAGTATTTCGAGGCGCAAAGTGTCTTGTCCCTTCATGGCCAGAAAGGATACCACGAACTGCAATTCCGTTACCAAGGCATCCACGTCATCCACTCCCTTCGATATTGAGTCCCAAGATTCCAATGATTTGAGCAACAATGACAACCTCTGAACCATCGCGCTGATATCCTCAAGAGAAGTTTCATTTGTGTGAAATGCTTGCGCCAGCGTAAAAGATATGTCCAAATAAGGCTCGAACGAACGCAGGCCCTCGTCTTGATTGAGAGAGTCATGCGAGACTTTGCTGGCCATTATACTGTCCAACATCTTGCTGCCTATCAAGCCGGGGAATTCATTCGAATATCTGAGGATCTGGATGCATACACGTCCTCGCCGGAGTGGAAAACTATCTTGGCTGTATAGTTCCAGGAGCTTGGCACATAGTTGTTGCAGATCTGCTGCTACTCTCCTACGATGTGATGGTTTGAACAAGTCTTCCTCAAAGAAAGCCAGCTGGATCTCTAGCAGAGTCGCTCGTTCCAATAGATCAATAGAATCGTCGTCGAAGAAAGCAACGTTTGCAGAGTCTTTGGCTGCAGATGTGTGATACTCGTGAAGTATGCGTCTCAACAATTGAGCCTTGCGATCCAATTGCAAAACACTCGAGAGAGGCTTGGAATTTGCGTTTTGCGCCAATTCATGTAAGACACCGGAGCGAAGCTGGATGTTGATGGATTCAACGAAGACAGAACATGATTTGGCAATACTGCCATACTTCTCTAGCTTTGACCCTAGGAAGCCAGCTTCTTGATGTACAGACGCACGATCGCGTAGTATGTCGATCGATGCTTGAAGATAATTTACGGCTTCCTGGGACGACTCTCCGATTTTTGGAGCCAAAAGTTGGAAGCAGCGCCAATACAAATTGGAGATGTTGACCACTAGATGTTCTGCTTCAGAGTCTGAACTTACATCCAATAGACGAGTGCATATCTCAAGAGCTTTGTGGACAGTCTCAATATGGTCGCAGGATGAGACTAGTAGTTTGCAGGAGAAGATGCTGGAGCTGATGAAGGGAATAACCAATTTTGAAGCTAGATCTCCAGATGATTTGGCACCAACGTTACTTTCCAAGCACCAGAGAAGTATTTCGGTGCAGAGAAAACTGATGGTACATAGTAAGATAGCACACTCGTCCGGCTCGGGTTCAGTCTCCTTTCCCGTGTGATGTGTCAAGAGTTTGATGGTCGTCTTGCGTAGTCTGGCCAGTTCCACCAACATATCGTCAACTGACATCGCAGCCAATCTGGATTTGTTGACCAAGTGAGACCTGCAAGACTGAACCTGGCTACGAAGTATCGCCAGGTCTGGTTGGTCGTCACGATCGAGGCAAAGGGCCATAGACCGCACTGTACAGAGTAGACTCATGTCATTTCCTGAAGCGTTTTCTGCCGTTGACGACATGAATTCAGTGTATCGCAAAGCCTCGTCTTGCATACTGAAAGACTCGGCAAGAGCACTCAAAGTCTTGTATAGAGTCAAGGGAAGAGGCAGAGTAGCACTTTTAGGCTTATCCAGCTCGACAAGAGTGCTCGTGTTATCGATGGCCTGTTTGTAAGCCTGCGACCCTCGATCCTCAGCCCGCCTTCTGTAAGCGTCCAAGTATCGGATCAGTGGTTCATACAGCTCTTTCTGGAGATCGGCCTTGTGTCTAGCTATCGGCCACCATTTCGTTTGGATGAGAAGCGCAGTGGTCTGAAGCTTGAAAGCGACATCAGGAGAGGCGTGCGTCCCGAGACTTGCAGCAGAATCGTCTGCTGAGGTGGAGGGGGATGGACACATGGAAAGCATGAGCTTTGAAAGGGTATCTAACTGTCGTGCCACCTTGTTCCTGTCTTCGGACACGTTTGTAGATCGTAGTATGAGAGCGGCGGCAGAAATGGGATTGTCAAGCATCAGATGAGGAAGCGAAGCCTCGATAGTGGCAGGGCGGGCAGAATTGACGACGAGGCGCAAGACGTTCATGTGGTAGGAGATGGCCAGGGACAAGACTTTGGCATCAGCCGTGCGACATTCGAGGTGCAGCAATGTAGCCAGGGTTTCCTTTTCAGAGGGAGGTGGCGGGCTGGCGCCTTCGGACCTTTTGTGTATACATGACTTGAGTATGCGCAGCTCTTTCATCGCCAGAGTGTCCATGCCCAGCGCGACAAGCTTGGAGCACAGGGCAAGCATGCCCGTCTCCAGCTGTAGAGAGTCATGGCTTGAAGAGCGGGCAGAGCGAAGATGGGCAAAGGCGATACGGGCGCATTCGGCGACAGTGTTGAGGCCAGACGACAGTGGCTTCTTGGTGGTGGGCGAATGCGAGGGCGAAGATGTCGAGGATCTTGTCGCATCGTTCAAGACCTTTAACGAGACGTTGACGACGTCTGTGGCCAATTTGTACCGCTCTGCCGCTGTCAAGGTTTGAGGGGCATCGGTGGCTATGGTAGGGGCTGGTTTGGTCCTCGTTGTCCTCGTGGGTGGTGGTTTGCGAGTAGCTGTTGTCTTTGCCGGCGTCTTTGGAGGCTTCGGCTGGTCTTGTGAAGGCGCCAGGAGGGTATGCAGGGTGGTGGTGGTGGTTGGCGAGCAGGAAGATGGAGTCGCCAATGCCTTGCGCACCACATCGGCCGAACTTGTCATAACAGGCATGCTTGCTCGGGTCGTTGGTGCATGTTAGTCTTCCATCATGGTGTTTCGTGCGCACGAGCGACTTTCAGCCTTGATTACTCTGGGCAAATCGATAAAGAAACATGCCTTTTCTGGCCTTGTCTCTGCGGCAACCGCTTCGGCCCGACACCGCCGAGTGGTGGAAGCGTGCCCTAAATGTTCGGAGCGTTGGAATCTCAGAGCCGGCCAAGTTGGAAATAATTGCAGTCGCCCAAGAATCTCTGACAACTCTTATACAAGCAGCAACATGCGTGTCCTCGTCGCTCCTCTACGCCAGGCCATATGTCGCCGTCCCTTCTCTTACTCAGCCAGCCATGCTTCGACTTCTTCCTCGGTTCCTCGTGTCGCCTCGGTCTGGCAGTCCGTCATTCCCAAGGCCTTCAGAAGACCCGATGACCCCGTCTCTGTCGCTGAACGTCAAAAGGCCCAAGCCATGAAGTCCAAGGACTGGAATCCCGCCACCTTCTTCATTGTCATCGCGCTTCTGATTGGCTCAAATGCCGTTCAGATGATCGCTCTGAGGAACGAACGTCAAGGTTTCACACGCAAGACGGAAGCCAAGATTGCTCTGCTCAGGGAAACCATCGACCGCGTGCATCGTGGAGAAGCCGTTGATGTGGAGCGCGTCCTGGGAACTGGTGATCCGGAAAAGGAACAAGAATGGGAACAAGTCATGCAAGAACTCGAGTCGGACAACACCCTGTGGAAGAAGAAGAGCCAACAGACCCAACAGCAGGACGAAGCTCAAGCTCAAGCTCAACAAGCGGCCGACAAAAGTCCCAAGATGGTCTCACAAGCTCCCACCACAGAGCCTGCACCGGCTACTCGACGACCTGGTTTCTTCTAAGTCATGCAATTCCTGTCGTAATTCGAATCGTCTAGTATCGTAGTAGTGGGTTTGACTTCTTTGCTGACGGGACGTCGACTGCACGGCAGCGAGGTGCATTCCGTGTGTTGCCGCGCGCCAATCAAGCGGGGAGCAGCGATTTGAGTGTCGCTTTGCGTTGTGCACATGTGCCGACGCTTCCACGGCTGACCACCAGCCTGCACATTGTCCAGCCTTGACCATATCCATGTCTCGACCTCTGTTATTCTTCTCTGCAATCTCTCGGTTTTTCGTATCGGTGCATTGTTGTTTACTGGACCCTGCAGCCATTATCGTCGTAGTCTGGACGCAAGGGCGATGCACGCCAGATTGCCTGCCTCCTTCCCTATCATGAGCTTGGCTGCAAACGACTTGCGTGGACTCCACGTGTATCTGTGTCGGAGAGAAGGAATTACCAACCCACTCCTTCCTGGCAATTCTGTTTCTACACATCCTCGACATGGCGCCTTTCAATCTCTTTACCCATCGCAGCTTTCGACGAGGTCAATCGACTTTGGCGTCTGAATCTGCCACCGCTCAGCAAAAGACAGTCATGGGTGGCATGCCGTCCAAGGCTGCCACGAACGTCAATGAGGCTCCGCACAAGAAACTGAGACCTCGTTCGTCATCCATGCATCTTCTCAAGCGCAATCGCGATCCCTCTGGACACAATGCGGCGCGCACTTCGACAGTCGCCCAGCCTCTGTCGAGTGCGGATACGACGACCATTGAAGTCTCCGAGTCAGAAGCAGATTATACCAGAATTTCGCTTGCTCGCCGCTCGGACTCGCAGTCGACAGTCAAGACACTTAGCGATTCTGTCCACTCGAATCGCTATGAGCCTACCAAGCATGACAGCTGTGAATCGGATGCCAGTTCAACAAGGACAGCTACTCGCGTGACCCGGTCGTCCGAGGCACTCCCTGTCCCCGGCGCAGACGACGAACCATACGGCATGAGCACGCCTGTACCACCTCACGCACCCCAGACACCTCAGATCCAACTTCCCACTCCTCCATTCTTGACCGAAGACAGTCCTACCAAGTATGGTCTGCGCGTTACTCACTCTCCCTCACCCGATCGTTCCATGGTAGCCAAGCAACGACAGAAGATGACCGGTGCCGGACTCTTCGTGGTAGGTGATGTTTTCATCCGTCTCTTCCATGCACAGCCCGACTGACACACTTGAAAGCATGCCGCTACTCAGCAAAGATCCACAACCCTGACACTGCCAGTCGACCAAGCAAAATCGGGTGCCACAGACCCCACACAATCGTTCGCCAGCAGTGCTCCCTCGCTGCCCGTGTCAGACAAAACAAACCTCGCGCATGATCCGTCAAAGCCGTTGTCCAGTCGCAAAACGCCCCTTAAGCCCAGCCAACCCTTCAAAGATGCACCCCAAGAGCACGTCGCTCATGCACTCCCACTACGAACTTCGCAGAAAACATGCTATCGTGAGCACGACATTTGGCAGCGTATGGGCTCCAATTACAGATATCCAGTCGCATGTGCCATCTGCGATGGGTACGAACCGCCTGGCGACGACTTCATGACCTGCTTGTGGTGCGAAGTCCATGTCTGTGGACAATGTCACACGGCGTTTGTGAAGAATGGACTGGCAGGCATGATGGAACGACAGCAACAAAGATGATACAAGTACACGACTCGATGTATTGGGAGCAAGAGTGGGACACGTAGAATAATGGAGGAGCAAGTCATCATTCGGTTGCATCAAGTCTAGCGAGGACTCGAGGCGTTTGTATATCGACCCCTAAGGAGCAACGAGCGTGATTAAGGAATCGTATGGACATTGATCTGTCTTTCCAGCTCGAGACTGATGTATTGCATGTTATGGACACTGGCTGTCTGTCAGAGCTCACAACTTTTTTTTGTCTCAATCTCTCTCCCTTCCATCAAGGACATAAAAAGTTATGGAGATTTCAAGCCGTGCGTACAGAAGCAAGGGGCAAGATGACAATCATTTGACACATCTCCATTGCTGTGCTTTTGAGAATGATAGTATTGTGCATTCTTATAGCTACACTACGAGCTTTTTGACACACGAAGGAGATGGAGACATGTACAGACGTGAAGAATACGTAATTTCATATAGCCAATTTGGTTTCTTTGCGTCTATCTTCCCCCCTCTAGCCCCAAATTCCCTCCAGTATCTAACTCGAGTTTTTCTACCTCTGTCTCTGCCCCTAGGTCTCTGCCTCTACCTTCCCTCTGCCTCCTCTACCTATCGCCCTTCCACCTCCCCTTCAACCCCTTCATCAACAATCTCAACCACAGTGGTTGTAGGTGTGGGTGCAGGAGTCATTGTGGGTGTAGGCGCATTAAACCAGGGAGAAGCAGTATGTGTAGCCGGATCCCCACAAATAGGCTCCCAGTAAATATCACACCAAAACTCCCAATTTGTGTTTTCATCTGCCATCCCAGTAGCAGAAGCAGAAGGAGTGATGGTTGTGGTTTTTGTGACTGGGGGTTGCTTCTTTTCTGGGGTACCATCCATGGCGTTTGATGGGTCTGTATCTCTGGTGTTGAGATTGTTGGATCCACTTGTTGGAGTCGGAGTTGGCGAAGCAATATCAGTGCTTCGAATCAGAGTTTTGAAACCAGTCATTGCGGTGACCTGAGAAGAAGAAGAAGACGAAATCTTTTGTGGTGGGTATGGTTTCAGTCCGGTGACTTTGGGGAATACGGAGGGTGTGTAGCCGGGAAGGGTGCTGCTGGTCACACTGGTGGAAGAAGATGTTGGGTAGGGAGCCTTTGTGGCGCTGAGGCTGTTGATGCTCATGGCGGCTGTGAACCAGGAGGAGATGGGAATGTGCATCTTTGGTGAGGTTTGTGGTTGGTGGTTTTTGGTGTGTGGTGGTTGATGTGTAGTGGTTGGTGTGTGGTGGTTGGTTGGAGTGTGGATCTTGTAGTGAGAAGAAGAGGAAGAAGAAGCAGAGAAAGGAGTCTGGATTTATATGCTGGTGAATCTGGTGGATGAGTCTTGGTGTGGGCTATGACTCTTTGCCACGAGGTGGTTTGAGAGAGTTTGGAATCTTTGAGAATGCTCGCGTGGTATACCAGTGGAGGTTCCGGTGCAAGCATTTTTTCGCCAGACGCTATGACATGCAAGTAATAAGAGACGATCGTTCACATGAGAGAATCAGATGAGTAAGAAAAAATGCAATGCATGAGGTGTAACCGCAAAAAAACCAACCTATCCCAAACTCCCTCAAGGATATCAACAGTGATAAAAAAGAAAAGAGAAAAAAAGCACTCGGACTTGTCAATATCGATCAAGCAGCAACTTCAGCACCCTCAGCACCTCCACTACCCGAGATGTTCGAGATGAAATCTCTGTATCTAAAGACCTCACCTCTCTTTCGGTCGCCGCCAGCCAACTCCTTTCCGAAAACGCCTTTGGCGCCGAAGGCTCTCCTCGCCGAGAACTGGCTCATGATAGCATCGATTTCGTGCTCGGACAACCTGATGTTCTCAGCGCCCGGCTCTGGAGCAGTGTTGAGTAGAGCATCCCGTAGTTCATGCTTGTCGATCTGACCACTGTCATCAACGTCGAAAGCAGCAAAAGCAGCGGCAAGCTCTGACGGTTCGCTGAGCTCGGCTAGTGGAGCGGATAGCAAGTCCAAGAAGCGACCGAGAGTGATTGAGGAGGGAGTGCCTGGAGGGAAGAAAGAAGCGACAGCTCTGGGGGAGGAGTCCATGCCCATCTGCTGCAACATGTCTGCCACGCTGGCAGAGGTGATGGCACCCGTGTTAGAGTTGTCCAGGACTTCAAACGACTCGCGCATGCTGCGTAGCAGGGATTGTGGGAGGTGAGAGTACTGGCCAGTGGCCATTTGGACGGGAACCGAGGAAGGGGCAGTGAAACTCGGTCGGGAGGTAAAACTTGGTCGGGAGATGGCACTCGGTCTCGGGGCAGCACTTGTGGTAGAATCGCGGGAGGTGGGTCTGTCAAATATGGGTGCTCGGATGGTAGCCTGAGTAGACGAGGTGACAGTACGCTGGGCGGTTGGTCGCATAGGCCGAGACGCAGATGGAGACAATACAGGCGAACGAGGACCTAACGGCGATGAGGGCGCGACAGCGGGCGAGCTCGGTACAACGAGCGGAGATGGTGATGAAGGGACCCGAGGCGAAGATGGCAATGCCCCATCCCCTGGCATAGGTGATTCCTCAATGCGAGCGGCGGGTGAGGGTGAGGGCGGAGCTGATGGCTCCTCGTCTACTGAAGCCTGTGAAGCATGGCGGGAGAAAGATATGGGAGGAGCGAGGGAGCCGGAAGATGTGGGCCTGGACGAGGACTCTGCAATGCTGAGGCGGCTTGTTGGACGGGCGAAGGGACTCCTTGGGCGATCGCCTGTCGTCAACTGTGAAGGTCGTCGTACGAATGGATTAGATTTTTCGGGCGACAGAGAGGGAGACAGCGGCTTAGTCGGTGACTCTGATCGATCGCGGACTGTTGAAGGGGAGCGCAGGAGTGCGTCCGAGTCGGGTCGGCGAAAGGGTGATGCTCTCGGGGAGCGCGACGAATTGAACGACAACTTGGTTGGTGACGCCTAAACCTCGTCAATTTCATGATTTTAGCTACTTAGTAGATCATACTGACCATGACAGTCGAGATGATGTTGGAGACTAGACTAGAACAACAGTCTATGGCGATAGAGCAGCGGTATAATGGCCGTTGTCAGGCGGGCACCCGCTTCAACAAACAAACAAGTCCCGGGGAAGCCAAGCACCGCCGCTCGCTCCCGCATCGGCGCTAGGAACAGACCCGGGCTGGGCTCGTGCGGCGCGCCGGCGCTGCAGATCGTCCGGTCTTGGACCCTGATGTCTTTGTGGACGACGAGGTCGACAAGTCGAAGAGGCATTGAGGCAGGCACGATCAACGTCAATGGAGTTCAGGCAATAATCCACCATTTCTCGGCCCTTCCTTCTCAATGGCACTGCACCGCCAGAACAGTAGCACCAGCCAACCCACACCAATCGCTCCTGCCGCCGCAATGTCAGGGGGTGCTACGGCTGGGCGCCGCCCCTCTCTGGCCTCGTTTCCCTCGTCCCGCAAGCAATCCTCGTACGAAGTCATGCCTTCGGCCACCATCAGACCTCCCATGCGACCCTCGCTGTCTCAGTCTGTTCGCACCGCCAGTATGCCTCGTCGCAAGCGGAAGCCGCGGCCGCAGTACCCCCAGCACTCAACTGAACGCCATGTCGAATACATCCTGGTTGCCTCGTTCGACATTGACACTGGATCCGTCATGGAACATCAGTATCCTGCTGCAATCGGAGGCGACGAGCACATGTTGGCAGAACTCATGCTGCCCGATCAGACCCATTTGCGAAGCCAGGACTGGACCGTTTTCTTTTTACACAAGGATCAGTCCCCCGAGGACGACCTACAGCAGAGAAGAGATAGACGCAAGCAACAGAGGGAGGAAAAGAAGAACAAGCGAGCCGAAGCCAAGTCCGGCCAGGACGGGGCAGATCCAGAGCTAGACAACGAGTCAGATGACAATACCGAAGATGCAGAGTCCGAGGACGATGCTGTGAAGAGTACCCAAGGCACTCCGCTGGTCTACGTCCTCAATCTTGTCAACACCAAGCACGATGCCAATGTAAAACGAGGTGCCGTCGTCAAGGCCATGGCTATCTGCACGAGGCACTCGTTCTTGCATATCTACAAACCACTACTTCTTCTTGCCCTGGAGGATTACTTTCGCTCTCCCACCATCGAGACACTGGCTTCTCTTTACGAATCTGTCAATGCTATGGATCTTTCGCTACTCCCGCGACTATCGTTTCAGGAGCGTTACATCCTACAGGCCTCTGATGTCAAGGATTTGTTCATCGAGAAATTCGAGGCAATGATTCAGAAACGCATTCATGAGGACAAGGCCAAAGACCAGTCTGAAGATAAACAACTCCAACAGCAGACGCCGCGCCATCGTTATGGATTACCACGAGACACACATGAGTTTGATTCGGTTGTGCATTACAACAAGATTCCTGTCCCCATCAAGATCCCCACTGCTCTGTCTCTAGAGACCGTTGGCGACTTTTCTCTCATCAAACTCATCCAAACTTTCAGCACACCGCACTCGGCCTCCCCTCAACCTTTTAATCAGCATCACCCGCACCTAACCACATCTGGTCCTCTCACACATCCCATAATCGTGCTTCTTAATGCGCTCCTCAGTCAAAAGCGCATCATCTTCATCGGACATAACTTGCCCTCGTCAGAAGTAGCAGAAGCTGTACTAGCTGCTTGCTCCCTCGCCTCTGGTGGCTTCCTGCGAGGCTTCACCCGTCACGCGTTCCCATATACCGATCTCACTAAAATCGATGATTTGCTCAAAGTTCCGGGTTTTATTGCCGGCGTCACCAACCCGGCCTTTGCTACACACACCCAGTGGTGGGATGTCATGTGTGATTTGCCAACGGGTCGCATCAAGATCAGTCCAAAGATCGAGCAAGCTCCCCTGACAGAGGGTGTGCTGTTTTTCCAACAGAGCGGCATTCCGCAACCACACAATGCCCCGGGCGCGGTTTCAGCAGCCGGTACGGCGACAGGTGCAGGCATGAGTGGCTTCCCATCTATACCCTCCGGGGCTGGAGATCCAACAGGTGATGTAGCGTTCATGGCTAGTGTCCTTGCTTCCATCGCTGAGCGCCGTGGCGAGGGCGCTGTCCGTTCAAAATTCCGTCTTTGGATTCTCAAGTTTATCCGTATCGCTGCGTCTTTCGAAGAGCTTGTTTACGGTGCCTCAGCAATCTTTGCATACTACCCGCCCGGTTCGCCCATCACTCCGGTAACAGCCAGCATGGACTTCCCCTCGCCAATGACAGTACTGGATGCCGCACTCGAAGATCCTGCTGTTGCAGGTCACGGCTATGTGTGGCCATCGCAAGAAGCCAAGATGCGAGAACTAGCTGCCAATGCTACCCGCATCGAAGGCTGGACAAAGACACGCAGCTACTACAACTTCATCCAAGACTTCAGCGTCATGTTCTCTTTACGTCCAATCCAAGACCTCGACCTGCAGCACTTGCACGACAAACTCACAAAACTACGTCTCGGCAACGACGCCTCTGCCTCAGTCTACCTCGCCATCTGTGCCAGGGTCAAGACATACGAGCAGATCAACCAGTTGCTATCTGTGTTTGCCTACGGCAGTCCGGCGATAATGAATGACAGGCAAAACGGCATGTTCTACCTCGCCCTCGGACTCATGCACCCCAGACTCGATGTCCGAGAGACTGTTGCCGATCTCATTGACAAGATCAGAGTCCATGAGGCTGGCAGGCACTTTTGGGCCGCGCTCGGTAGATTCGAGCAAGCGGCTTTTGATAGGGTTGTGCTTGCCAAGGCTGAGAGGGAGGATAGTGGGCTTTTGGGCTGATTTTTTTGCCGTGACCTTGTAAACATGGATAGAGATGAGGATTTTTTTCTTGGTTTTTGGTTTGTTTTTTTAGATACCACGGATTTTAGTTTTGGAGCATTGGGGCATTTGAGAATCATAGATTGGATAGACGAGACGTTGATAATGATTGTGGTTTCGTAGCACTATTTGATTTGCATCTATATCCCAGAGAGATCGTTTTGCGAGTATGGAGTGATGGAGTGTCTAACCTCAACCTTTCTATATTCTCGACACCGTGGTTCTATCTCATGTGCAAATCGAAACGCGGATGAGATTGAAAGCAGAGACTGAGAATCTGGTCATCTGTAAGACAGATACATGCACAGGGTCATCTAGACCGCTGGTCATCAGACGCGAAAGTAGTGACCCAGCTTCCACATCTCACATGCCAATTACATATGTAACATGACCCCTTGCATAACGATGGCATTTTCAGTCTAATCGAGGAGGTCATGTCTATATTGTTGGAACATCCGTACAAGTTATCTTTCAAAGTATTGCTAAGGTACTCACGCGTCTGCATATCCAGAAATGCAGCAAGTCGATATACATGTACAGGGTATTTGCACGGCCGATGGATAGCGCGCACATCAGTGCGTCTGCATATCCATGGATTACAGCGAATAGATGGTGTTACCAAGCTCGAAATAAGCAGTCTGCAAGCCTCGCACTATCCAGCGGCTGTGCAAATACCCTGTACTTGATTGCGTCTCAACAAATCCCCTACGCTGCAATATCAGGCTTCCAAGCAATGAGTTTGTGGTCGAAGCCTCCACTGATCAGCCACTCTTGCTTTTCATCCCCAGAACACACCCACCCGGCACTCAAACACCGGACTTTGCTACCGGGCTCATGGCCCTTGAGTGTTGCGACGATTTTGCCCGTCTTGGCTTCAATGCCGCGGATGGCTCCGTCGTCGCTGTTGACCCAGATGCCCGTGCCGTCTGGCCGCCATGCGAGCGCGGGTGTGCTATAGGCGGTCTGCGGCGCCATGGTCGTGCAGTGGATCAGTATGGCGGCTGATTCGCGATCCTGCAGGGCCAGTGCGGCACGGGCTTGCGATGCTTGGGTTTCTTCGGCGGGGACGATGGATGCGAGTGAGGCATCGTTGTCTAGTGAAGGCACCATCATACGCACGACGAGTAGTTTCATATGGGGTATGGCACTTGTTGCGACGGCGATGAGGGTGCTGTCTGTGGGGCACAGAGCAATTGCTGAGGGAGTAAAGGCGATCCAGGCATTGCTGTGTGGCGCGAGGTTCTGCTTGCCAAGTAGGCGTGCTTCGCTGTCAACGCTGTAGTAGAAGAGATGGGTCGAATCCCTGCGCGTGACAATGAGGACTGGGGAATTGTTGTCGGGATGTTTGATGAACAGGAGCGCTTCCGGGTTGGTTGCAAGCGAGATGGATGCAAGAGGAGGAGGCAGTGTAGGCGAACCTGTGCCAGAAGTGTCGAGTCTATACAAGTGGACTTTACCGTCCCAGCCTGCGGTCGCGAGCCAGGTCGCATCCTCTGACTCGTGGATTGCGATCTGCACAACATACTTGGTATGATCGCGGCGCTTGTCAAAGACCTCGCCCTGCAGGTTGCTTATCGCCAACCGTCCAGACATGGAGGCTGTCAGCAGATGTGTCTGTTTCAGCACCGCAGTCGAGAGCACTGGCGAGTCGTGTATGGCCAATAGCGAATCTCTGAGCGTGCATGCAGGTAGATTGTGAACATTGAGCCGGCGGTCAGCAGTCGTGGCTACCAACAGCGGTTCGGATGCATCGCTACAAGCAGGTCAATCATGCACGTTTCTATTCAACGACACGGCCTGATCAACTTACTCAGGTGTCGTGTTCGCTACCAAAGGCAGCGAGATGTGAAGGATGTTGGAACGTGTCGGGCCTGATATCTCGTTTGGCAAAGCTGGCGCTGGAACGAATCAATATATTGATTCCGGAAGAATGAGGAATTCGATCACCTACCATGCTGGCTCCAGCCGTGAGCCCCATCATCTGTGCCAAGCCTCTCGAACTGCAGGCTCATATCAAAGGTTCGCTTTTCCTCGAGGATCTTCTCGATGGTGAGATCGCCTTTGTTTGTGGATCCGGCACATGGTGGAAGACCGGCTTCCCTGATGAAAGCGTCCAGAGTCTGATATTGAAACACTTCAGCATGGAATGTGGTGGCGATGAAGCTACGTGGGAGTGTTCAAACCTCATCGTAGCTGTTGGCCTTGAGAAAGCGGGCGACGATGATTGCTGCCTCACTTGGTGACATTCTAAATTGATCGAGTTCCGGCGGGGAGGTTGTTCTAGGGCGGCTCCTGCCAGGTGTTTGGGATTGGTTTGGCTGGTGGCGGATGAACTCTGGCAGTCGCACCTCGGTTGATGGACTTTGGACTTGCCCCAATTTCTGGAGCCGACGTCAAACACTTGCACCCTTCTGCACGTCCGCGATATCTGCTTGATATTATCCTTGCCGCATTTTGTGCTACCACGACTGTCGCGGAGCTTGAAACCTGGTTGGAATGGGTCCTCGCCTAACGTCCATCATGCATCGCGCCTCCGCAGAATTCTTCACGGGATGCGGCACGGGTACAGTGTACTCACCTGGTGTTACACAAGGATCCTCAATGATCACCAATGCCGCGCGCAGGATTCGGTCCTTTCGCTCTTGGTCTGCCTCTTTGTGATTCATATAGCCGCCAGCAAAGCCTGCTGTTGGTGGACAGAGCCGCGCGATACACATTGCTTCTGTCGATTTCCATCACCTCGGTCGCTTCATAAGTATCTGCCGTGCCGCAAAAAGTGATAGATCACAGTCTCTGGTCCCTCTATGATCAGGGCGTCTTGAGTCTGCAAACGACAAGACTTGACCCCAACCAGTGGTTTCACCGCTACCGGACTCGCATCTAACCCTGCATGGGAATCTGAACATCTGCAATTGGACAAAGCATTTGCTGTACTTGGAAGAGGAGCACATCGATAATGGGAGATCGGAGAGTCGGCCTTGCTTCCCCTGTTCATTGATGGCTATCCTTGGGTCCGCTCTACCCTATCGCCGTCCCTAATCTAGTGGGGTGGGTAGTTGGAGTGCATAGCGACATGGGCTTTATTCAGATGGCTTGCCGCGACCCCAGATTTCTGCTGAGCGTTTGACCCTCTCGATCGTCTCGGGTTACCTGTCTCCGGCAACCAGAGCTGTTTGTCCAGTCCCGCTTTCAGCTGTTGCTTGCTGAAATGTAAGTCAAGGTCTGGATGATCAATCGGATTCGCTGATGAAAAGTCACGCACATGATGCACTGAAGCTGTATACTCGAAGCTCCTCATCAATGCTTTGTACAAATAGAACGTCCTTCGACCAGCTTCCGGAGGGACCTTTTCCTGATTCACCTCTTTCGTTTGCGACTGGTTTCATATCGAGGATCTAACGACTGTTTGAACAGCGATCCATATTTCCTGCAATACTCTTTTACAATATCCTTGGGGCCCACGAACGTCTCTCTATTCTACAAGACGACCTGTCTTGATTATCTCATATCCAAAATGCTGTCTCAAATGCCTATGATGCATTGTCAATGTCACTCATCTCGAGCAAGAAATTCTGGTGATGGAGATTTCTTCTTTTACGTTGAGGGTGTACGTTCGACACCCCTACCGCTATGTCGGAGCACTAATTCAGGAGTACAGCTACCTCCGTACTATACCTGGGGAATGCTGAAAGATCTCACGAGGAAAGCTGCCCCTTATCCAGGATGGACGGAGATGGCCTCAAATCCACACGGCATGCAAAAAGGACGCGGCTGGATCAAGATCAAAAGAGCCAAGGATGCTTTCAATTTATATGGTATGTCGAGTCACCTAGACAAATGGAAACAAAGACTGATCCAAGGTTGAAGGCTTTCTGACCAATGGGTCACCTTCCCTGAAGCCACTCAAGGTCTACCTGTGGTCCACAGCTCGATCACCTCCGGAGTTGCTGCGATGCAACGATGCTCCACGTCCCATGCAGAGGTTCTCGCCGCCACAAAGTGTCAGCACCTATTCCAAATCCATGAGTACAATCATGAGCACTCCAATGAGCACACCCATGAGTACGCCTATGAGCACACCTGTCCACAGAAGTCCGGTGTTCCATCACCCACCTCCGATCGCTCCGAGTAAAAGGAGTCCGACATACGTCTATACTCCGAACTACTGTCCGATCAATGCAACAGGTGGACTTGTACAAACAGAGTCCAAAGGCATCTTCATAACCCAATTGGACTATGCAATCGATCAGCGGCAACTAGAGGAGTACCTGCGCAGGATTGGACCCTTCGACAGCTGCGAGATTCGACGGGATCCGGCTAGTGGCAGATCGCGCGGCATTGCAACAGTCAAATTCGCGAATGCAGAGGTGGCCGCCAGAGCGATTCAGATGCTGCATGGTCAGAAGCTCATGAGCAAGACAATAAATGTACGCTTTGACACGGAAAAGGAAGCGGTCGCACCATCGAGCTCGAGCAAGAACTGTCATGGAGGTCTCATCATTGCGAATGGGTCGAAATGAGACATGGACCAAGGACCAACCAGAGGCTGTGGATGTTATCGAAGCAGAAGTCGTTAGCGAACAGTTTCATTTATGCCGTTCAATCATGCTTCCCCGCACCTGCACGCTGCAATGAGGCTCATGTTGTGTAACACCAGAAGTGCGAGCTCCGGCGGGAGAACAAGCCCAATCCCCCCTTTGGACGCGTCCATCTCGTCATCTTTGACGAATGACAATCTATACCGATTCCATGCGTGTCCTCTGACTTCTAAGGGTTTTCAACCGGATATACCTCCCTGTGCCGAGAAGTGTAAGCACAGTGCATCACTCATATTGCATTTTATACGAGAAGGAGCCGCATGAGAGCAGAGCAATAATCAGGTTCACGACAGATGACGAGGTCAAGGCATTTTACATGTGCGCATGTGTCTCAGACAGCATAATCATCGGCCAACCTTCCCCATGTTGAGTAGACACCAGGAAGTTGGTCAGTCTTTGCGAGTTGAGACTGCTGCTTGAGAAGACGAAAGATGGCTTGTAATGCTAATGGTATTGTCAAGATTGTGATTTTGACTGGTAACAACTTTTCACTTGTCGTTCCCGCCAGCCTTGGATCTCGATGATCATGGAACTGTTTAGAAATCAAGATGTGTGTCCAAATCTTTTTGTGAAGGTTGTCAGCTTGTCTATAGTCGGACACCACGTTGTGCCGGATGCGAGTTGCTCTCTTCAGCCATGTATGAAGAAATATGGCTATATCACAGATAAGCAGGTACAACGACCAATCATGCTTCCACACCTACACACACGTCAAAAGCCGCACATCCAGAAAGGGGCAATGCAGATAATTTCGTTTCCAAATGTATACATTATGATAATCTTCTGATGACGAAGTATATATCCTCCATCAGCGACAGGGTCACCCACGCACCTTGTCAGCCTCACGATTAATCTGCTTCATATCCTCAAAACACGCTTCCCACAAACACCTCTCGCAACAGCAATTCCCGCCCAGCGCGCCAGCAGCCCACTCGCGCCGATCCTTGACCGGCAAATCGATATCGCAGTAGTGGCTCAACACCTCTTCGCCAGCCTTGAGCCCCGCCTTGTACGTGATGCCGCCGCGGAACTCGCTGCCGTGCCAGGTGGGCCTTTGCTCGAGGACGCGGAAGCGCACGTCGCTGGCCCAGCGCCAGGTGACGTTTGGATTGCAGCTGTGGTTGGCGAGACACCACATGGGATGGACAGCGCTGACTTCTGGTCCTCTGGCGACGCTACCGCCCGAGCCGCTGAGGCGCGCGGACGCCGTGCCACGGAATTTTGCGTACAGGGTGTTGAAGACCCAGACGTCGTACTGTGGGTTTTTGAATATGTCGACGTCCATTTTTTCGAGCATGTTGAAGGGGAGCACGACGTTGGCTTGGAAGCTGAAGGGTAGGGTGCGTGGGAAGGGCGACTCGGTGCTGTGGCGGTCGTGGGGCCGCCAGTGCTTGGAGAGGTCGAGGGTGTGGTAGTCGCCCCAGATGAACTTGACGTACTTGATGTCCAGAGGGTGGATTTCTTGTGTCTCTGCCATGGCCAAGGATCTGAGTAGCAACAGAGAGTACAAGGCGTTGGCGGCTTCGGCAGGGGGGACGTCCTTTGCGATGTCCTCGACACCGCGGTCGCAGACGGCAGGATGATATTCTTCCTGAGCGAGGTCACTGCACTTTTCACTGCAGAAGACGACCTCGCAATCTGGACATGCCACAACGTCGGCAGAAGCTGGGTCGCTGAGCTCAGGGAGATCGGCACTGCAAGCATCGCACAGAGCGTCCTGGAGACGGTTGTTGGCCGTGAGGAGCGAAGTCTCGGACAGCGCAATCTCGCCAGGTGCAATGTCTTCTTTCGCGAAAACACCGAGTTGTGTGACAAACTTTTCCACACCGTCACCCTCAGTCAAAAGGGGTAGCTTGGTGGCCTTGACCTCGAGTCTGGGTGCAACCTTTTCCATCTCTGCGTTCAAGAACTCCAAGCTCTCGTCCGAGCAGCGATCGGGTTCGTGTTCGTTCCACGGATAGCACTCTCTGCGCACCATACCCTCGTCAGGGAACTGGTCGAGACCGAACTTGAAGCCAGGCTTGTTGTACTCGTCGGGTTGCGTCTCGCGGAGCCAGTCGTCGATTGCGGCGTGGATCACGTCCAAGGTCGCTTCGATGGTAGGGTCTTCTCCAAAGAGGTCTTGGGCCTTGAAGCAGTACTCGGCGGCGCTCCTTTGGCAACCAATCACGTGGAGACACTGGGCGAGCAATGCATATCTGGAAAACATCAGAAAGGAGGCACCAAAAAGTATTGCACAGCACTTACACTTGGAAGGAGAAAAGGCCCTTGGTCCAGACCAAGACTTCGATGTCCGACACGTCGACGTCTACAAGCTGATCCTTGTTTCTAACCATGAACTCGGGGTAGAGATGAGCCAAGATCTCGGCATTCTCGAGGATGTTCTGGTGTCTGTATTCCAACGACTCTTTCGAGATGCTCAATGCCAGTGACTCGATAGCCTCGTCGCAGAACTCGTCCTCGTTGTTGATGGCATCGATAAGCAGGAGAGCCTTGTATGCCGAACCGATGGCAAGATCCGGGTAGCCGACCTCGACATAGGCCTTTGCAATGCGCAAGTAGAGGTCAATGTTGTAGGGATGTTCAGGCAGGAAGCTGCAGAGCTCATGGAGAGCATTCAAGCGTTTCCTGAGCTCGGGATTGGTAATGTGAGGGTAGTGTTCGTCAGTCGACAGGTCCCACTCTCGCGAGAAAAGAGTCGAGCGAGGCGCATAAGGAAGATCGTCCGACTCTGAACGATGGTGACCATTCATCTTGCCATTCTTCTCGTTCTTATAACTGCTGATGGTTGCGTTCAAGCGGGCCATGGCCTCTTCGATCCTATGGAACGAAAAGGCATCCTCGGAAGTCGACATGCTGGGCTGCGTCGTCGCAATGCCTTGCAATGGCTGTATGAAGATTTTTGGTCAAGCATGCATGCAGCTTTGGACGATTTTTCCTTAGCGCGGAGAACTCCGCCAGAGACGCGTCGCGTTTTGATTGATTCTTGGCCGAATCTCATGGCCGACTTCTCTTGCGACGGCGAACATGTTCTCACACGGTCACCAATCCGTCGAACACCTCCTGCTTCTGCATCAGCGATGGCTGCTGTGCTTCAGAAGTGTCTGAGGCTGGATATAGATTCCAACAGGCCTCCTGCTTCTTCATCAGCGATGCGTCGACTTGAAAACTCTCCTGCTTTCCATCAACGATGTTTTGCCTTCGTTTTGCAGAGCAAGCTGCCATCGTGATGGCCCCCTTTCTTTGTATTGAAACCATATCCCAATAGAATGGTTAAGACACGACTCTAGTGCATTTTCTTTGTAAGATACCAGATCGCAAAGATGGATCGGTAGATGGAGCATCTGAGCCGAAACGTGTGGTGCAGGTGTCTAACGCCGTACCCAATCGCCGGACGATCGCCCGATATCGAGTCTTCGAGAAAACAGAGTTTGATGTTTTTTGCCAGCACATGAGCAACGTGCCCCAGCTGTGTCAAATGGCTGCCTCGCACCGGGAGCTGGCTCCGTGTTGCATCCTCTCCGGAAAACCGGCTTGGCCGTTTGTACTCAAAGCAGTCTGTCAGTGCTGATACTGTATGTATGCTACAGAAGCGCTAGGTGTTGAGTTAGTGGCAGCCGCTTATCAATTATTGTGAGCGCTTGATCGAGATAAGAGCACACAAGACTCGTGCGCGTCCTCTCTGACTCTCTCATCTTGCAGCTTCGCTGGGCTTGACGCCTCTGAGTCGACGCAACTCGTATCAATGCGACCAGCCAGCTATCTTTCTTTGAGCCAATTCCTCAAGCTCATGGAAGCGAGAGATGACAAGGCCGTGAAAGCCGAGTCAAGGTTCTTTCAAAAGTCCCTGGGCTAGGCGGAAAGGGGCAAGGCGGACACTCATGGACACCGCGTGCACCAGATGATCGACGATGGTAGTTGACGATTCGGTGTGGGGTCGATGAGTCTCGTTGGAAAAAAGCCACGTCCGGACCTCTGCCAGTGAAAAAAGGATAAAAGCTTGTTTCAGATCATCAGGCAAATGAACAAACGGCGAATCAGAAGTGGAAGGGGAATAACGGTGATCTGGTGTGAGAAGAGGGTATCTTTGAATTGATCTAAAGGAGTCGCAGCCAGTGCGCTCATGCAAGAGGGGGTATCTAAAAGCACGCAAACAAAAAAAAACTCCCAAAAATGCTTTCTTTGACCCATCCAGGGTGTGCAAACGCCTTGAGCCAACCCATCGTAATTCTGGTTGCAAGTATCCAGTGCTGATGTGTGTCGTGAAAAGATATTATGCGGACTGTGCATTATAGTGTCGTCATTATCGTGGCATGAAAGACCATTGAACGGTCTGAGAAGATGGACCGATGGCTTGGTCGAAAAGTTGAGAAGAATAGCAGGACGGCAGAGGCAATCTACTGGCGTTGGAGGAAGCCAGTGATGTTGGCACACCGTAAGCAGTAGAAAGAGTTGAGACCATAGGCAACCATGTTGGCAGCCTTGCCTGTTGTCATGTCGAGGCTTTGGGAGCGATGGCAGCGAGAGCATCTAGCGACCTCCATAGGCGACTGGACAGGATTTGATGATGATGATGATGAGCTTTCGTCTGACTCCGAGGAGTCATCGCCGACAGCGAGCACGTTTTGAAGGGGTTGAGGTTGAGGCCGTCTTGCAGGAGCGATGTGTGCGACCTGAGTTTGGAGTTGAAGAAGAGAATCCATTCTTGAGCGAGTTTGTGTGGTTGAGGGAGATTGCAAGCAAGGTCGATAAGCAAGCAATGGGTGTGATGGGTCAGAGACGATGTCTTCGCCAGGTGGAGTAAATGGAGTTGTCAAGGGTGTCTCGTCGTTGTGGGAAGAGTACTTGTTGTGTTGGATGGAAAAGTAACAGACGCCTTGAATGGGAGAAGGGGCTGTATTTGAAGTGGACATTGCAAGACAATGGGACGGGAAAACGATCTCAGATGCACGAGTTGGATCGACCAGATGGAGCGGGTGCAGCGTGCATTTATTCGGTTTCGAGCAGAGCCGCAAACCATCTCGATGTTCACCCAACTGAATCGCGATGGATTTGGGCTTGCTCTGGGACGCGGCGTGACCGTGCGCCCGTCAACCCTGACCTAGGGCCGTAACCTAAACAAAGCCCCCTCGAACAAGGCCAAGGCTGAGCAATACACCTCTCAAACCGGACTAAACTCTCCGCTGCAAGAGATCATGCGATTCGACAACTTGTCGTGGATTCCCAGCCATGGCAAAGGTCCTGCTCCGACTTGCCGACGGAGTTAAACAGCGATCGTCCACATTTCCACCTTCTTACGGATGCCTGTTCCTCGCGGAGCAGGAATCTCACCACCCACTTTTGAAGGCTGACAAACACCACGGAGGAACAATCAGCCAGCCAAGTTCGCCCGAGGTCGTACTTTGCGAAAGCCCCACCAACGTTGCCAGAGGTACTGTATGCAGCTGTCCGAGGTCGTCCGTTCACCACTTGTTTATCACTTTCTGCGTGCTCTTTTGTCTCACTCAAGTTAATACCGTCTGTCCTCCGAAGATTCGACGTTGACCTGAACAAACGACAGTCGTTTCAACTCTCTCCGACCGGGCAGTCACAGCTGAAATTCTAGACTTGAATCCCGTGAAGAAACAACCCTCGGGAACATCTCCGCAGTTGCGCGCCGTTGCGTCTGCGGGCCTGTCCGGCCGGCGCCTTGCACGCAGTCCATCCTGCGCGCTGGGACACATGCTAGTACAGCTCTGGCATCCCGAGACAGCTCACAGGGACCAATCGGACCACTAGGAGTGCACGAGCATCAGGCACCCAGTGCAAGAGACATTTGCGCGATAGCCCACTCCTCACGCTCTACTTAAGCAGAAACGGCGTTGCACAATCAAGTTGATACTACGGTCCGACCGAGACGACCAACGTCGACTCCTTGCAACAGAATCTGTAGCAGTCGAAACATGTGCAAAGGGCAGCTCCACGAACTTCTAGTCGCACTACCCAAATGCGAGCACCACATACACATCGAAGGTGCTCTAACGCCTCATCTTCTCTTCAAGTTTGCTGCGAGAAACAACATAAATCTTGCCTCAGCGGACGATCATGCATATGCTAGCGAAGAAAAACTGCAGGCACGTTATGGTTCCTTCGCTTCCCTATCTGACTTCATTCGGTACTTCTCGTTCGGCAGCTCCGTTCTCATAACGGCCAATGACTTCGAGGAGCTAGCATATACCTACTTTGCCAAAGCACATGAGCAAAATGTGAAGCATGCAGAGGTCTTCTTCGACCCTCAAGCCCATACCAGTCGGGGCATCGCATATGATACAGTAGTACAAGGACTGTCACGCGCGAAACAGCAAGCGGAGCAAAACTTCGACATGAGTATCGCATACATCCCATGTATATTGCGCCACCACGGCCTGCAGAGTGCTACAAGGATGTTCCAAGAAGTCGTAGACGCTGGTCACTTTGAAAAGGGTACTGTCGCCGGGCTAGGTATGGCTGGTGATGAACTCAAACACCGACCCGAGTACTTCAAGACGGTATTCGACGCTGCAAGGACAGCAGAGGTACGCTGCACGGCACATGTAGGCCAGGCGGGTCCTGCGGCATTCGTATCGTCTGCGCTTGAACATCTCAAGACCGAAAGAGTTGATCATGCATGGATTGCAAAGACGGATGATCAATTGATGCAAAGGCTTGCCGAGACAAACACGCTCGTCACTCTGTGTCCAATTTCGAATGTTACGCTTGGCTTCATAGGCAGCATCGCAGAGGCACCTATCCGGAACTTCCTTGACCGTGGTGTCCGATTCAGCATCAACAGCGATGACCCGGCATACTTCGGACGGTACATCCAAGAAAACTACTGTGCTGTCCAGGACGCTTTCGAATTGAACGAGAATGATTGGGAGACTATTACGACGAACGCTGTGGAAGGATCCTGGTGTTCAGACGAGCGCAAAAAGACCCTCAAACAACAGGTTGCTGCGGTGATCTCACGCTGGCAGGCTACACGAGATGCATAGCTGGGCCCGGCATCCGCGAGCCACGCTCCTACTCAGCATAGTCATCGCTGTACTGCCCAAACAGGCAATATTACGATACCGTATGTACGTATCCAAGCTGTCCATACCCATGGGCGTCTCGGCCAGAAGCTCGCCGTTCCACGTCGGCCATAGCTGACAGCCGATAACACGCACGTCCGTGTTCTTCTGCAAGCCATTCGTGTCGCGCAGCGCGCTTCGTAATGCGCATGATCTCTTGTCTACCCGTCTACGTTATTAGCTCCCTAGTAAACCCGGCTGTAGCACCGTCCACTGTTCCCGACTCCAAGGTGTGAAGTTCTCGATCGCTCCAATTGACTAGAAAGACCTTTTGTGCTTCGTTACGTCTTTGCGGATTCACTCTTCTGCTCTAAGGTCAACACTCGAGAGGCGTGTCCTCCTGCCTCCTCGTCGCAGGAAGTGGCTGAGCCGCAATAGACTACGTAAACAATCAGAACGTAGCTGTCAAAGTTCGCTGTGAAAGGCTGTTGCATGCATCTTTTGTTGTTGTCAATAAGTTGTTGGGCTGGGCACGCCGGGTTCAAAGGCGGGGCATGAGGCTTGGCCAGACTTTTGTCGAACTTTGTTCGTTTCGTGTCAAAAAGAGACCGTTTCATGTCCTAGAACCCTTTGCGACTTGGACGGTCTCTTGAGGCAATCAAACGATTGAAGAAAAGGTCTCGAGTATCCACAATCAGACTGAAGTGGGCTTTGTTCCTTTCGCTATCCACAATTCTCTATGGAGCAGATAGGCTGCCAAGTTCTAGAACTGATTGGGCGTACTCTAGGTACTCTGACCAAAAGCGAGGCGTCGGCGGTCAAACTCATCAAGCCCCTAGATTTGATCGTACCACCTTCCACCACAAGCCAAGAGGTCGTAAGAGCACGATTGCCAGCTTTCCCTATCGATCAATCGCGAACGCAAGCGTCTCCCCCAATCGACCACCCTCATCTGATGCGAGCAAGGCTGATTCGTAATCTCAAAAAGTATTTCGTCGCTGCCTGATTCGCAAGCATGAAACACGTGAACGCTCTCAGGGCAACTCTCGTCTCTCCTGATACCTGTCAAAGCGACCGGCTTCCGGCAAATGTGTTGGCCAGACACAACGTTCGTCTTGGTGGCATCTCTTGCGCCCGAGTCGGGACGCCTTAAGGAATTTGACAGCTGAAGCTGTGCTGTGCCACCACCATCTTTCATCCTTCATACTTTGGCCCCAGCCACCTGTTGCAAGGTGCGAGATGCGGAACGACCGGCAACTTATTGAGTCCTGCACCCTCGTCTGACCTCCGCGTTGTCGCGAAGCATGGCGAGAAAAGGGTTGTATCAAGACACTATGGATTCACTCAGCGAATCGATTTCCTGTAAGCGACGATACGTCCGTCAGAGCATACCGGCCACAGTGGAGACAATAACCCCTGAGGATCCACAGCGTCGCGACCAGATATCTGTGCATGTCACAGAGCTCGCGATACAGCACGTAGCTGAATGCGCTACATTCAAAGCTCGCTTGACGAACAAGTGTGTTTCCTATCGCCGTCCGAGCTCTTGCGAGCATACCGAGCATCCCTCGACGGTATGAGACGTATATTCTTGTAGAGAGTGAGACTCTGGCTTTGCCATGTCGTGCCTGAGGGTTGCTGACCTGCCTCGGATGCTTAACTTCGATCCTGTGCTTGACATCGAGAACTGTCGCGTTCTGCTGCAGCCATAATTCTGTTGGCTTTATTCCTCATGCGCAAAGTTTCCGCTGCATCTGGCCTCCAAGATAATCACATATCTACAAGGCCAAGTCAAGACTTTGTGGCCATCTTGTCGGCGTGGTCTATTGACTGGACTCCTGCGACCAGAACTACTACCATTTTCAGAAACATGGTACTCAGTGTTCTGCCAAATATTCTTGACCGCTTGATTTATCACGCAAGGACCTAGTGCAGAACACAGACCTCGTTCACTTTGAACCATATAGAGGTCGAATATTCCGACAATTTTAGGACCCTGAAAAAATGATATCATAATAAGCGGTGGGCAGAATAAAGATGAGAGCAGGTTTGATGCGATGGCTTCTTATGTGACTGCTTCCAAGCTTATAGTGACTTGTACTGACAAGACATAGACGGCGAAGATAGCTAGCAAACAGTATTGAGGCTCAGTTAGAGTTGAAGGCCCGCGAGGATGACACGTGAAGACAGAAAGTTCAAAGTATGACGCCGTCGACAGACGGAATCTTGCTCCGAGGAGGGATTCTTGTTCCCGTGTCGGGGTCCTGACAACAGACGAGCTCGAGAAGTGGTGTGCAAGAGTCGGTCAAGTTGATAGATGATCAGACGCTTGGTCTTCGATTGAGTTGTCCTCATTCAGAAATGCAGGTTGAGCATTGGCTGATGGAGGATTGCGGTGAGAGGGGCAGAATACGGTAGAAGAGGTGATGGTAATGCCGGGCGTGCCAAGACTGTTAAGTGCCCCACGTCGGAAGATTGGAAGGCGCTCGTCATGGCAAAGAAGTGGTTTATCTGATAAGTGTCGCTGTGCCTGGTCACCTCAGCGTCACTTCCTTCACCTCTCACCACCACTGCCAGTCCCTACCCCGACCCCCTAGCTCCACTACCACGTAACCGAACCGTCTGCGCCCCGGCGACCACCTCCGTCACAAGTCATCATCCACCATGGGCAAGTCTCCCGTCGTCTACAGCTTCCCCGGCGTTGCCGAACTGGCTCCCACCCTGCGCCAGTACGTCCTGGCCCAACAACAGGCCTCCTTTGAGCGCCACGGTACCTTCAGAGTCGCCGTCTCAGGAGGCTCTCTGCCCAAGACCCTTGCCCAGGCTCTTCTCACCAAGGGCGACGGTTCCCCTGCCGACACGGTCGAGTTTTCCAAGTGGGAAATCTTCTTTGCCGACGAGCGCTGCGTGCCGCTGGACCACGAAGACAGCAACTACAAACTGCTCAAGGACGAGCTGCTGGACAAGATTGACAAGGAGGCCTTCGGCGAACCCAAGGTCTACCCCATCGAGGAAAAATACCTCGACGACGCCCAGGAATGCGCAGACCAGTATGAGAAGCAACTCGTCTCTGTCTTTGCCGCCCGCGACTCGGTCAAGCTGCCCCTCTTCGATCTCATCCTCCTCGGCTGCGGCCCCGATGGTCACACTTGCTCGCTGTTCCCCGAGCACCCTCTGCTGCGCGAGTCGGATGCCTGGGTCCTGAGCATCTCCGACTCGCCCAAGCCCCCACCAAAGCGCATCACTCTGAGCTTGCCTGTTGTCTTGCACGGCGCAAAGATTGCCTTTGTGGCCACTGGTGCCGGCAAGAAGGACATTTTCAAGAAAATCTTCGAGACCGAGGAGGGCCGCGCTCTGCCTTGTGGTCTGGTCAACGAGGGTGCCGGCGACAAGGTTGCCTGGTTCACCGACAACGCCGCCCTCGAAGGTGTCAGCGTGCCCCGCAGAGGCAGCCTCTAGATCTCTTTTCCCCCCTTTCAGGGAATCGACTTCCCAGAACTGACTGCACTTTTTTACTCCTGGAGTGTGTGTGTGACTGGATCACCACCCCAACCTGCCCATCTCTCGAAATCCGATATGAATGTATGAATGAAAGGACCTGGGACTTGGGATTTGACATCCATCAAGCAAGCAACAAAGTTTTATAGAGAGAGTTCTACGAAGGAAAGAAAAAAACACAAAAAACACCCCGTCACATACAACCTGTCATCGTCGCACAACTTTAGCGCTTTATACCACGAAAGAAATTTCAATTTATCCTTCACATTTGTTCGTTTTCTTTGGGTGATCTTTGTTTGCGCAATGATAAATTGACACAATTGTCCGATTGACCTCACTCATTTGAGGAGATGTAGGATCATACTGTGCATCTTGTGGTATCTATATATTCATAATTGGTTCATAACCACGCGATATGATGCATATTTGCATAAAAAGCACAGTCTAGTACATCCCGATCGAGCACTTTGCGACCAGCGTCACGGCCTGGCAACCTTCAAACCACATCTTTCCACGCCACAAGACAGAAACAGCAGTCACCTGGACTCCATCTCTCTACATCAGAAACATCACTATCAAACCTCACCCCTCAACGTCAAAGTCGCACACCAAACACCCCAATCATTGCGACTACTACAAAACACCCACCCACCAAAGGCTCAGCAGTCCACACACACCTCAAGCCATCACGACCCTTCTACTGAACTTCACCCACCACCGCAACCATGAGCGACGCAGAAGACGACTACATGTCCATGTCCTTCGCCGACCCCTCCCCCGCCGCCCCAAAAACCTCCCTCCAACGAACCCAAGAACGCCGACGCCTCGCCTCTTTGAAATCACAACCCAAGACCAAAGCCGAGCTCCAAGCCTCCGCAGACCTCGCCCGCGAAACCGCCCTCCGCACCTCTACCCTCAGCAACCCTTCCTCCGCCGGCGCAAAGATAATGGCAAAGATGGGTTTCCTCGGCGGCGGCCTAGGAAAGAACCCCTCTGCCCGCACAGAACCGATAGAAATAAGCATCAAAGAGGGAAAAGAAGGCATAGGCATGGCCAACGAAAAAAAGCGCAAGATTCGCCAACACATGGCTTCTCTGCACTCAGCAGAAAAACGGCAAAAAGCAGATGAAACCGAATACCGCGATCGTATTGCTGCAGAACGAGAGGAAAAAAGACAAGAAGGCATGTATTGGGGCGCAATGAAAGTATGCGAAAAATTCGATTGCGATGGAGAGCAACAAAACGAGACTAAGCAACCATCCGCAAAACAAAATCCAAAAGAGGTAAATCTGTTATGGCGAAATCTGGCATTGCAACGACATCACCAAGCCACGGAAAAACTGCTAAGGAAAGGAGCTTTGGATTCCTTGTCTTCTCATTACACCGACGAAGAAGCAGATGCCGACGACAAAATCGCTCTAGGCATTGAAATCGAAGAATTGGAAGAAGACCAACAAGACACAGAATTGGAAGAATTTAATAAGCTTCCAGTGGCACAGAGACTAGAGAAATTGGTCGCGTACCTGAGGGTTACGTGGCATTATTGCTTTTGGTGCAAGTATAGGTATGAGGATGAGGGGATGGAGGGGTGTCCTGGGGTCACGGAGGATGAACATGATTGAAGGGCTTAGTTGTGCGAGAAGCGGAAATGTTAAGCCTGGAGGTCATATACGATACTGGTGGCTTTTGCATATAAGGAGCAGATGAAATGGTTGGGTTGATACTGGATCCTTACTGCTACCTTTCCTCCCGTCTGGGCGAATGCGGACGATGATGAGGGTTTGCAAAACTCTGGCATTGGTATCATGGAAGATATGGTCTTACTCCATTTCGCCATCTTTCGTCTTGCTCGTTATCAGAGGCCTGAGGCGCTGGAATCAGATGTCTGCATCGGCATCAACAGCGAATTGCAATGAGTACCAAAGTTCTAAAGGCATCGAAGAGAAGACGAGAAGGAAGAGAAAACAATTGAACGCCTTCCATCTCCGATATCAATTCAAGGGGGGTATATGTATATGCCTTTTGTCTTTTGCCTTCCCCAAAACCATTGAACGCCGTGCTCGCTGCCACCTACCCTAAGCAAAAGAAGAGAAAGAATGACCATGATCCCAAAACCACTACACCATCAACCTTCATCATCCAAAGCACCACCCCAAGACCACTCGAACAGCCTCGACCCTTGACACGCCATCAACGTCGGTCTACCATCAGGCGTCTGAACAAACCTAAGTCTGTGAATGCTGCCCTTTTCCTTGCGCGGATTGGCTCCTTGCAACGTGCCCATCAACTTCCCACTGCACAGTGAATGCAATTGAATCACATTATCGTCATCAGAAGTCGCCAACAAATTCGCATCAGCAAGCACATCCATAGCCCGAGAAGGAAACTCTGTTTTTGTGGGCGCAAGACGCAACAGCGCTGGAGTTGGAGAGGCAGAGTTTTTGGGCGCGGATACCATGCGTGTGTCGTAGATGGAGGTCGAGGAAAAGCCGGAGACCAGCACGCGCGAGCCGTCGTGTAGACTGCGGACACCGGTTACGCCGCTGCTGTGCTTGAAGCGTAGAGAAGATCCTTGAGCGCGTGCGTCCCAGAGGTATACGGGGCCTGACTTTGTGCCTCCGACAGCCACATTGGGCGTTAGCCAGTCAATTGAACGTATGTCTTCGTGGAGTGGATGGTGTTGCAGCAGATCCCCAGCAGAGCTCATCATGTACACTCCCTCGCTGCTGCCAATGGCAATGATATCCTTCGCCGAACCCGTAGGACAAGGACTCGCCGTCCAAAGTGCCGTTTCTGCATTGCCCAGCATGGAATAACTCGGCGCCGGCGAATCCAGGATCGGTGGTCCCCCTTCTGTGTCGATACTCCCCGCCATCCCCGCCACAAACACATTGCCAGGATGTGCTCTGTCATAGCTCGTCGCCACCAGCGTCCTCTGCGCCGAAACCGCAACACTGCTGATATCCGACCGAAACGCCGCAACATCATACGCATTACTCTGCTGGCCCCCAATAAACTGCACCCGCCCAAAATTCCTGCTGCCCAACGCCATCAAAATCGCATCCAGCTCCTCGTCGACGAAAAAATCGTGAATGTTGTCGCGTTTGCCGCAGCTTTCGCAACTTTTGAGGGATAGGGTTTCGTAGCCTGAGAATTGGGAGCAGAGGGCTGAGATGCGGGATTCGTAGGCGGAAAAGTGGGAGCAGCCTTGTTCGCGCCAGAGACCTATGCCGGCGCAAGAGGGTGATGAGAGGATTTTGGAGCGGCGCACGGTTTGTGTTTCGCGCTTTTTTTGGTGGGCGGCGGAGCGTTTGCGTTTCTGCGTGATGATGTGTTAGTTCTGTGAGATTTTGATGGCGAGACATTTCTTGTCTGGATATGAATGAGTTGGTGATGATGAGCCAGAGACCAAGGCGACACGCCAAGGTAGTGCGATCAGATTGAGTCTTCCAGGATCCGCATCAGGAGTAGCCGATAATCCAAAGTCCAGTGCTGGTCGACTTGATCTCTAGATGTCCAGATATGTAAAGCCGTTGAGGTTCAAAGGTAGTCCCATGCGGTCCAGAAGATGATTCAAGCTCATCTTTCCACTCGTGCAACACCCAAACACCAAGAAAACATGACTTACTCTAGACGCCTCCTTCTCCTTCCTCACATTCTCATGCGAATACTTTGCTCCCTGCGGCGCCACATGATTCGCCTGCACTCTGAAGTACTTGCCCTTCTCAGCATCTGTGACAAGAAACCCGTCAGATCTCTGCTTTTGACCGTTATAGCTATTGGCATCAGCAGTACCCACCAAAGTAGAATCCAGGAATCTCTCTTTGCGCCATGTCTAGATGATGGCGATGATAAGGATGGAAGATGAAGTGAAGAAGGTGCAAGCAATGCAGATTGTGGGTCTCGGCGCAAGCGTCATTTGTACGTGCCACGGCGTGCAGCGGGTCGGCCCGTGATCCCGAAGGTTTGAGATGCTTGGGAGAGTCAATGCTCATGCTCTGGACGAGCACTGCAGAAGATATCTGAGCTGTAACAGCAATGTTCTAATTGAGAGAATGTCCCAGTCTGAGCCAGAGATCCGTGTTGATCTTGTGGTCAGAATCGAAGCACAACAGCATGATATTTACCTAAGTATCGTAAAAGAAAAAGAGGGGGTATCAGGGTACTACATGAAAAGCAGCAAAACGACCATTATAACAAAAGAGACAGAGGAGAGAAGTGCATCTCCAAGCCTCTGATCTGCGCTGAAAGTTGCAACCTCCGCTGTGGAAAGACCATGGTAAAACATTTCCGGAACGCCTTGCCCACCAAACTCCTTGTTATGCTTTCCCCAGTTGCTCTGAGTATGAGAACTCGAAGCAATGTTTTTGCCTAGAGTCCAAGCTTCATCTCGTATCTGAGTCCTTTGCTGACACACCATTCTCTCAGCAGTGCGTATCCAACTCGGACTGCAATGAGAGGCTCGGTGTCCATGCCGAGCGGTAATGTAATATCGCCCGCATATCGACCAATCTTGATGTCGTCCTCAGCTCCTGTAGTCGGGGCGTTGCTGTTCATTGCTTTTTTCCATGTCTTCGGGAAAGTAGACATGATCGTTGATAAAGGCAGTTTTGAGGTGCCTTCTTTGGAAGCCTTGAGACCTGCTGATGCGGCACTGTGAAGCGTACGCGCTTCCTCAGGCGTCATATCTTGTGATCTTTCGCGTATTGTTGTTAACCGCAACATAATCATTGCGTTACACACGGCGCCTAGATGGCATGCCACACCATCGAGGGCAGGGAAGTACTGGCAGCGCGTGCGGACGAAATTGGAAAATGCTGGAATGGTACCCCATGTGCGTCCACCGTCCAAAGGAGCAGGAGGATTGCGGACGGCAAGGCCACGGTCAGAGCAGTAGAAAGAAAGCATAAACAACAAAAAGGACTCGAGGGACATGGCAGCCGCGGTCTCGCGAGATCGTGAATCGGCGTGACTGCTGTTTGTGTTTGGCTTGTCCAGGTCCGAGGCGGCATGCTTCAATTCGCGGCCTAAATTTCCTAGCCGTGCTGCTTCCACATCCCAAGCCTTTGACTCGACCGTTTTGACGTGACCAGATGAGGGAGACGGTCTAGTAATGCCATTGACTTGGCGCGAAGATTGCGGCGTGCCGTTCACCATGCTGTCCGTCGACTCAACACGCTTCATAGCAGAGGCACGCAGATCCTTGGTGGCGTTGCGCGCGATGGGTGTAGCCTTTTGCGCGGCAGGAGTTACGGGCAAGGGCGTACTAGGCTCCTGCTTGACGTTCGACAGCTCCGTTTTGAGAGCCTTCTTTCGTTTCGACTCAGGTAGTGGGGTGTCTTCTTCTGCAGGACGAGGCCTTTTGGTTGCTTGCGGGGTGGCTTGTGTCGGAGCTGGAGGCTTTTCCGGGGGTAGTACACGAATGACTTGGGTTTGTGGTTGTGGCTTCATTTGTAGGTATCGACACAGATTCTTGCGCATGCTCTTGGGGATTTTGAACTTGACGACAAGTGACGGACGCACAGAGTCTTGGTCTTCGTCTTCTTGTGGAGAGTCGCGTGTTTTGGGTTCAGGAATGTTTGTCGGATGCTTGCGTGACTTTTCGGCGACGGGCGGTAGCGGGGAAGGAAGACGCTTGGAGGCATGCTTGTGGCGTGAAGATTGGTAAGGCTTTGCATCCAAAGAGGCGATAATACTAGCAGGAAGAGTGGGAGATATTAGGCGGGGAGGTAGGAGTGATTGCTTGGGCGGCTTTTGGTGTGGTGAAGGTCTGGGTTGTTGTGATTGTTGTGACTGGTCGCGTAGTGGAGACAGCATGCGCGGGAGATTGGCAGAGTCGCGCGACTTGAGGGATTGTGAAGAGGCTGACTCGGGCATGGTCTTGTTGTGGTGGTTGAGGGTAGAGTCTGGCAGTGTCTTTTTGTTGGCGTAAGCAGCCAGGCTAATCTTCTTCTTGGGGAGCATGTTGGGAGTGCTCTGGGTGCTGCTCTCCTTTTCGCGTGGCTGTGAAGAGACCGAGGCATTGTCCTTCTGGTAGTGAGAGTTGCGATGCAGCTGGAAGACGTCCGAGAGGGGCTCGTGGTAGTAGAAGGTCTGGTATTGTTGGTTGGGATCGTCGTCGGAGCGGAAAGGAGTGCCAGTGCGCCACATCTGGCTCGAGTGATGAGAATGGTGATGGTATTTGGGCTCGTCCTGAGGGATGCTCAGCACATAGGGCTCGTCTGGCGTGACGGCGCGCATGCGGTCGATTGCGGCATCGATGCGCCGAAGGAGGTCGCGCTCCCGGTCGGGGAGGTGTGCAGCCATGGTGCCAGTCTAGCTGAGGCGTGGTTCTGTCAGACCATCTTCTGTTAGATGCATTGAGGCATGTGGAAGCCGAATGGCGCATCGGAAGGAGGGACGCCAGGCGATAGGGACGACAATCGGCAGCGCTACAGGCGGGCCGACCCCAGGCACAACGTCGACGAAGCAACTCTCAACTCTCGCCCTCCTTCTTTCAGCCTCGCCCGCCCCGACTTGTTTCCTTCTTTCTTTGTCTCGTGCTGCACCTAGCCGCCAGCACGACCGACACACAGCGTCCCCCGCCCTTCCCTGCATGCATTTAGTCTTCGATACAGTCTTCTGTGCTTCCCATATCCCGCATAAGGCGACACAGTCTGAAGCAAGTAGCTTTATGAATTCGTCTATTTGTTTGTGCCAAGTCACACTCATTCTGCCCAGTTCCTATCGCAGATGTGAAGACATGTAGTAAATTGATCCATGACTTGAGGCTTTATTCTGTCTCGATCAAACACCGTAAAACATGTCTTCACATCTTTATGCAGATAGCGTAATGATAGTCGGTCCACGGTGACAGCAGGCAGAAATCGAGGGGCAGGCTGCATCAGGCAGTTGCGGACAGTTCACCGCCCGGCCCTTTGGACTTTGTGTGTGCGCAGGGCCGCAACATCAGCACAGCCAAAGACCCAAGAAGAAGAACAAACGCCGCCACCACTACCCACCTTCCTCACTCCATCTCCGTTGCCAACTGTGTGTTTCACTACACTACAGCTGTCTGTCCCCGCAAATCCCTTCTTCTTACTGGTGGCGAGCATGGATGCTCAGGCAAGTGCGAGCCCACGCGCTGCCCAATTTTGACTGACTCCCAGCAGGTCGAGAGCGCCATCCAGATTGCCTTTGACCCTCGCGCCGACCAGAATCTCAAAGCCCAGGCCTACGAGTTTCTGCAGCAGCTGCGCGACGATGCTTCAGGCTGGCAAGTCTGCCTAGCCCTCTTCACTCGCGATCCCCCACCGGACGAAGTCGTGCGCCATGTCTGCCTCGAGCTGGTCAGCCATGCCGTTCAGACAGGTCGTCTGGACGAGCAGAGTCTGTCATACATCAAAGATCAGCTCATGACATATATTCACCAAACCTTTGCGACCCAAGCAAACCGTATCGACTCGCCCAGCATTCAGAACAAGCTCACACAAACAATCACCTACCTCTTCACCTCACTCTATGCCACTGCCTGGACCACCTTCTTCGATGATTTCAGATCGCTGGCTGGCGATGCATCCACAATTGGCTCCGATAACCCTCAAGGAACCATCCTATACCTCCGCATCATCAACTCGATTCACGACGAAATCGCCGACGTCCTGATCCCTCGCACCCCGGAAGAGCTCAAGCGCAACGCCGATCTCAAAGACTATGTTCGCTCGCGCGACGCTCAGAACATCTCAGCCTTCTGGCAGCAGGTGCTCTCGAGGTGGAGGCAGATTGATCTGAGCATCGTCGAGTTGTGCCTCCGCTGCGTCGCACGCTGGGTCAGCTGGATTGACATCTCGCTCGTTGTCAACGAGACTATGCTGAACTTCCTACTCGAAATCGCAGGACAACCAGACATTTCTTCGGCCGAGAGCCCTCAAGCAAAAATCCGCGATGCCGCCATCGACACTTTCACCGAAATTGTAGCCAAAAAGATGCCTAGCCAGGACAAAATTCAGCTAATCTCGTACCTCAACCTCGCCAACGTCGCTGGCCAGCTTGTCGCTAGCTCTGCTCTTAACCAGTCCAGAGGCACCTCCAACTACGACAACGATCTCGGAGAAACCGTGGCCAAGCTTGTCAACAATGTCGTCTTCGATGTCGTCAAAGTCCTCGATTCGGAAGGCCTCGATGCAAACACGGCCGCCCAGGCCGACGAGTTGCTCCAGCTGTTCGTTCCATACCTCTTGCGTTTCTTCTCGGATGAATACGACGAAATCTGCTCCGCCGTCATCCCCTCGCTCACCGATCTGCTCACGCTCTTCCGTGTCTCATCCAAGCGTGGAGCTCTCCCCGATCAATACCGCGCCATGCTGCAACCTATCCTCGACACAATTATCCTCAAGATGAAGTATGATGAGACGGCGGACTGGGGTGCCGAAAGTGATCAGACAGATGAGGCCGAGTTTCAAGAGTTGCGCAGGAGGTTACACGTTCTACAACAAGCCGTGGCTGCAGTCGACGAGACCATGTACATGGAAACTCTGAGCAGAGTCGTTGCTACGACCTTTAACAGAATCTCGTCAGACAACAAGCCCAACTGGAGGGACTTGGATTTGGCTTTGTACGAAATGTACTTGTTCGGCGAACTGGCCGTCAAGAATGGCGGTCTCTACCAAAAGAGCTCGCCTTCTAGCACTGCATCTCAGCACCTTATTGAAATGATGGCTAAGCTAGTCGAGTCTGACATTGCTTCGTACCCTCATCCTGCGGTCCAGCTGCAGTATATGGAGATTTGCGTGAGATATTGCACATTCTTCGAACACTCTACGGCGAGCATTCCTCGTGTTCTCGAAAACTTTGTCCGCTTCGTCCACAGCGACCACATCAAGGTCAAGACTCGTTCGTGGTATCTCTTCTTCCGCTTCGTCAAGCAACTTCGCAGCCAGCTTGGCAATGTTGCTCAGACCGTCATTGAGACTGTCGCCGATCTCCTCACCATTCAGGCCGAAGTACCAAAGGAGAGCGACGATGATGACATGTCATCTGAAGAAAACGATCAGTCTGCAGACGCCATCTTCACCAGCCAACTCTACCTTTTCGAAGCTGTTGGAGCCATCGCCTCCACATCCTCGGTGCCACTGGAAACACGCATGCTCTACGCCCGTACCCTTGTCAGCCCACTGATTACAGATCTGGAACGCCACATCCCCGTAGCCAAGAATGGTGACGAGCGAGCAATCATGCAGGTTCACCACATCATCAAAGCAGTGGGTACCTTGGCGAAAGGCTTCTGTGACTGGATGCCTGGCAACACGTCAGGCGCACCTCCACCTTCCGAGCTAGCCAACGAGTTCTCGCCAGCTGGTGAAGCTGTTCTGACCGCGCTCGAGTCTCTCAAGAACTCTATGCTCATCCGTACTGGTGCACGCTTTGCTTTCTCGCGCATGCTGGGTGTTCTCGGCTCTGTCATCCTGCAAAAGCTGCCTAGATGGATCGACGGTTTGCTCTCGCAGTCCTCCACTAAGGATGAGATGGCTACGTTCCTGAGGCTCCTAGATCAAGTAGTTTATGGCTTCAAGACCGAGATTATCGAGATTCTTGACCAACTACTCACTCCTCTTTTGCAGAGGGTTCTTGCAGGTCTCTCAGAGCCCACCACCGGCACTGACGACGCTATCCAGCTTGGTGAACTGAAGATGCAGTACCTGCAGTTCATCCTCGTCATCTTGAACAATGACTTGGCACCTGTCCTTGTCAGCAGCGCCAACCAGCAGACTTTCGAGACCATTCTCACTACATTGGAACATTTCTGTCGCGACCCCTCTGACTATCCTACTGCTCGTCTTTCTCTTGCCGTCTTGATAAAGATGACACAAGTTTGGGGTGGCCCAGACCTCACCATTCCCATCCCCGCAGGCGCTGCTCAAGCTGCTGCTCCAACGGTCCCAGGCTTCGACACATTCATCATGTCGCGCTTCTCTCCTCTCACCTGGGCTCTGATCTCACAACCATCTTTCCAACCAAAGGACGCTCAAGCACGCAGCTATCTCACAGAAGCCGCCGCTTTGCAATGGACTATCCTCCGCAAGTGCGGAGCAGCATACGAGACCCATCTGCGTGAATCCGAGATGTCCGGGCTTGGTCTCCAAGGCCCCATCATCGACGAATACATCAAGCATCTCGAAGCCAAGGACAAGCTCGATTTCAAAAAGTTTTTCATTCAGTTCGTGCAGCAAGTTAGGTCATGAGAAGGAAATGGGACATAACTGAGCATTTTTGCAAGTCATTAACTGAACTGCATGGAAAAGTAGAGTTTTCTTTTTGTCTGTTTTCCATATGCTTGTTGCACTCCCACAATTGAAGATACCCTCCCGACTAAAAGAAAGAATCAAAATATCTTGCAAGCTCTCATTCATTCTATCTCCAATTCAAGAAGTAGCCTCGTAATTACCTTGTGATACTCCAATGCAGAACGCTATCAGATACAAAAAAGTATTTCCAGATGGATCTAGAAGACCATGTTGTGCATTGATTGCCAACACGACATCTCAATTCGACACAACACTATGTTCTCCGTCCTTCTTCCTATGCCTGAAACCCTTCATCACAACACGCCCCAGTACCATCTAGAAGTCCAGTCTAGTCTACATAACCCTTCTTACCCTTCTTCTCATCCTCTCCTCTCACCATCCAATCCACTCAATACGCTCACAATCCCACAATCCCCAACAACCCACCAAAAACAATGTCGACAATCCGTCCTGTCTCCTCGGTCACCCCCTCGCCAACCACACCACCACTTCGCAACCCACCTTCCCCCTCAAACTCCCACACCAGCACCATCACCACAGTCGCCACTTTGACGCCTGAAGGACGTCATCGCGTTATCCCTGCCGCTCACTCCAAACCTCGGGAGCCTGTGCCTTTGCATCCTTATCAGAGTCGTCGTCAACCCAGGCGTGATGGCGAGTATGATGTTGAAGGAGGTGGAGGTCAGAGGGGTCAAGGAGGTGAAAGAGGTCAAGGAAGTGAAGAAGGTGGAGATACAATCCCAGGACCCCAGGACTGGCACACAGTCAAACGGGTTTGGTGGAAGAGGGTTTGGAGTTGGATAAGGGGATGGGGGTTTCGTTGACGATGATGCTGGATGTTCGAGATGAAGGGGTGAGACGCATGCAGAGCAGAGGATGAAATGCAGAGGATGAAATGCAGAGGATGAAATGCAGAGGATGAAATGCAGAGGATGAAATGCAGAGGATGAAATGCAGAGGATGAAATG
>SWBF01000096.1:0-84488 GCA_023848595.1 Aureobasidium sp. EXF-10727
CTTATTTAACGGTAGAGTAACGGCTAGTAATCCGAGTATTAACCTTACTTAATAGCCTCTCTTCCTTAAGCATACGGCATATAGTCGATTTTAATACTTTTACGTTAAATTTATACTATAATTTAAAGGCTAGTTCCTCCTACTAGAGGTCGTTCCTATACGTAAGTAGTTCTATAGCGTACTTACGTACTATTAGTATTAACTTACGCCGACGGCCTTACTACTTAATAGTAGTAGAAGGCTTTTATACGTAGCTAGTAGCTTTAAAGTTACGCTATATCTAGTAGAGCGTGCTCTTAGTAGCATAAGGAACTACTTTAAGTACTATATTAACGTCGTAGTCGTTGCGGAATATAGCCTTAACTAGCGTTTTCTCGTAGTTACTAAGAGGCATTAAGTTAAGCAAGTTTATCGCTATATTACGCGTTAGTAAGGCCTCTAAGAGGCTTTAAAATTCGTGTATATAAGTAGAATAACGACCTATAGCTATTACTATGGCTATTAGAGCTACAAGAGCTGTATATAGCGATAAAATTGATAAATTAGTAGCTAATTAGCTGCTTAGAGCATCAAGTTCGAAGTTGGGGGTGGCAAATTCTAATGAATTTTGAAACCGAGAATAAACCCTGGTCGATCACTGGTTGTTGGTCGCGACACAATCAACACGAAGGATTGACTACAATCTGATTGCTGGCATCGGGTGGTCCACCAATCTCACCTCTTTATATATTTGCAATAAGGAATGAGGACGGCGATAGGCCCAACAAATTAATCCCCTGTAGAGAAACCACGAGTTTCGAGACCTATATAAAAAGTCAAGTTTCTGCCTCCATCTTTTTCTCTCTTTCTTTTGTCAATTTTCTCACATACCATCCATCCACCTCCAGCCATGTCTACGGAAACAATCGTCCTTACAGGAGCCACTGGCTTCTGTGGCTTTGCCATTCTCCAGGAAGCTCTGCAATACGACTACAACATCCGCATCGTCGTGCGCAGCGCCGCAAAAGCCGACACCCTTCGCAACAACCCCTGCTTCAGGTCTCTGACCAGAGGAACACCCCGATGCAGCTTCTACATCGTGCCCGACCTCAGTGTCGACGGCGCTCTGGACGAAGCCTCCCAAGGAGCCGATTACATGATCCACACCGCCTCGCCACTGCCATTTACCAACCTCGCTCTCTCGGCCGAAGAGCAGTATAACCAAATGGTAGAGCCGGCAATCAAAAACACCATTTCCGCCCTCGAAGCTGCCAAAAAGTCGGGCTCGGTCAAGAGAGTGGTGTTCACTTCTTCGTGCGCCATCTTTATTACTCCGGAATTGTTGTGTGAGCCTGTG
Organism: Aureobasidium sp. EXF-10727; assembly: GCA_023848595.1. Taxonomy (NCBI): domain Eukaryota; kingdom Fungi; phylum Ascomycota; class Dothideomycetes; order Dothideales; family Saccotheciaceae; genus Aureobasidium; species Aureobasidium sp. EXF-10727. The sequence goes on from SWBF01000096.1 coordinate 1,337, forward strand.
GAACAGCATACAGTCGTCACTGAGCAGACTCTGAACTCGGAGATTGCGCCTCCGTATGCGAATGTCTTGGTTTCATATGTTGCGTCCAAGACTAGTGCGTATCTGAGAGCGAATCAGTGGATGGCAGACAACAAGCCAGAGTTTGATGTCGTTAATTTGTGTCCGACGTATGTGCAGGGACGTAATGAACTCGCCACTTCACCTGCGGATCTGATGACTACATCCAATGTTCTGTTCTTGAGAATGGCTCTGGGATTGGCGCCAGCAGGCTCACCCGCCGAGGTGGCTTCAGTGGTGCATGTGGAGGATGTAGCCGCCATCCACATTGCCGCACTCAACGAAAACAGAATCCCCGCTGGAGAATATCTGTTTGGACAAGAGGTGCAGTGGAATGATGTCAACAGGATCACCAAGGAACTGTTCCCCGAGCAGGTTGCCCAAGGACTGTTGCCGTGTACTTCTGACGTGCCGACAAAGAGCGTGGTGTGCAGCAAGGAAAAGACGGAAAGGGTGTTTGATATCGAGCTCAAGCCCGTAGAAGACATGGTCGAGGACCTGGTGGAGCAATACCTCGAGCTCTCGGGCAACAAGCAGCAAACCTCTGATGACGAGTAGCATGCCAGTTTTCCAAAAGCCCCTTTCACAATTTAGCATCCCCATTAATAACATCCTTGATCAACATCAACCCTTCCTCTGCAAACCTCACCATATTACCCACTCGGTCTCCTCCCAATCCCGTCTCTACCTCTCTAGTAAACGTCCCCTTCTCGCAATCCACAGCAAGAGCAACATACCCAGGCGTCCTGTTCCTCGTGTCCCCACCAGTGGGCCCAGCAGTCCCAGACTCGGCAATCACATAATCAGCCTTCAATTCTCCTCTAACATGCTTAGCCAATCCAGCAACAATCTCTGGCGTGGGCCCCGAGTAGCCTTTGAGGTTTTCGTCGCTCCATCCTGCGTAGGCGATTCGTGAGGGGAGGGTGTAGAGTGTCAAGCCGCCCTTGTAAATCTTGGAGGCGCCGGGGGTGGATAAAATAGACGAAGACAGTAGACCTCCGGCAGCGGTTTCCGCAATGGCGATTGTTTGATTGCGTTCGTGGAGAAGCGAGGTCACTTCGCTGAGAATGTTGCGGAGTGATGGTGGGGGAAAGTGGGCTGAGGCGTCAGAGGAAGAGGAGCTCATTTTGGCAATCGTTTTGAAGTGGTTGGAATTGAAGTTTCGGATATGCAATGGAATTCTTTTTGATAGTAGCTGGGACATGGGAAAGAAAAGTGGTTTGTTCATGGAGGTTGAAAGGTCGAGGTCAAACGGGTGTTTGTAAGCAAGAGGTCTGTGACGTGACCATGGTGGGGTACCTGTCAAGTCAGGGTTACTCTTTTGTTCGAGCAACGATCTGACCTTTCTTCCTCCCGCTGCCACACAGAGCGATATTTGTACTATGAGAAGGCTTGGAAGCTTCCAGACTGAAAGTATGACTAGGGAGAGTCAACTGTTCTTTACCTCTCAATGAACTCTATCCTGTTTACGCAGTCTATTGTGTATTGCTATACCCATATGTGTTACATGCTTCGGCACATTGGGTAGGGAAGTCATGTAAAGAAGACAACAGAATGGTTGAGGTGTATTACAAGAATTGATTATAGGGTAGCTCTAGGATCGTATCATATACCAGTGGTGGGATTGCCCATACCCTGAGACCGATTTCTGCGGTGCTTCAAGACCAGGAGCCAGATCAGACCAATTATCAAAAGCAACATGATGCCACCCATGACTCCACCCACAATCGCCGCAGTCTTGCCTGAGTTGCCGTAGCCGGCAGTAAGATCCTCACCAAATTCGAAGGGAGGACCGGAAGTGTCGTCAGTCGGTAGGTCTGGGTAGGGCCATATTGGATCGGCAAAGACATTATCTTCTTCTGAGGCTTGGTCGCTGGATGTATCGACTGCTGAAGTTCTGTTGTCGAAACCACTATATGTGGCTGGAGCACGGGATCTCTATTCCTTGAGAAATCCTCCAAAGTCAGGCCAAGGAGCTCCACCAAACAGGCCGATCGCGCGCCAGTCAGGCCATGCCATGGTCTGCGAAATACTTGGTTCTTTGTTGCCTTGCATCATCGAATATGGCCAGTCTGCGTCGATATCATCGCGAGGGAGGTTGTGGCTCGAGTAGGAAAGAATCGAACTACCGGCGACAGATTGGAGCAGAAGAGCAAGAAGGACAGCGAAGGGAAGTGCCAGAAGCATTTTTGAATTCGTGCTGCAGTCGAGAGAGTCTGAAGTAATGACTTTGATGGAGAGATGAATGCGACCAAGAGAGACGATGGACTGATGGTACTGATGGATCGATGATATGAAACACTGGAGGAATGCTTCGGAGAAAGTGATGTGCTCCTGGTTAAGAGTGAGCAATCATCTTCCAGTTGCAAGATGTAGTGTTGGCCACCTATTGATGATAACCTTCTTCGATGTTGAATGATGAAGGTCGAATTCTTGTCGCGTTGTCAACAATGATAGAGTTGTATCGAACAAAAGCAGCAAGAGGGAACTGCCAAGCAACGGGCAAGCATCCGGCGTGGCTCCTTCCCAAGAAGGAATAAGCTTGGCCGAGAGATGCGACCCACATGGCCACCACCTCTTCTTCCCCACACGCATCATGTCGATCTGTTCACCTCGATTGGCTCCTCCGCCGTGCCTATCTAACGGCAAGGTAGCATAAGGTAACTCCAATGGGGTATGATAGTCCGCTCTGCTCGCCGGTATCTGTGTACACTATCAGTGGACCCTAATTCAATTCCTTCATAAGTATTGCCATGTATCCGCCTCCATGAGGCTCCCCTTCTATCTCCTCAACAATCTCGTGTCACTTGTTCCTCCGCCAACATGTCAGAGACCGAAAAGTCGACCGTTCCCTTCGATGCGGAGAAGGACCTGCCTGGACCTCTCGCAGATGCTATACGTAATGGCAGTGTGGACAAGTCAATTCTACAACATGCTGGAGACGCAGATGAAGCCTTGAAGGCTTTCATGTCGCATCCGGGTGAAGTGATCGAGCTGGACGAAGCCACCAACAAACGCCTATTGCGAAAGATTGACTGGAACCTGATGCCGGTACGCATGTTCAGTCTGGCAACACAAACGTTCCATACTGATTTCAGACTCTTTTACAGGTCATGTGTATTGTCTATGGACTAAACTATCTGGACAAGACGACTCTATCGTACGCCTCGGTCATGGGCTTGAAGAAAGATACAGACTTACAAGGACTTGACTACCAATGGCTTAGTTCGATGTAAGAGACCGCATGTTCTGCCGCCAATCGGGCCTGCGAGCTAAGAAGATCAGGTTTTACTTTGGCTACATCGCTTGGGAATATCCAACGAACAGGTTACTACAACGGCTACCACTAGGAAAATACTCAGCGGCCAACATTATTCTCTGGGGTATGACTTTGTGCACCTTCGCTGCCGTCAAGAACTTCTCAGGTGGAGTCGCTGTACGTTTCATGCTGGGAGGTATGTATAGCTATTCTTTGACGTATTATGCCAGCAAGCTAATTTCCCTTGAAGTAACTGAAGCTGCTGTCACGCCCGGTTTTGCCCTATTAACATCTCAAGTATGCATTGAGGTCATCACTCTTGCTATGCGCAAAGTACTGACTCTAAACTAGTGGTATACCAAGAAAGAACAAGGGTCCCGTACAAGCATCTGGTTCTCATTCAACGGATTTGCCCAGATCTTTGGTGGTCTGGTAGCTTATGGCATTGCAAAAGGAACACGCCTACACGGATCCAGCATTGAACCCTGGAAGATCATTTTCCTGGTTACTGGGTGCTTGACCATTTGCATCGGATTCATTTTCCTTTGGGTTGTTCCGGACAGTCAGCTCAACGCACGCTTCTTGAGCAAAGAGGACAGAGTTCTTGCCATTGAGCGTGTCAGATGCAATCAGCAGGGAATCGGAAATAAGCACTTCAAGATGTATCAGCTCAAGGAGGCACTGCTGGATCCTTTGACATGGGCATTTTTCTTCTATGCTCTGGTCGCTGATATCCCTAATGGTATGTATACTGAGCCAGACTTGAACCACATGATCGCTTACACGTGAAATCAGGTGGTATCTCCAACTTCTTCTCCCAACTCATCACATCTTTCGGCTACTCTGCAGAAGAATCGCTCCTATACGGCACTCCTGGCGGTGCAGTCGAAGTGATTGCCCTTATCGTTTGTGGCTATCTAGGCGACAGATATGGCAACCGTCTTCTGATCTCAACCTCCGGCCTCTGGATCTCGACTCTGGGCATGCTCCTGATTGTGTGCTTGCCGCTGCATAACAACATCGGACGCTTGTTCGGATACTACCTCACTCAAGCCTCACCCACCCCATTCGTTGCCCTGCTCAGTCTGATCTCCACGAATGTTGCTGGTTGGACGAAGAAGACGACAGTAGCCGCTCTCTACCTCATCGGCTACTGCGCCGGCAACATCATCGGCCCTCAAACCTTCCGCCCCAAAGATGCTCCCAGATATATCCCTGCAGAGATCGTGATTGTAAGAATTCTACCAACTCACTCTTGTTCCGTGCTAATCTTTGGATTATAGATTGTATGCTATCTCCTCTGTATCGTCGACATTGTCTTCATCTACTGGTACTGCAAGCGCCAAAACAAGAAGAGAGCCGCCATCCGCGCGTCGGAATCATATGTCAAGTTGGAGAATCAGGAATGGTTGGATCTGACCGATCGCGAGAATCCCGAGTTTGTTTATACTCTGTAAGATAGGGGTAGACTATACATGTCGAGAATCTTTTGCATTATGATAATGAAACACTTTGGATAGATGATATATTCTTGGAGTCACACTTGAAAGTGATAGTGAACTCGTCGTTTCTAGAAGACCTACTGTCCAAGTCGCCGAGACACTGAATTATAGCACCCATGGAAATGCAGAATACTTTTGAGGATGAAGTGTTGTCCAAGGAGAGGGGTTATCTCGGAGCTGCTTCTATGGTCACGCGTCTAGTTCAACTTGCAACTGTGCATTTTTATAGTACACTACAACGCCTCTGCTGGCTGAGGAGAGGGGCTGTCTGGCAAAAGTGATTGCACATTTCATACAATTAAGCACATGTTTCTCTTAGGAGAGTGTGAACCAGCCTTTTCATTCTTGATACGAAACAAACACAGCAGGTAGATGTAAGATGGCTGTGAGAGAAAGATACAAGTATTCTCCTTATGGCCCCCTAGAACGGATTGCTCAAACCTTCGGTTCGATCTTTGCCTCTGTCGTGCAAGAGCTTGACAACCACTTTCCTCTTTTCTGCATCCCGACCAGCCCACTTCGATAACTGAAACATGTTCAACTCCTTGCCCTTCTGCACACGACCAACAGAGGGTAGAGGAAACTTGAAGCCGCGGACAGTCTTGGAGTTTCTGATTCTGGCTTTCCTGTCCAAGTGTTTGGCGGTCAAGTGATGTGATTTGCGGGTGTCGGCATCGAGGTCGAGGGCATTGAGATGATGAGCGAGTTCTGTGTCGTTTGCTTGGTCTTCGGCAGTGCGAGCGTGTTTCTTGAAGGTGGGTGAGGAAGCGACGGGGTAGCCGTTTTCGTGACAGCGTTCTTTGTCGTCTTCTCTGGCGTCGTCGGAGTCGTCGGGGTCGATTGTGCCGTCGAGGTTCATGACCTCGGTTTCGTCGTCGCTGGGGCCTGGCAATTTTGTCGGGGGTACGAAGGGGTAGGGTACCGGGCTGATGATTGTGAGACCCGTGCCAGGGGAAGGTGGGTAATGGCGCCGGTCTGTGAGTTCCCAGTACACAGCTGCTCTCAGATGTCTGGCGCGGCGACGTCTCCGGAAGCCTGTGGTTGGAGAAGTGGTGCGATTGTCTTCTGGTGATGGGAGCCTGGGAGGGGTCTTGGGTATTGCCATAGCGATGAGAGTTTGGTCTGCTCCGAAGCGTCAGTCTTGGTGAATATGGCCACGGAAATGCAAGGATCTTAGTGCCGCGCAAGGCATGTCCAGCGAGAGAGACTTACCAGAGATGCAGTTGCTCATGACCGAAAGAAAGAGGAAACCAAGATTGATTCTGTATGGAAGGCTCGCGGTGTTGGGTCTTTCACATAGTTCTCAAGACGAATGCACCAACACGAATCCGATGCTGCGGTTCCTCTTCGTCCAACCAACTCCATTGGTCGATCTTAGATCAAGCGCGACTGGGATGTTGATTTGCCATTCTCTCTCTGACCGTAGACCAATAGACCGCTCCAGCGATTCCAGCAACACCCACAGCCAAGAACGCAGCTCCATGAAAAGCAGGTTTGAAGAGCCCTTGTTCTAGCAACCGCATGTTCGAAAAGTACCGAGTGGTTCCATATGCGATGCTACCAGCCCCACTTCCAAGCAACGCACCCACGAGAGCGTCTGACTTGTCGTTATGGCTTTTGTTCTCGTGAAAACGCTTCTTGTGCTTGGTAGGCAGAATCTCGGCCAGGTCAAGTTGGTTGAATCTTTCCACACCGATGCCGAGAGCGAGGAAACCGAGACCGGTACGCATCCATGCCAGATATGTACGCTCCGAGGCCAAATGATCGCGAGCGGTCGATCCGGTATTCTTGAAGACCGGCGTGCTGAACCTCGAGAAGAAGGACATGATGTTGGTGAGTATGCTGCCAAATCCCTCAGTCCACGCAAGATGATATCCAATAATGATAGCTATCTAGTGATACTGATGTCCAAGAGTGAAAGACGGCAGATAAGAAAAAGAACAAGGGCTGATGTCGATAGGGCTTCGAAGAAGTTTCAGCCGGGTCGACGGCAGGTGAAGCCGAGATTGATGGTATTCTTGGCGCGGGCTTCGATGTATTTCTATCGAGTCAGCGAGTCTGGGACGACTCATCGATGAACCGTCGCACGTTCTTAACGTGGGTGCTGCCCTGCTTCGCTGTCATCTTCTTTGCGATGCAGCTCTTCAGATACTTCCCACGCGCTCGACTGACCAGCCTAGCTGAACTGCACCAAAACACTTCCGCACCTTTCTCGAAGCCTTACTCGTCTACCCCGAACGACAAGATGGCAGATGCCAATGCGCAGTCGCACGAACAACAGGGCAAACAAGACGCACCTCTGGGACTGCCCGAGCCACCAGCTGGCGGCATCCAGCTCGACGTCAGCTCTGGCGAAGGCGTGGCCCTCGATCACCTCGGACCCATGGTCGTCAACAAGGACGGCACAATCTCTAGAATCACAAACTGGGACACCATGGCCGAAATCGAGAAGAAGAACACCTTGAGGATTTTGCAAAAGAGAAACAAACAGCGTCTGGATGCTCTCAAGCAAGCAGAAGATGCTCAAAAGCCATGATCAAGTCGCATGTACGATCAAACCGCTATGATCGACTCGGAGTGTTCAGCGATGCGCTCATGCGACATCTCTCTGTTCCATGAAATGGCAAGCGCGACCCTCTCTCGATATATCCAAGGGACATGACTGTCGGCCTGCAACAGTTTACACAGGCTTGGACGCCGCCGCACCTCCCTGAACCTGCAGCCCATCGATATCCCATATGAAATCCGCCCAGAATGTTATTGCCATGGAAATATGCTGGCAGCGCGCAAAAATCTCCATCTTAGGAGACCTCGAGCAATACATATGACTTCTGTCAGTCAGATGTGAAGCGTTCGCTCATTCATCCAATCATTGATGTGATAGACCAATTTATTGTTTCGATTCGTCTGCTCTCCACCCTTCGGACCAACTTGCACATGCTGAGAATCAATCCGTCACACTCTCTTCATCGCAAAAGACTATCACAATCTCATGCTCTATCGCTGTCTTGCATTGACATGTGGTATTACTTCATGTAAAATGTACAGTCAGTCAATCGACAGGGATGTGGCCATCGAGATACCTGGACATACCGTTTTCTCTGTGGATTTCGCTCCCAGATGTCTATACTATTGTGCATCTTGGTAAGCACATTGTTACTGCCTATCGCACATGGGCAGGGATTATGCCACATACAAGACATGGTTTCAGACTACTTTTGCCCGAACCGCATCACTAGTTTTGCGTGAACTTACCCGGCTCAGCGAGGAGAAAATACAATCAAATGCAAGCCGTATGCAGTCAGCCACCACTTCAAGCGAACTTTATAGCGAGATCTGCCACGCCAAGTCTCATCCTGCATCTCGATTCTGCAGTACATATCACGCGTCTGTAGCTTCCAAGCAGCGAGATTCGACTGCATTTATCCCCGCAGCACCGTCTCTGAGATTATTTATCTACGATCTTTTCCCTTCTCTTTGCTTGGATAGTTAGCATTCGCATCTTTGCTTCTGAACGCTACCTACCTTTTTCTCAACCACAATGACTGTCTCCAGAAAATCGGAAATGGCTACGAATACCACTGCCACGGATCTCAGCTACGACGAGCGTGAAGTCTTTATAGACGACAAATCCCATTCGATAAAATATCGGACTTTATCCTGGCAATCTGCAGCATTCATCATGATCACGGAAATTGTGACTGGAGGCACTTTGACTTTGCCTCAAGCAATCGCTGTCGTCGGGCTCGTCCCTGGTACCATCATCATTATCTTCTGTGGAGTTTGGGCTCTGTTCACGTCGTTCTTGCTCATCGATTTCAAACTCAATCATCCTGAAGTGCATAACATGGGCGATGCGGGATTTATCTTGTTTTCTCCATTCGGACTAGGAGCAGTTGGGAGGGAGGTGTTGAGTATCGGCACCATCCTCTTTGCCATTACTGGAGTGGGCAGTATGAGCTTGCTTGGGCAGCTTGCTTTGCAGACGTTGAGTCAGGGTGGCATGTGTGCGATGTCTTATCTGGGCATCTGGACATGCATAACCTTTCTTGTTGCCATACCCAGAACCTTTGGTGCTGGGTTACAAGGCTTTTCCGTGGCTGCCTGTATCTCGGTCTTGGTCGCAACTCTAGTCGCGATGATTGGCGCTGGAATCGAGCCAACTCCTGATCGTGTGGTTGTTGCCACAGCTCCCAATACGTTCTACACAGCCTTCCTAGCCATTACCAATCCTGGTAAGATGTTTTGAACGTATGGGAAACAATGGCTGCTAATTGAGAACTTCAGTCCTAGCATATGCTGGCCACTTCCTCTTCTTCACCATCATATCCGAGATGAAAGTACCAAGCGACTCCAAGAAATCAGCCTGGGCTCTTCAGCTTTTCAGCACGACGTGGTATGTCGTTTTTGCCGTAGTGAGCTATTGTTACCTTGGTTCCACGGTTCAATCGCCCTCATTCCTGAGCTTGTCAGAGACATGGGCAAAAGTGGCATGGGGACTGTTTTTGCCAAATATATTGGTTGCTGGAGCGCTGTACAATCACTTCGCTGCAAAGATCTTGTTCGTGAGGATGTTCAGAAACAGCAGGCATCTCACAGAAAACACAATACTGGGATGGGGAGTCTGGATACTGCTGCTTGCTGTTGCGAATGCTTGCGGGTTCGTGTTGGCAACTGGTGTGCCGGTACGTTGATTTCCGATTATATCCGTCACTCAACTAATGTTTGACAGTTCTTTTCGTATCTGGGCGGTATAGTCGCATCTGCTTTTGCGTCCTGGTATACCTATGGTCTTGCAGGAGCATTCTGGTGGCATGATACCCACTATCTTGGAGACGGCTGGAGATCTGTCAGAAAAAAGTGGCCGATGTTCTTGCTCTGCTTCGGCACTCTGATCTTCGGCGCCTTCATCTGCGTTGGTGGACTCTACGCGATCATCAAATCATTGATAGAGGCTTATGCTTCTGGCGCTGTGGGACATCCCTTTACCTGCTGAACAGCTTGATAACCAGGATTCAGATTTCAACATCTATCCAGGGCTCAATATGACTCTTCCTTGCCACGAGATTTCAATTATTCTCTTGACAAAATCGTCAACACTGTACTCACATCGTTAGAAGAAAGAGCTCAGGATACTCACTAATTCAAACGTTTTCCGAGATGCAAGTTCACACATGTTCTTGTTGGTGATCGTGACGGAGAATAAAGATTGCTGCCCTGACAGGACGACATGCTCTCGGGCAAGTATTGGCGAGCGAGATGCATTCGGCTATACTTGCCATACATCAACGATTGGCCAGCAAGTGAAACCAGAATCGGAGCTGCTCATGTTGGTGTCCATCGGAGCAGAACATTTCTCCTTAGCTTGTTTCTTCTTGAGAACATCAATCCTGACTGTTTGTAATTCATCTCTGCCAGACCATGTCGTCGCCAACTCAGGTATGCCGGAAGCGAGGATGCCGGACAGGAGCTCGGGCGAGCCCTGGCGAAAGAAACCTGCCTGTCACGGGCCAAGCCGAAGAAGCATAGCAGATGCGTTGGCAGCGACCAGGTTCCTGCTCTCTTTTGAAGCCCAAGGCAGATCCGCCATCGACTTGTCTTCGCCAATCAATATACAGGACCCGGGTATATCGACATTCGTGTTGACGCAGACACTTCCAAGTACTCGTGCTTGTCGGGCAGATTGAACAGCCTCCGCACTGTACTCCCCAGTCTCGGCCATCCACAGCGCTACACGCCTGCTGCGGTGTCACAGTTGGCATATCTCGTTCAAATCTGGTTGTTAGAGTTCTGCGGATAACCAGAAGACCATGAGACGGGGATTGATGAGTCAGGTTTCCTTCTCGTTCCGATCCAGATCTGTTCCAGCCCCAGCATCATTGCCTCCAAAGCCGGTCCTCGAATCCGCACCTGAAACGCTACCCAAGTCGCACCTTCTCAGGCTTCAATTGACTTCCAACAACCACAGATCATCCTACTGTGTACTTTGTGATTAGCAGCAGGAACTACCGACATAAGATCAAAAGTGTCTAAATATATCAAGGCTTCAAGGTGCGTTTGTCTGTTCTGCGGTAATGACCGTGCTCTGCTTCCCAGCCACTGCATGTTTCCTGCCACCTCGATTTACCAAGTCTGCTTCTCATACCCAGCCCCTCGAGTGATATTATCCCTGTTTGACAAAGCACATTCTGGGCCACAAACCATGTTCCTGGCCGATGCCCATGTTCTGCAATTACCGGTCCACTTTTTCCTGCCCAAACCTTCTTTCATGTCTTTGTACCAAGTCGTCATACATACTAAGCGTCGCAACAGAGGCAGTTTAACGTCGATACAGCATTCGCACAAGTACTTGTGCTGGTGGGTGGCTTGCGAAACAAGGAGTTTAGGCTTCAGCCAGAGGAATTGAGCGGCAACGGTCAAAGTAGCGGCTCTGGATCCACTACCAGCCTTCAAACTGTCGCATCAACGGCGCAGTTCTTTTGACGATCTCCACGACTCTCACGACCCATTGGCATCATCGCAGAGGCAGCAGCGGCGAGCGCAAGACCAGAGCAGCTTCAGTACCTCGTCACGGACGTCAACGTCCCCGGATAGTGGTGGTCCAAGGCTACGCCGAGACCCACGACGAGCAAACGATTCAAACGACTCTCGACCCCGTGTGAACAGACACAGACCGCCTTCATTCGAAAGCGCGCACGCAAACTTTCACGAACCGCGAAGAGCGCAACGACACCCGACCTCGACCGATCCTCAAGGCCTCGGGCCTCATCCAGCTCTTCGCATCTCTCGTCGTCAACACTTTGCGATCCTCTACGCAGTCGAAGAAGCAATCCGAACACCCTACCCATTCACACCTGTCCTGGAAGAAGAGCAGGAGAGGATGTCCGATCTCATGGGCGACAGTAATCAGGGCAGTGGCCGGTCCGCTCCCTCGATACGCACGCCTCGCAACATCATGGCAGACCGTCTTGCAAGAGAGGCCAGAAGAGAAGCAGAAGCCAGTCGCCAGAGAGAAGGCGAGCAGAGATCGTCGGATCCGGAGCGCAGAAGAGCTGCAGCTGCCGTAATGGAGCGCATGGCTGGCCAAGATGCCGCTCCATCATCGGCTCGTCTGTCAGAAGACTCTCGAGGCGACGTTCCCTACAGGCAAAGATCTCAATCTCAATCAGCGCAGCAAGGCAACAAGACACAACCCGCACCTGGACACAGAAGATCTCAGACGACCTCGCAATCTGGAGCCCGCGTGTCATCGGCTCCCAACCCGTCTCAGTCCGCTCAGCCCAATGAAGTCGAAGCCGAAGACATGCCACAGTCAGGCACTCACTCGTCATTCCCCCATGCATTTGAAAGATGGGAGATGTTGTCATCACACTGGGAAGGTCTCACATCGTACTGGCTCCGTAAGATCGAGGGTAACACTGAGGAGATTCGCGGTACCAATCCGTCTCACCCTGCGATGCAGCGTCAAATTCAAGATCTTTCAGCTGCCGGAGCCAATCTTTTCCATGGACTGGTCGAATTACAGCGCCTTCGTGCCAGCTCCGAGCGCAAGTTCAAGAGATGGTTCAATGAGATGAAGGCTGAGCAGGAAAAGTGGCAAGAAGATCGTGCGGATTTGCTGGGTCAAATCAATGCCGAGCGCCTTCTCGTTCAATCAGCAGAGCGCACCATCGAAAAGAAGCACGCAGAGTTTCTGCATGAGCAAAAACGTGCGACTGAATATCGCAGAGAATTGCTCATCGCCAAAGCCGAAGCCAGACGTGCTTGGGAGAGTCTTGGTGACATGGAGGCCACGAATACCGAGATCATGAGCAACCTCCGTCAAGGCCTCCCCACTAACATTGGAGGTATCCAAGTCGTCCCTATGCAGGCCACCAACAACCAGGATCAACAGCGTCGCGAGCGTCCTTCTACCACTGACGCCAATGTTGGCGACAGCCCTCAGTACCATCAGGCAAGAGCTCAGCAGTCTCCGCAGACTCAGCCTGGTCAACAACAGTACCAGCCCATCGTTCCCGACATCCAGTACCAGGACGATGAGCCATCGCCTACAAACACCGATCCCTTCACTGAGTCTGTCAGAGCTGGTCAGCAGCTTCACCACGAACCCGACCTTCAGCAAATCGAGTCCGATGCCCGTCAGCCTTACCCCTCCGGCAGCACTCCCGCTTCGACGTCGACTGCTCGTACCGCCATCTCCCCTCACCAGCAGCGCCGTGACCTGTCTCCTCAGGGTGTCTCACCCCTTTCGCCCAATGTCACTACCACCCGTCCCGTCATCCAGCCTAGCCAAGCCGCCGCCGCAGGTGCAATCAATGAACAGCCCGAGCTCTTTTACCAGCAGCCTCCCGGCAAGGTTTACCTCCACTCTTCGCCTGCAAGCGGCACAGCACGCTCCAAGACTCCTGTCACCGAACCTGTCCAAGTCACCCGCGATCTGGGCTCGCGCCCTTCGTATGAATCAGACACCACCGAGGGTACCGAGTACGAGATTGATGAGCACGGCGTTGTCCGTCGCGATGCTCAGGGCCGCCCTGTTGTCTACCGCAACCCTGGCCGTGGTGCTGGCCAGAGCACCAGCCACGTCTCTTCCGAAGAATACGACACTGCTGCCGATGTCGCCCATGAACGTGAAATTGCTGCTCGTTACGGCGTCGGCGTGCCTCCTCCCGTCCCTCGCGCTCCCACTAGCAGCGCTGAGGCCATGGCTTCTTTCGCCACTTCGACCGCCGACGATATCGAACCTGCTGGCTACCATGACGTCGAGCCTGCCGACTACGAGGGCGCTGGCTACGGCAGCGACTGGGAGGCTCTCCAGAGCAGACACCATCACCCCACTCGTCTCTCGGACGTTCTCGAGGAGGATGAACGTAGTCGCACCACTGCTGAGTAGTACAAGCATGAGGATGACAACGACAGCTCCATCCTGGACGGCGCTGCTTTCGCCAGCCTTTTCGACCTGAAGAGCGGCGATGCCAGCAGTGACGAAGACAGTACCGATGAGGACAGCAGCGATTACGAAGAAATCATCTTCCGCCCTCGCTCGAGCGACACACTCGGTTGATCAATGTTGACAACCAAATCCGAACACGACACAACGATTTTCTTTTCCCTTTCTTGTGTGATGGAAGCAGCATGACGGCGTGACTCACATCACTCTGCTCATTCTTGCTTTCGCTTTCATCCCACTTTTTTTTTCGCTGGTTTTTCTTCGCTGGTTTTCCTTCGCTGGTTTTTTTTTCTTCTTCTTTCCTTGCATTTCTCAACACGCATGCCGTTCTTCAAAGCGCGGCGCCAACGGGGAGCCCAGGTGGTGGTAATGACTCTTTGCATACTCGGGATGGCGGTTCTTACTTTCACGACTTCGGATGAGGTGGGAAAAGGAGGAGCGCAAAAACGACATCACGCAACGAAAAGACGCACACACATACGGGGCCTTGATTTTTCTTTTTTCTTTCTCTGCACGTTTTCCTTTCTTCTTTGCTTCTTCTGGCTGAGGTGGTTGCTCTCTGAGGGTGATTGCTGATGACTTGCCCCCTTTTTTTTTCACTTGCTCTTTTTCTTTTCCCTTTTGGCTGAGGTGTTTACTCTTTGCGAGTGACGCTGATGACTTGCCCCTTTCTTTTCATGTTTTCCTTTCTCCACTCTTCTTCGCTCCGGATACTTCTTGCAGACTTGATGTTATCCCTTTTAATGAGCTTTCTGTTTTTCTGTAGCGAATACTTTGCTTTTTTCTATACCCCCAAACTCTTTTTTGCTTTTGCTAGTTTCAGAACTTTGCTTTTGATCCAATACTTTGACTGAAAAGTGATTTGTGGTCGTCGTGTTCAATGTTCTTGATCTTCTTGTCAGTGCCTTTTTCTTTGCTATTCGACATCAGCTGTAGAAAGAGTGACAATCTATCGTTTCCTATGTTCGATTTCAGATTCTGGAGATCTCGAATCTCGAAGATTTCTGTTTTTTTTTTCCAATGCTTATAATGGCTTCTCGGATGGAGACTTGGATGCTGGTGGAAGAATCATGACTTTGGCCTCCATGCTCTCCATTTTCTGTTTTTGTGGGCAACGACTCAAGGTATTCGAGCATAGGTCTTTGTGCTTTGCGCCCAGTCACGGCTTTTGCTTCAGAGATTGATTGCATGTTTCATGAGTTGCATGACTTATTGTTTCGTTTCTTCGTCTCGTGGATATAGTGATTGCAGATAGATGCTCTGGGACCTTGGTAGTATGTGTTTCTCGCTCGAAGCACGCAAGAGCGATAAAGCAGGGACTCAATGTTTTCGCTGTCTGTTGTGAGTATCTCTTGCTGATAGTCCTTTACTGGTCATCTCCTTGATAGTCTGCATCTCGAGAAAATACGGATCTCAGCAACATCCTAGTGCATTCCTTTTCTTGCATCTTCGTCTAAATGTACAAAGACTACATCTACTCACCATCTTCGTCACGATATATGCAGCCGCTTCTGCAAGATATGTCAAGACACACTAGAGTTTTCTCTCTCTCGCATACAAAAGAGCCTTTTACTAAGCGGACAGTCAAATCACTAGTTGACTGTCCTTTATCATGGACTGTAGCCATCGACTTCAATAAGGCTCCACATCTACATGCAACGCAGAGGAAGAGGCATACCAAGACGGTCTTGCTTTTGCTGTACGGTGATGGCAGAAGATATAAAGAGCATTGACCAATGGGAAGGACAAGGATTGTAGCACTGGCCGGTCTTGTGATGGGACAACTCAGCCACAAGGAAAGACAGATTGCGCTTCTATCAGCGTCGGAAGAGCGGCTCTGGATGAGAAGGAAGAGAAAGTATCAAAAAGAATTCACAGCTGCACGAGTATAGGGTCAAACGAAACGAAGAAGGGTCAATGCATTTTTAATTGCTTTCATCTAGCTAGAGCTCAGAAAGATCTCGGGCCACTACCAGCATCCTACCGGCGCGTATGAGCATCCTTTGATGCAGATAGACAAGAAAGACCTGACGGTAACGTCCTTCGGATGTAGAGCCATCTACCAGACAGCAGCAGGAGTGGCACCCCAAGGGTCAACGTCGGCGGCAGCGGCCGACTCAGTTCCCCAAGCATCAGCAGCAGCGGGAGCCTCGGTGAAGGCACCAGCACCAGGGGCAGCGACATAGCCGGAGGTCTCCTCGTCCTCATCGTCAGTAATGTCGTCGTCGAATTCAGCCTTGCCACTCTCAGGCTTGAAACCCTCGAGGAAATCGGGCACAGTCTGGTCACTCTCGAGAAGGATGTTGACGAGGAAGGGAGCAAGGTCCTCGTTACGCTCATTGTAGAACGAGGTAGCGTGGCCCTTGTGGCCGATGCGACCGGTGCGGCCAATGCGGTGGATGTACTCCGAGATGCCGCCATACTCAACGCCAGGCAAGTCATAGCAGATGACGTGGTTGACCTGAGGAACGTCGATGCCGCGACCGAAGACGTTGGTGGCAATCAAGATACCCTTCTCTCTGCTCTTGAAGGTGCGCATCGAGTCTTGACGCTCCAGCTGAGAACGGTCGCCGTGCATGAAGTTGGTAGGGAAGCCGCGGTTCCAGAGGTAATCATCGAGTTCCTCAACAGCGCCCTTGCTGTTGCAGAAGATCAAGGTACGGCAAGGCTCTCTGGCCATAAGGAGGTCATACAGAGCTTGCTTCTTCTGGTTACGTTCGACGAAGATGATGTCCTGAGCGACGTTCTTGTGAGTCGAACCAGCACGGCCGATACGGACACGCATGGCATCCTCATCCATGTAGGTACGAGCCACCTTACGAGACTCCTTGGGGAACGTGGCAGAGAACAAGAGGTATGCGTGGTCGGGATCCTCGTTGGCATCTGGAACATGGTTAGCATCGGCTTGAAGCATGCCAAGGTTGAAGTACTTACCACCGCCACCCATGATCTTGGCCATCTCATCCTCCCAATCAGGAGTGAGCATCTCATCGGCCTCATCAATGACCGTGAACTTGACACGTCTCATCGAAAGAAAATCGGGCTTGTTCATCAGATCGTTGAGGCGACCGGCAGTACCGATGAGCAGATCGCAACCCTTTCCAAGCTCCTGAAGGTTGATGCCCATGGGGATACCGCCGTAAGCGCAAACAGGGCGCAGCATGGAACGATAACACAAGCGACGAGCCTCATCGAAGATCTGTTGAGCAAGCTCGCGAGTGGGGACAACGATGACAACCAAAGGCTCAGCGCGAACGCGGCTGCCAGCGACAGGACGGGGTCCTTGAAGCTTGCGGACCTTGCCCATCAACTTGGAGATGATAGGGACGAGGTAAGCGGCGGTCTTGCCGGAGCCAGTCTGGGCGACAGCAACGAGATCGTGACCGGCGAGGATGATAGGCACACAGTATGCCTGGATGACGGTAATCTGTTCGTAACCACAGAGCTGGACATTGGCCAGAACTTGAGGGTGAAGGCCAGCAGTCTCGAACTGTAAGGCAGTTAGCGTCATGTACGTTCTAGTCAAGAGGTAACAGAACTGACACTGCTGATGGGTGAGAACTTTCTAGGGCCCTCGACGTTGGCCTTGAAGTCCATGATGTGGTCGAGAGAGGTTCCGGCTCTGTGGCGCTCACCGAAGAGCTGCTGTTCCAGCTCAGCATCGGGAGGGCCGATGTCACCCTCTTCGCCGTTCCACTCGTAGACTTGAGCAGTGGCGGCCCAAGTGGGAGTCAGGTCCGAAGTGGGGGCGTTGTAAGCATCGTAGTCCATAGCCTCATTCTTCGTCCAGCCGTGGGACTGAAGGGCAGCGAGGTCCTCGGGGCTAGGGCCAGTGGTTGAGGCGGCGGGAACCTGACCATGGTGGTCCTCGGCGGGTGCGTTCTGAGAACCGTTGTCGGACATTTTGGAAAAGTGCAACGATCTGGTGTGGAAGGAGTGGTCAGTCAAGGCACTTGATGACTCAGTTGTCTTGAGTGGTGTGGCTTGATGTCAATAGAGGACACGAAGCGCGAAGTGGTAGGGAAGGGAGTTGATGGAGGCTGATGGAAGAAGCTGATCAAGAAAGTTGATGAAGGAAGGTGGTGTTGGAGAGGTGGTGAAGGAAGGTGATGGTGATGAGGGAAGGTGTTAATAAAGCAAGTGATAATAGAAGTGATCAGAGATCGTTGATTTGCGCATGGTAAGTCGGCAGTACCTGGTAGTATTGATGCTTGAGGCGTAAGATGCTGCCAAGGGCCGAGTGATTATGCAGAGGTGAGAGCTTGAGAGTGGAAGGAAGCAGATGAACGAGAGATGAGGTGGTGGAAATGTAGCTGTGGAGCTGAAGGGGCAGGACTTACAAGTGCGCGAGATGAAGTGTGTAAAGTGTTGAGTGAGAGAGCAAGTCCGTTAGAACTCGCCGACAGGCTGAGTGACAAGCGCGTCAGTGATGCTGATTCTTGATGTGCGCCCGAGGAGGGAAGGTGTGTTGAGTTGATAGATGAATGGAAGGGTGAGGTTTGAGAGAAGAGGGATGGTTGGGTACTTACACTGCTCTGGAAGGGCAGTCTTGATGTTTGTGATGGATTGAGATAAGCGGAAGAAGGAAGGTGCGCAAAGAGAATAAAGCGCCGCTTTGAGTGCGAGAGTTGTGCTTGCTTGGAAGGAGCGCTTGCTTCCGTCGACGACTTTCTGAATCCGCAGGAAGGCACCTACCTATGCGCTTCAGACACGCAAACCTTCTTTGAGATACCAATTGACGGCTGCTGCTCTTGGAACAAGTGAGCAGACAAGTTGAGTTGAGTTTGTCTTCTTTGTCAAGATCAATTGCTGACTGCTGTGTTGAAGGTTCTGAATACCTGCACTTCGTTTCGCAGAGCCAACTTTCTGATTGCTTTTGGGTCTCGAAGGGACAGATATGGCGCTCAGGCAACAAAGAAAGAGCAAGGAGCCACAAAAAGGACCAAGAACGTGCTTGACTATTCTCCCAGTCCCTTTTCTGGAAGCATGATTGTTGTCATTGTTGTCGCGAAGGCGGGCCATACATGGCCAGCACATTGTGCTTGAGCACTCTACCACCTACTGTCTGGCTTACTGAGCGCCACAGTAGAATGTGCCATGATCAGACACTTGAACTTGCCTACGAATGCTAGACGAAGTCAAATAGAGCTCTGTTTGAGTGTCTGCATTTCTGCATGTCATTGTTCTTTGGCCCTACTACAGCGAGGTCAGTATATGCTAAAAGTACTCAGAGCGATAAGCTCCAAGTGTGTTCAACGAGGTTTGTTCTCTCATGTCGCTTGTGTGGATGTTTGTTACGGAAGTATGGAAGAGGTTGAGCATGAAGATGTTGATCTTGTCTCCAATTTTGCGTTCAACTAGCGCGATGCACGGCCTTGTCTGGGCGGGACGGGCCGCTGAAGGTATCGATTCGCATCTTGAAGCCATCAAGAGTCCGTCTTTCTTCCTCTGACCCCTTATGCCCACGTAGGGGTTGTTACAATCGCTCTTAAGATGCACTAGCTGGGCGGGTTCCCATTCGTGGACAAATATCTACTGCTTTCCATACATACTGTGCGTAAGGAATAGTCCAAGATGGTACCACTAGCTTGATATTGCACAATGGTAATTTACGCCAGCATTACGGCCATAGCATATATATCAAAAGGAGTGTGCTATCTCGCATCTATCTGCCAGATCGCTCTCTGGACTGAAGACATACTGCCATTCGTTCAACTCTCAAATCGAGTGCTCATCTATTCAATCTTCCGACCATCTCCAGACTTCTGCACCGCCACAGTGGAGCCCCACACGCTCTGACCATGCTCCTACCTTGGCAGAAAGCTTGACTGGCTACGAAGGTGGCTTGCGTTTTGATCACACTCCGCCGAGCCGTCCTCGATCAACATTTTCCTAGATATCCTTCTCCAGCCGCTGTATTTCAGCTTTGCTGTACTATGAACGTAGCAACGCGATCGTTTCAGGGCATGTCTTCAAAGACAGTCAATTCATATTATTTTGATCCCACGAGAGGATGAGCGACCCCATTGACAAGCCTATCAAGCAGGCAGCGGACGAACTCGACTCCGGATCTCCTGAAAATCAAGGCCAACAATCAAAGCGAAGAGACTCTGGAGATCTTGGAGAGGAACGAGACTTTACTAGCCCAAAGTAATGATAATCCTTGAAAAACAAAAGGTTTTGCTTGCACTGACAAGACACATCACAGTCGGTATTGGTTCGAGTCAACAGCATGTCCTCTCATTGCAGGTACATTCGGCCCTATGGCCTCTGCCTTCTCCATATGCGCCTTGTCTTCGAGTTGGAGAGTATACATCCCGCCCGGAGGTATCGTCACTAATTCGACCACCATTGATGACCCAAAATGGTACTTTGCATATACTTCGACACGGGATCTTCTTCTGACAACGAATTATTAGGTTACTTGCAATCAACGCCATATCTCTAGGACTAGCACTCATTGCCAATGGTTCTTTGCTACTCAACATGACCCACCGCCTGCGATTCTCGATAGCCCAACCTATTACAATTGTTGGCTTCACTGTCTCTTCTGGACTCCTGATTGCGGATCTCATTGCTCTGACTGCGTCGCATACCTATCAACTGCCTACAAACTCTCCTGCCGCACCTGCTGCTCGTCATGCTTTGACATCAGCGTTCTACTATGCAATCATGGCAGCCGCCATCTACCTCATCATCGCCGCTCTAATGTGCTTGACTGTCTATGGTGCTTGGAAGGGACACTATGCGAGACAGTTCAGGCTGACTGCTGCTCAGCGAACACTGATGCTGCAGACGATGAGCTTCTTCACCTATCTTCTGCTCGGCGCTCTGGTGTTCAGCCATATCGAGAAGTGGGAATATCTGGACGCAGTATATTGGGCAGATGTGACGCTGCTCACAGTTGGTCTTGGAGACTTCTCGTACGTTTGATCTGTCCATGCAGTCTTGGGATAGACAAAGCTGACACATGACCTCTCAGACCAAAGACGCATTCCGGCCGCTCCTTATTTATCCCGTACGCCATTGGTGGCATCGTCATCCTCGGTCTCGTCGTCGGCTCCATTCGAACACTGGTCCTCGAACGAGGTCAAAAGAAGATATCCGCCAGAATGATGGAGAAGAAACGACTTCGAGCCGTCAATAGCGTTGGCGATGGCAGACAACGAATGCGCGTGAGCCGTTTTCAAACCATGAAGTTCGTCGAGAGCTACACAAACGCCGCTCAGAAGAGAGAACAAGAGTTCAAGGCGATGAGGCGAGTACAAGAGTGTGCTGAGAGGGATCGCAAGTGGGTCGCCTTGTCTGTGTCTACGACAGCTGCTTTTGCACTCTGGCTTGCCGGCTCTGCTATCTTCCATGTTGCCGAGAAAGAGCAAGGATGGACATACTTTCAGACAATGTACTTTACCTATGCTTGTCTTCTCACGGTAAGCCGATGGTACGATGACAGGAATATTGGGCCTTGCTAACATGTCTGCTGTTTCCAAGATCGGTTACGGAGATTTCACACCAACTTCGAACTCTAGCAAAGCTTTCTTCATCCTTTGGTCACTGCTCGCCGTTCCCACCCTTACAATTCTCATCTCAGACATGGGAGATACAGTGGTCCAACTCTTCTCCAACGCAACCGAGTGGATTGGCTCCCTGACCGTTCTGCCCTCCGAACAAGGCATAAGATCCGCTCTCCAAGCCGCATGGAACTCTCTCACAGCAACCCATCCAATCCACCATAGCCACCATGACTTGCATCCCGGCGGTGTAAGCCAAACAGAAACCGGCAGATCAGAAGACCAAGACCAGCACATGACCATGACAGACCGCATAGCCGACCGCATGGCCCGCCACCTCGAAGCCGAAGAACTCGAAGACGCCCTAACCGCCGAACAACACGGCGACTCCCTCGAACGCGACATCCACTTTTTCAACTTTTTGCTCGCGCGCGAGACGCAACGGCTGCTCAAGGACCTCAACGCCTCACCACCCAAACGCTACGAATGGGGCGAATGGGAATACTTCCTCAAATTGATGGCGAATGATGCGGATGCGCCTGATCTCTCGGGAGATGTATTGGTGCCTGAAGAGCTGCGTCTGCCTGAGACCAGAGAGGAGTGGAAGATAAAACACATTGAGCATAGGTGGTCATGGTTGAGTCGGGCCAGCCCTCTGATGGGCCATCAATCGGAGACCGAGTGGATATTGGAGAGATTGGGCGCTTGTCTCGAGAGGGAGTTGAGAGAGAGCAGATTGTTGCCGTATCGGACGAGGGAGGAAAGGAGGCCGCCGCCCGTGAGCATGTACGACATGATTCGGCGTGGAAGAAATAAGCAGCAAGGCGATGACAACTCTTGAGACTACATTGGGGGAGTCACTTACTCGTCACTTATTGGGCTTTTGGACAGGTGTTTAACAGTATCAATACCTCTAATGTCTACTTTCTTGCTGGCGTACCTACCAACATGGTCTTCTGATTGTTCTACAACTTGTACTACAGGAGCTGGGGTTCGAAGGTTTATTAAGAAGTCTGAGAGTGGTATCATTGAAATCGTATAAGAAGGGGGTATCTAAAAAAAGGGTATCTTTGGAGGACATAAGAAAAAGGAATCTTGACCTCAGCCTTTGGGCTCGGCTCTCCTTGCTTTGGCACTGTCCTTCAGCTTAGCGTAGTAAGCTCTGAATTTGGCATTGTCGTGCTCGAGTCTCTTGATCTCTTTCATAGCAGCCTGTAGCTCATCGTCTGATTGTCTGGATGCGTTGGACGGGGCAGCAGAGTGAGCTGTTCGCACGCTAGCGACACTGTGTGTCAACGCAGCCATGGAAGCATCTTGAGCATGTGACTCGAATGCCTGCAATCGATGGCTCACATGATCCAGAGCTTGCTTGAGCGTATCGTTTTGTAGCTGGAGTTCCTCTTCTCGTTCCGATATCAGACCGCGATTTGGCTGTTTCGCGGGTTGCGTCTCCTGTGCATCGACGAATTCGGCAGGGTCGTCTTCGCTGATGTTGGAAAGATGCTGGCGGCGGGCGTAGCGCTGCTCTCGTGTGACGATATTCGCATATGAAGCGGTACCGCCACTCGTGGGTATAACGTAGAAGCTCTCGCCGGGACCGATGTGGCCATGTTGTTGCAGAGCGTTCAGGGCAGCTGAGGATATCAAAGACTTGACGTCAGGGTCGTTGGAGGCTCTGGCGCTTGTCTTCTGGTGGCGTGAGGAGGTAGGTGAGTCGGGCTCGGGTGTGTCTGTCAGAGGGAGGGCGGTGAAGGCAAGCATAGATGACAAGCGGGACAGGGGCCCAGTGGTCCAATTTGAGTAGAAGCGAGAGAAGCCATCGTCTTGATCTTTTGACTGGGCTGAATTGTCAGAGGTGGTACCCGTTGCAGAAGCACGACGATCGATAGAGATAGTAGAGGTGGCGGTTGGTGGTGCTACAGACGGCGGTTTGCGAGGATTGAGCGAAGAAGACTGTTGTGGGATGCCTCTGCGAGTAGCTATATCTTTTGCGAGGGCGGGCGAGGACTCGCAACGTGATGGGTGTATCCTGGCGACTGGCGGAGGAGCGGATGAAGGCGCGACAGGAGGCGAGGTGATGGCTACCGAGGTGTCGGGTTCAGGAGAGTCGGCATGGTGGGCGTCTTGGACGGCTTTTGCGATGGTGTGTTTTGAGCGGATGATATGAGCTAGCTGGCGGTGATGTGCTTCCAGGAGCTTTAGCACACGCAAGGCTTCGGGATCCGAGGTCGAGGGTTGTGCTTTGGCATATTGTTCGGCAGCAGCGAGGTGTTCGGTAGCAGCCACAGCGAGGTGCGACTTTGACGTTTCGACGGCTGCTTTGCGCGCATGCGAGTGCGCCTGTCTACATGGTTAGTAGGGATAGCCGATGGAAGACTCGTATTCCTACCAAAGTCAAAGGAGCCTCCTCCATGGTGCCTGATCTGCAGCGCAAAGAGAGAAGGACGGAATAGGCAAAATCGAAACACGGCCAGGGCAGGCATGTGACAGCCAAAGACGTCATGAAACGCTTCCCCGCAACTCCAACTTGATTGATGGAGCAGCGCATCTGGGTACTGCTTAGTGCAATATATTCTCCTAGCCGACCATCTATAGCCCTCGAGCCATCTCCACCTGTTTCACCTGCTCCCGCAACTGCCTATTGACCTACGCCTCACCGTCTTAACTTGAATCTCCGTCTTCACCAGATCAATCTCCAGCAAACCTTTGATACGCTCCCTCTTCGACCCTTGGCGTCGGCATGCGGGACCAAACACGATAGACTTTAACTGCAGCAAGCCATGGCATCTACCGATGTACCTCGCCGAAACCTCTCAATCCACCTCCGTCGAGGCCGCAAGGACGCCGACCGCAACGACTCAAACTCTTCGATAGGCAGCGGACCCATGGACGACCATGGCTCGGGCCTCAAGCCGTCCATCGACAATGTCTTTGCCAAAGTCAAAGAACGAAGAGCCCGCAAGTCGCAAGACCTGCGCCGCAACAGTGACGACTCGTCCAAAGGCCTGCGTGGCCTCTTGCCCTCGTCCAAGAAGTCGCGGCGGAAGAGCAGCACCCAGGACAGCGACCTCCTCTCGGCATCCGGCGACCTACTCCAAGAGCGTCAGCGCGGTATCTCGCCCAACCCCAGCGAGCTCTCTCTGGGGAACCAGGGCAGTGGGCATAGCAGTCTACTGACCGAGGACGAGGACGATCAAGCGTAAGTTCACACCCCAATCACCGTGACGCTATTCAAGGCAGACGAGGGAGGGCTATGTGCCAAGGGTCCGAGCGCCGTGTGTCGTCGTAACGCCGATCGCAACAAGATGGTCCATTAGTCGTCCGCAATCACAATCACCCAGGACCCTGGAGGCCCCGACCTCCCTTGCGTATTGCTCCGTACACGTGCTGGATACGCGATACGGCCAGCTCTTGCCATTGCATTACTGCCTTCAAAAGGGCCCTCGTGTCTTCGCTTGCTGACTGCCCTGCCTCCAACCAGTCCCGTCAGACCAACCCTCTCTCCTCACCAGTCCCACGCCGGCTACTTGACCCTCTCCTCACCTCTCATCAACGCCGCTGCCACCAACAACCCCTTGCCTGACGACATTCCCCATCTTGCTGAGAATTTACCTGGCCCCGCGTCTCTCGACGATCCCGCTACCTCTCAGTCGCTCTCTGCCACCCAAGACCGACAGAAATCGCCCGTCGATAGATTCAAAGGCGCTTTCAATTTGCCCAAGAAGAAGCCTGTGGTCGAAGCAACCACAGAAACACATGAGGCCTTCCCAGATCTCGACTTCCAACCCGACATCCCCACCGTGTCTTCTCCACGTCCCACAACTCCTCAATCGCTGCCGCCCAAACCCACCATCATCACAACCGTGCCTTCTACACCTCCCAATGCCGTTGGCCCTCCTACCACTTTCGTGACGCCACCGACTCCGACCGAACCTCAAACCCACTTCTCAAATGCTTCTGCGCAATCGCTCAGCTCCTCCGTCAACTCTCCTCCCTCATACGTAAACGCTGCCGCTCAGAGACGTAAAAGAGCCGGAACTTTCACATCGAGCAAGCTCGCCGCTTCTCCTTTGACTCCACATCTTGAAGAAGCCAAAACACCCGGAGGCACAATCACTGCACCCGCCACCTCATCTGGTTTCTTCTCCTCCGTCTTCAACGCTGCCCAAAACGCTGCAAATCAGCTCAGTACCAGTCTGAACACCTCTATCGCTTCACCAAAGAACAAGCCTCAACCATTGGATCAAGCAGACACCGTAGGCGGCGAAGAAGTGATTCCTGGTGTCGAGACCATCAGCTCACCGGAACTTGAGCCAGGTACCAAACGCCAACTTGCAGTCGAAACTCTTGGTAGAGGCGATCTTAGTTTGGATCAACTCGGTATCAGTGCCGAAAGCTCCGAGGTCAGCCCAATGACCTCCAACGTCGATCTGTCAGGGGCCTCGCCCAACCCTTCGCAGTTGAATAGCAATGGCCAGAAGCAAGAAGAGAATGCCGCGAATCGTGCTGTTTCTGCTGCTTACGAAAAGCCCGTAGAAAAGGCTGTAAGCCAGGCGACAGGCGGAAGGCCTCTGTCCGTGGTCTCGGGTGACGGTTCGGATGCAGGCTTCCAAACACCTCCTAGGACCTCGGGTACTTTCGACAGCGTCAAGCGCGCCAGCTCGGTCAGAAGTAAGCTCAGTGGCCGCAGAAGGCATCGTGGTAGCTCTGCCGCTACAGGCGGTACCCTTGCTGCTGCCGTTTCTGCCAGTAGCACTATGCTTGTTCCTGGTGCCTTGGGCCAAGGTCATCGCACTACTGGCTTTGCTGTGGCCAGCAGCAAGCGCAACAAAGACTTCCACCAGCTGTTCCGCAGCGTGCCAGAGGACGACTACTTGATCGAGGACTATAGTGCAGCTTTACAGCGTGACATACTCCTCCATGGCAGGCTTTACATTTCGGAAGGTCACATCTGTTTCTCCAGCAATATTCTCGGCTGGGTGACCAATCTGGTCATCAGCTTCGACGAGATTGTATCTGTGGAGAAGAAGAATACCGCCGTCATCTTTCCCAACGCAATCGTCATTCAGACTTTACATGCTCGCAATGTATTTGCCAGCTTGGTGGCCAGAGACTCCACTTACGATCTCCTCATTGGCATCTGGAAAATCAGCCATCCTAACCTGAAGAGTTCTCTTCACGGTGTCGCAATAGATGATGCCAGCACTGGCGATAAGACTGAGCGTGCTGAATCGATAGCTTCTGACAGGGATAGCACTGATGGGGCAACTGAAGATGATGTTTACGATGAAGATGAAGATCATGACGATGGTAGCTTCTACGAACCTGGTGGCAGCATTGCTGGTAGCGAGATCGGTGATCAGGCTGTGAGCAGGAAAACTTCTGCTGTCCCCGTTACGGCTGGCATCCCGTCAGCGAACGGTCCTACCAAAGGTGCAGAGGTCATTGAAGCGGTAGCTCCTGGCGCGACTGCTTCCGTCGACTTCCCCGGACCAGCTACGCATGCTCCCACTGAATGTGGAGATGATGGTAGCCATTACGACAAGCCACTGGCCGACCTTACGATACCTGCTCCTCTGGGCAAGGTCTATTCCTTGATGTGGGGCCCAGCATCGGGCACTTTCATGAAGAAGTGGTTGGTCGACGATCAAAAGTCTCGCGAGCTTTCTTTCGAAAACGAGAAAGGTGGACTGGACGATACACACCGAACATTCACATATTCGTACATTAAGCCTCTCAATGCGCCTGTCGGACCAAGACAAACGAAGTGCATTGTTACCGCCACTGTGGAAAACTTCGATCTAGAGAAGTGTGTCAGTGTCAATTGCAGCACTGCGACCCCCGACGTACCTAGCGGAGGTATCTTCACGACAAAGACCAGATACTGCATGATGTGGGGACCCGGCAACTCGACCAGGTTAATTGCTAACTGTACAGTCGAGTGGACTGGCAAGAGTTGGCTGAAGGGTATGTATCGTTAACTCCACTCAGAAGACATTGCTAATACATAACAGGACCCATCGAAAAAGGTGCGAATGATGGTCAGACACAATACGTCAAGGACTTGGTCGCTGCGCTCACCGCTGGCGTGGCAACGAAACCTACAACGAGAGGTGCCCCACGCGGCAAAGGCAAAGGAAAACGCAGAACAGATGCCGGTGCGCCGGCCGAGAGTGAACGTGTTACAGTCACATCCAAGAAGGTACCAGAAGAAGCCAATTGGGGACTGTTCGAACCTGTTCGAGGACCACTGGAGCCAATCGTCAGCATCTTCCAGCCATTGTTCTCGACACAGGTCGTCATCACGATACTGGCTCTGCTCCTGGCTTGGACGTGGCTTTTCCCTTCTCGGCCTCGCTCCACGGGAATGGGTTTCGCCATCGACTCGCCCGGGAGACTTGCCGCATACGAAGAGCTGTGGCGCAGAGAAGAAAGCGAACTCTGGGACTGGCTCGAAGATCGTGTTGGCCTGAGCAATGGCGTTCCCGGAGGCGGTGCCACACAAGAAAGAAACGACAGACAGAAGGTGCTGGGCACCAAGCAGATGGGTCGCAGACTTCGCAACCACCAACTGGAAGAAAAGCAAGTGGAAGATGCGATCAGAGTCACTGAAGAAAGGCTCTCGACGCTGAAGGATGCGGTCAAGAAGAAGAAGGCCGCTGCCGCTGCCGCCGCACAAAAAGAAGAAAAGAAGTGAGAGTCCGAGTTTTATCCTATGTTAGTCCTTTCCTTTCGTTCTTTTATGATACAGTCATTGGGTCATTGGCGTTCTTGATAGCGAGCATGGATGACTCCGTTTCTCATAGCGATCGCGCTGTTCCCTTTTGTATACGAAAAAATAGCTTTGGGCAATGAAGAGAGCTAGGAACTTGCTGTTGTTCCCTTTGTTTTATCTCATGCTTGTCGTCCTTGTGCTTTTTCCTTTTTTTTTTCTTTTTCTTTTGCTCACTACGTGACCCTGTCTGGGTATTCAAGTGATATAGAATAGCGTATATCGCTAGCATGAGCACTTGTATTCTCGGAGCTCTTAACAGCGTTACGTATCGTCAGTCACACTGAGACGAAGTACCCGATCGTTGGTTGGCGCATGTAACAGTCCAGCAAACCTTTGTTGTCTTTTCGTCTTGAGGCTGCACATGGAGACACGCAACTATCCCACTGCAGGTAAAACATAGCATATGGCTTGTATCCGTGTGCTTGAAGTCGCTGTCTTGACCAAGAATCAGAAGCACGTGTTGATGAGGTGAGTCATGAGTTAGTTATTTTGTACTTTCGACCACCATGAACGCTTCACACCTGCTTCTCTCAACTGTCTCATCTCGTATTACACACTCGAACCTCTCGTCACTGGAAACACATTCCTATACAGACAAACTTCCAAACGATGGAAACAGATTTCTTGTTGCAAGAGCTCGAGAGGCTGAGAGCCAACACTGTCGACTACAAGAACGATGAAATAAGCGAAGTTGACATCAACCGCTGGCGAACACTTTTTTCCATGAGTTACCAAGATGCAGAGAACAGCATCAAGGCTTACCGAGCAGATATAGACCGCAAAAGGTTCAGCGATGAGCTATGGCTTGAGCTCAGAGCATCAAAGGAAGCACAGGGCTTTGACCGCGAAGCCTGTGAGTATGCTCTATTCTGTCGCTCGAAGGTCATGAATGCAAGTACTACCAGTCAACACTCGCCACCAAACAACACCCTACGCGGCCTGATTCTCGGTGGTCCTCTGAGTACTCCAGAAGATGTCAGGGACATCGCTGGCTTCGCAACACTGCCCACAGTAGTCAAAGCCGAGTCAGAAAACACCTCAACAAGCTTTTGCTACGTGACTGCAGAAGAGGAACGTCGCATCAGACAAGGTCTCAGTGAGCGCAGTATCAGCTTTGAGCCTTGCTTCATAACCATCAACATCGCAGCGAAAGACGTCACCGCGTTGCCTAGACTAGGCGTCGACGACATCACCATGCCACAACATCGTCTAAACCACATTGACGACCTCGTTCAAGAATATCCTGTCCTGTATTTCTTCTATGGTACCCTGGCACAGCCAGAGATTTTGAAGCGAGTCCTGGAATCCGAACACGAGCCTGATTCATCGAGTCTACAGCCTGCTCATGTACTGGGTGGTAAAATCACAAACCTAGGCCAGTACCGAGCACTAGTAAACAGCAGCTGCTCTCGCGTGGATGGCCATGCCTTTATGATTCAGTCCGAGGATCAGGAGAGAGCTTTGCGGCTCTACGAGACTAAGATGTACGAAATTGTCCGCTGCGATATCTGGCTTTCTGAAAGAAGCATGCCTGTGAAAGGCTTGACGTTCCGATTAGCAGCATCGAAATGAAAGTGTTTGCAGAGCAACAAAGACACATGGAATCTCGATAGGAGATACAAATATAATATACAAAAGTTCTTGCATCAATTTGTTACTTTCCATGTGCAGCTTGATGTCTGTCTGAGAAGACCGTTGATGAACGTCGTTGTCGGATGTCGGCCAGCCGGAGGTGCATCGCTCCTGCCTCTTCCGTCGTCCTCCCAAGTTGTACCTCTCGTGCATTATCGACTCTATTTCTTTCTTCCTGGTGTCGATTCTTGCGATTCAAAAGAAACTCGCAAGCTTGAATCCATTCATTCTGCAAAATTCATCGCACTATTCCTACCCGCATTGCACTCGAGTACAACGGAGATTACTCGTTAACTCCATCACGAGCCAGATAAGCTTCCGTTCTCCACTCGAGGCTCTTGATGGTCGGACTCGATTCTTGAGCTCTGGAAATCACCTTCACTTGTTCACCAACGAACTTCTGCGACAGACAAGATGAGTTCTCCTCCTCGCGGCCAGTCAGAATCTTCGGCATCGCAACAAAGTCCAATCTATGCACCGGCTGCAGACGACGATTGGGAAGACGATGACGACATGGACTTTGAGGACGACGATGGCACCGAATATGCAACTGGAGACGAGATCTACTTTGCTGGCTCAGACGATATAGAGGAGACCGAGTTTTATGGTATGCGTCCCTTTAGCAGGTCAACATTTAAGGGCTGTGGCAAATGCTAACATACATCGAGCAGATGCCGACGAGGGACTCGGGCCAGTCATGATAGACTTTGAGACGACCGATGACAACGACGAAAGCAGAGAGACAACAACAGGCGCTGAATCAACGTCGAATGAGAATGAGGAGGAATCATCACAAGCAGAAACGGCACGGCCACAACCCGCAAGACAAACTATCGCTCGTTAGTGGCAATCTGATGCTGTCTCCAAGTACAAGTCGGCTGATAGCTTGCAGTCACACAGCAGCAGATTCTACAACTTCTTGGAAACACGGGACTCAGAGGGCTCTTTGCCAACGTTGTTGGCCAGCACCGAGGCGGGCTTGTTGCCGATGACGATGACGACGACTACGAGGACGACTCATATCTCGGATGGCACGCCATGGGTAGAAGGGCTAGACGACCTAAAAGAGAAGGCTCAGGATATCCCAAAGTTCCCAGCGAGGAAGGAAAGAAGTTGATGGAGTCTGGTAATTTCGGCACCACCGAGCGACCGCGAGGAACATATGGTCGTAAGAGAAAGCTCGCATACCGAAACATGATGCGTGAGCTCGGAGTGGGCGGCTACGGTGCCCAGAAGAGTGCCAACAAACTCATATCGCAGACCATGATACCTTCGACACAGGCCGACAGCATCATCAACTACAACCATCGCTGTTACTCTGGTCAGTTTTCAGACGATGGCAACTTCTTCTTTTCTTGTGCGCAGGACTTCAAGGTTCGTATGTACGATACTTCGAACCCATACAGATGGAAGTACTATAAGACGGCGCACTATTATGGCGGTCAATGGACTATTACCGATGCAACCTTGAGTCCCGACAACCGATTCCTGGCGTACAGCTCCATCAGAAGCGCTGTCTGTCTTTCACCTACAGATCCTGACAACACCATGGACCCTACGATACTCGACTTTGCTGATATGGGACAAGCTACGAGCAGAAGAACGGGCCGTGGCTGGGGCCATTTTGGCATCTGGTCTCTCCGCTACTCTGGCGACGGACGCGAGATTGTCGCCGGTACTTCAGATTCTAGTGTCTATGTCTACGACATCGAGACGCGACAGTCGATACTGCGAATTCATGGTCACAGAGACGACGTCAATGCTGTCTGCTATGGAGACAAAACCTCGCCACATATTTTGTATTCAGGATCAGATGATACTACGTTAAAGGTCTGGGATCGACGTTCGATGGGTGATGGCCGTGAAGCCGGTGCCTTTGTTGGTCATACAGAGGGTATCACGTACATTGACAGCAAGGGTGATGGCAGATATGTGCTCAGCAACGCTAAGGACCAGACGATGAAGTTGTGGGATTTGCGTATGATGATGTCGACTGAGCGATTCGACAAGATCGACCCGGAAGAGCACACGACAGGTTTCGACTATCGGTTTGCACCTTATGACGAGGAAGAGTATGAAGCTCATCCTCACGACTGCAGTCTGGTGACCTTCCGAGGCCATAAGGTGCTCAAGACCCTCATCAGATGTCACTTTTCGCCACCAGGCAGCACGGATGGCCGATATGTCTATAGTGGAAGTCATGACGGCTCGGTCTACATCTGGAACATGGACGCCACGATAGCAGGCAAGATTGATGTGTTGGAAGCGACTAGAAATTCACGACCCGAACGAGACGAGAGATATGTTGATCGTTGGGAACACGGCGGCGGACGCAGCCAGTGGAGTACCATCGTTCGCGACGCTAGTTGGCATCCCACTGCACCAGTCGTTGCTGGTAAGTTGAGTATCTTCACGACTCCTGATTCTTATACTGACTTTCAAATTCTAGCAACCTCGTGGAACGGATGGGATCACGGCCTGGGAACGTGCACAGTACATACTTGGAACGACGGCAATGATTCAGACGAAGGTGAACCCAAGATGGGAGCACGACTGAACCCACAGCTCGAGCAAGACAGTCGATACTACGAGGGCGCCGCTGCCACAACCGGCCGAACCACATCATCTCGACGATCAAGGTTTGTGACGCGGGCACAGTTGGCTCGAGATGACGAAGAGGAAGAGTAGGCCTCTTCTGATGAGTTTGACTCTTTTGACCCAAAGTCCCTCGATAGACTGTCTTTGGCATACACGGAGAAGTAATGGGGATCTTTTTCGGTGCAGAAGGACTGTATCTCGTAGCAAAATTTCGGGAACACTCCTTTTCTCTCTCTTGCTTCTGTCGCAAGAGCAAGCTGTATATACTGATGGATATCTGATTCCGCCTGCATCTCGCGGTATTCACTCTTTAAAACCAGCATTCTGCCAATCATTCATCCTCGAGACGTGTTTGTGTGACGAGTGTTTTGAAGTGTTTTTCAGATTGCGGGTCTTTGTGGTATCAATGAAGTAATTGGGTAGAGGCCATCTTTTTTTGTTTCTTTCAAAACGCTCTTTCAACGCCCCAGAAATGTGCCCTCGCTCTTATTGAAGAAAAGAAGAAAAGTTGTACAGGTATAAAAGGAGATTTGAGCAGGAACAGCCGGATGGGTGGTTGGGCGAAGAGAGGTATCAAGCCGTTTGTTTCTTTCTTTGCGGTTCGTTCGCAACAAAAGCGTCTCTTGTCGCAGATTTCGAAGACGGAAAGGGGGAAAAGGTTTGCGAAAAGGTAGACGAATCGCCTTATGCGCCACCGACAAGAATGTTGTTGACGGGGATATGAACTGTTGTTTCCATCCTATCAGCCACACATCTCCCACAGCTTGTCTCTGTGTAAGAAGCAAAAACGTACTCAACTTGACAACGTAACCAATAACGCCCATGACGAGAAAGCCAACACCGACGGCCTGGCTGATCTTGAGGAATTCGCGCTTGTCGGGCTTACTATACGAACTCAATCAGTAACCTGCTGTGCTTGAAAGAAGAGATATAGAGAGTGGAAAAGAGCAAGGAGATGGGAAAAGGGCAAGGGCGAGATGTACATACGTGCAGCGGTTGATGAATTGGGTGCCGTCCTTGACGAACTCGCGGGGCATCTCCATGATTTCTTGCATTTGGCTTGACGACATGATTGCGGTGGTTGTGTGGGTTTGTTGGGCGAGAAGACGAGGAAGGGTGAGTGGTATGCGACAGACAGGGAGTTGGTAGAGTACAGCTGGCTATCGCTTTTGCGGAGAGAGGTTGTAGGGTCTGTGCGCAAGGGAGTTGCTTGTGCTTCGCTGCTTCCATTCTGGGGGCGCGGCTGGAACTTTTTTGGCTTCGGCTTCACTCTCTGAGAATATTATTGATGGAACGATGTGTTTCTGATCTTGGAGATACACTGGTTGAGTTACAGCTCCCACTCAGTTGATTATATACAAAGCCATGCTCAAGGCTCAAAACTCCACCAAACGCCATGCATGCGAGAATGGAAATATACACTACTTCTTGAGCAACAAACCGTCGCTTGCCAGGTCCTGGTCGTCTTGCGGAAGTTTCTTGTCAAAGTCCTTGCCACCAGAGTTGTTGGTGGCGTAGATCTCGGCAATACAGAGGTCGAAGGGTCCGGGAACACGGTCAATCAAGCCTATGCCGATGCTTCTGACCTTTTGGCGCATCATGTCACTTTGGGGCTCGACGACCATGCCGTGGTTTGTACGGACAAACTCGCTGATGGGCACAATGACCGTCTCCCAATCACCGGGCTTCTGAGCATACAGACGATGTTGGTGCAGATCCGTCGGCACAATGGACTCTGTCTGAACATTGACGAAGTATTTGCGAGCGTCGCTCTTGACTTTGAGGGCAATGTAGCTGTACGAGTCGAGGTCCCACAGGCCTTTGCCGAACAGATTGCGACCCATGTCTCTTGTGCGCCAAGCAGCATATCCAGACCTCTGGATCATTGGTCTGTCGGCGGGAAGCTCGTTTGAAATTGTGCCGTGGAAACGGATGTGTGGTGGGTCTTGTGCATGTGCTGGAACGAAATCGAAATGGACCTTGGAGAAGCCGCCCATGTCTTCGTCCGACATGACTTTGCATAGCTCTGGCGTGTCGGGTTGGTTGAATGTGATGAGTGGGAAGGGCTTGTCGGGGCGGTTGATCGCTTCAGCCTTGAGAGCTGTTTGTTGCCATTATGTTAGTGCTTGGGTCCGGTGAGGGTATAGCAGAGATGTGGTGGAACAAGACGGACCGATGCTCGACAGCCTCGAGAGTTCCAGCAGACTTCGCTTCCAGAAGCCCGGAGGGGCTAGTAACCGTCTCGTGCACTGCATGTCGGGATGTGTGGTGGTCGTGGGAGAATGCGAGAGAGAAGAAGAAGATGGATGATGCAGACGACAGATGATCTGATAAGCTTGGAAAGACCCTGGTGGTGATGCATGACTCGCCAGACTCGGCCTGCCATGATGCGGAGAGTTCTTGCTCTTGCCTCCAGATTTGGCATGCGCGCAATTTTTTGGATCGGCCACTTCATCAACACCAACTAGTCATCCACCACCACAAGACCTACCCGACGTCTGCACCACAGGGACCCCTCTCTCACCACTCTCCCTTGTGCTCTCTCGACACCCATCGCACACCACCCTCGTTCATGACGGCCCACCCGTCCATCGCCGCCGCGCAAGCTGCTGTAGTCGACCCGAGCCCGATACCTCAGTCCAGAGAAACCGGAGACGCATTCCCGCAAAAAGCACAAGATGGAGCCCAGCTAAGGTCCCCGCCACCTGTCGCAAAGTCATGGGCCCATTTCGTCGCCGGAGGGTGAGTCTACGCCCATCACCCAATCCTCATTCCATCTTGCTGATCCAACCGCCACAGCCTGGGTGGAATGACGGCCGCTACCTTGACCTGTCCTCTTGATGTCCTCAAAACTCGCCTGCAATCCGACTTTTACCAATCACAACTCACTGCCGCCCGCGCCGCACGAGGCGTCCCTCCCTTGTCGCAACTCTCCTACTCCCGAACTGCCATCCTCCACATCCGAGAAACCTTCCAAATCTTGACCGCCATCCCTCGTACTGAAGGTTACCGCGCTCTCTTCAAGGGCCTCGGCCCCAATCTCATCGGTGTCGTGCCAGCACGAGCCATCAACTTTTTCGCATACGGAAACGGAAAGAGGATCTTGTCGCAAAACTTCAACGATGGCAAGGAAGCCTCGTGGGTGCATTTGCTAGCTGCTGCTGGCTCCGGCATGCTCACCGGAACAGCCACCAACCCCATCTGGCTGGTAAAGACGCGACTGCAACTGGACAAGTCAAGAGCCGAGAAGACTGGCACTGGCCTGGACGGAAGAAAATACAAGAACGCTCTGGATTGCACCATGCAAACTGTGCGCGCAGAAGGCATCCGTGGACTGTACAGAGGCTTGAGCGCGAGTTACCTGGGCGTTACGGAAAGCACACTACAATGGGTCCTCTACGAAAAGATGAAGAGCTACATTGCTGTACGGGAAGAGCGCATCGCCCTCGCCGGCCGCCCACGAACATCCTGGGACGAGGCCGTTTCCTGGTCCCTCAAACTTGGTGCAGCTGGAAGTGCCAAGTTCGTCGCTGCACTCATCACGTACCCCCATGAGGTTGTCCGTACGCGACTGCGACAAGCCCCTGTCACCACTTCGATTGATGGCGTGCCCCAACTCAAATACACTGGCCTGGCCCAGTGCTTCAAGCTGGTCTGGAAGGAGGAGGGCATGGCTGCTCTGTACGGCGGCTTGGTGCCGCATATGCTCAGGGTCGTTCCCAGCGCCGCCATCATGTTTGGCATGTACGAGGCTGTCCTTCGCTTCCTCGGAACCGACTCGGGTGTGTAATACAAGCTGTAGATGCGCGTTTTGAAAGGGTTGTTTAGAAAAGCAT
This sequence comes from Aureobasidium sp. EXF-10727, assembly GCA_023848595.1. Classification (NCBI taxonomy): domain Eukaryota; kingdom Fungi; phylum Ascomycota; class Dothideomycetes; order Dothideales; family Saccotheciaceae; genus Aureobasidium; species Aureobasidium sp. EXF-10727. Next base: position 37,457 of record SWBF01000096.1, read on the forward strand.
TGGAGATCTGGCGCAAAATTCTGAGAGCTCTGGGAGCATTTTTCTGTCTAAATGTAACAATAGTAGGAAAGAATATACGGCGAGGAAGAACTTTGTAACAAAAGGGTAGGCCAGCGATGGGCCGCCAGAAACCCAGCTCACATCAAAAGGAAATTTTGGGGGTTTAACCCTCTCCATCACACCAAAGGCCACGTTCAAACTTCGTCTCAATCACTCTGCTTCTTCGAATGGCTGTATTTGTGCATCTCTTGGCCAGGATCGCCTCAAAAGTCGATGGATGCAGCGGCTTGCCGGCTCTTCACCTGTCTCGATCTTCGGTTCAACATCCATGCTTTTCTTCCCAGGCAGCACGCCTGACATTTTCTCTGCACACGACCCAAGCTTACGACAAGGTCTTCCGGTTCACGACACCATAACCTATAAGCGACGATATATGCAGGCCATGAAGAATGGTTCACGACGGCAGTACTTCGCTCGGCCTCAGATCTTGGGTTTCTCATGCCATGTAATACAGCTCAACCTCTTTTTCCGCGCACAGATATGCTACAGACAGAGATCGAGGATGTGAAATCCAGGTAGACACACTCTCGAGTCATGCCTCCCCGAGTCCCTCATAAGCAACTCTTTTGCAGCAAACAATACTCTCTTGAGACCTTTTCCCTCTTTTTTATAACTTTCCTCTACAAGTCTTTTTTCCACCTCTTACCCATCATTTTTCCTCTCCCCTGTTTACTCTACATTAAATGCCAACATCAATAACCATATCCGTAACCGGCACCGCCATCTTACCTCTTACTGCCGAACACGCCCTCCTCTTCATCCAAATCCGCTGCTCAAACCCCTCTCGCACCTCCCTAGCCACAGAAACCCAACTCTGCTGCCGTCGCCTCGAAGACTTTCTCCGTACCTCCTCTTGCCCAAATGAGGGCCAGAAACCACTAGTAGCGCACTGGTCCATGAACGCCATAAAAACATTCCCTCAACCATCTCCAGATCCCCACCACCTCGCAACATCGAAACCTGCACAGAAAGTATTAGAGACGATTGTTGGTTACAATGTTCGCGTCAAGGACTTGCAGAAATTGGGAAGTTTTGCAGCGCAAGTGGGGTGTCTTCAAAACACAGAGGTTCTGGGATTGAGGTGGGGGGTAAGTGACTCTACACGAACAACTCATGCGAGTAGATTAAGGAGGTTGGCTGGAGAGGATGCGTTGGAACGAGCAAAGGATTATGCGAGAGCGTTGAGGTTGTCGGCGGTTTGGCCGGTGGAGGTTAGGGAAACTGGGTGGGGGGAGGATGATGTTGATGGTGTGGTGAGGGGGCAGGAGAAAGCTGTGGATATGGATGTGAGGAGATTGGTGGTTGACTCGGACATGGCGTTTGCGGATTTGGTCTTTGAGGCTGAGGAGCTTACGATGGGTGCGAGGGTTGAGTGCAAGTTTGAGGCGGAATAGTTGCGCAGATTGACACGTTGACATTCGTGGAATCAAGTGGTCGAGATGGGACATTCAGAGTTTGATAGAAAAACTGACTAACGATTAAGTTATAGATATATACAAGTATATTCGTGTCAATGACAGGGAACATTGACCACAATAGTAAAAAGAAGCTGCGCTAATGGTCTAACCCAAACAAACAAAAAGAAGAACAGACGACTCAAGTCATCCAAAGAGGCATCCAACTCACTTTAAGCAGCAACCTCGGAAAGAGTGTAGCTGTAAGATCTGGACACAGTGATGCGGCTGTTGCCCTGGTACTGGCCATAGTTGGTGGCATACTGAGGAGACCAAGTCTGGTTGTAAAGACCACAGTGCAGCTCGTAGGCAACACCATCCTTGCTCTGGATCCAAGAGTTAAAGAAGCGGCAGGTTTGGTAAGAGCCGTCACTGGCAGGATGGCCCTTGTTGTAGGCAGTCTGGGAAGTGCAGGCAGTGGCGCAAACGTTGGGGTCGTACTCCTGGTCTTTGCTGAAGGGGTGGACGCGGACTCCCATATATGTATCGTGCTTCTGGCTGTCGAGAGGAGCATTGATGGCTCCGCCCAACTGAGTGGGACCGTCATAGCCTTCAACGCCACAAGGAGCTGGCATCTTGTTGTATGCCGAAGATCCTGTAATCACAACCTGGAACTCGTTGCGCCATTGGCCAAAGTTCTTGGCCTGCGAGGAAGAGACACCAGCGCCCCAAAGAGTGCACTTGTAGTTGGTGAGAGACTGAGGGTTGGGACAGTTGATGTGGTTGGGGTCGAGAGTAGGGTCACGCTCGCTGTACATGTTGAAGGCCTCGCAACCAGTTGTCTTGTCGCACAGAGAAGCACAGCCAATAGTGTCGTATGCGGTAAGAGTCCACAGACCCATGTACTTGTTGGCGTTGAGGGAAGCGTTCAAGCCGGTGAAAGCGGCAGTGTAACCATCAGGAGTGGGAGCACTGGCCGAGAGAGTCTGGAGCTCGGGAATGGCGAAGAAGCCATCAACAGTGTCGGGGGAGGCAACGGGGCCAGAACCGGCAGGCTGAGGCTTGCAGGTACCATCACGGCCGATCAAGGATCTGTGTTCAGCGAAAGCAGCGCCAGCAAGGGCGGAGACAATGAAAGCGGAACGCATCTTGTTGGTTCTTGGTAGTGAGAGGTTGATGAGGTTGAGGAGAAGAAAAATAGGTTACTGCAGAATGGAAGAGATGAGATGATGAGAAGCCGACTTACCTCGAGAGGCTCATATGTTTATATACAACATGTCCAACAAGTGCTGTCTACCAACCGAGTCATGAGGCAGTGGTCTTCAATGGCTTACTTTGGTTCTCCAAGGCGCTATACTCACTCGTCGACATTCACTGAGTCTGTGGGTCAAAGGATTTGAACATGCTGAAATTAGCCATTGGTCACGACCATACAGAAAAGGCAGCAAGCTTGGTAGGCCGAGGAGTGTTGGCAGAAGAAACTGGTTCTCATCCGCGATGTGGATCCTCGGGATGCCGAGTTAGGTTCAACGGCACCGTCGAAGCCCTCGTGGGAAACCACGACCGTTGTAGCGGCCCCCAGACTGAGACAAACGCCCTTCGCGCTCGTGTATTGTTGGCTGTTTCATGATCATGTATACCCGGCGAAACCCTCGAAATAGAACACCGGGAAGATCTGGAAGTGATTCCTCCAAGATTGACCGGGAGATCTACAATATTGATGTCTGTTCGCAAATGAAGATCAATTTTGCTGCTCGGCTCGCGTAATACACTACATTCGGCAGTCGCAATCAGCCATACCAAGCGAGTCAGAGAGATCCTGGGGAAATTTGGTCCATGACATGTGGTCGAAAGTCCGACGATTGCACTTGCTGGAAGCTGTATCAGACTGAGACAATACCATCGAGTATGAAATTCTTGTTCTTCCATGAAGTCTAACGGCAGTGAAATTTGGCTGGTGGACATGAGCAATTCGTGTCGAGATGCCTGGAACCCGGCAATGAAGAACAACATCATCAACAGAAGTATGAAATTGAGACAAGAGGCTGCGACAGTGCCGTCCTTTATTAAGAAGCTCTTTTAGGAATCGATTACCCGGGTCGTCATGAGACGGGTGCAAGCAGGCGCGTCCAGACACAGCAGTCAAGGAGCCGGCCATCATGGCACACTCTGTAAAAAGTGCAGATAGATAGAGGACCATCCAGAGGTGCGCATTGCTTATGAGATTGCGCCAGGAGGGAAAGACCAGTCCTCGAGGGGCATATCGGTGGCTGGATAGATACGCCATGGGATTGTCCACGTATTGTAGCATGTTTAGGACTGGAAGGATAGGGAATATTCGTCAGATTAGTAGATGACCGTGTCCTCGTCGGCCTCGACTACTATGTCACCCGTGTCATCCATGTCTTCTTTCCTATGTCGATCAGCATCATCTGCCGCCTGTTCTCGAGCTTCTTTCTCTTCAATTGACTCGGTTGCAGGTACATCCACGGGCTCGGGTTCCGTTTCCGGATCTGCGACTGCGACTCGATCCTGGGTGACTGTCGGCTCTCTTGCTGGTTCATCGACACGATCCGTGCTATCTGGCGCGTTTTGAGCATGATGTCTAGAGGTGTTTTCTTGGTGATCGGCGTCTTCGTTCGTGTCCTCGTTCTGCCAGCGTTGGCGGACCTGGTCAAAGTCGTCAAGCTCCTGATCTATCTGGACGTCGACGTCCTCTCGTTGGCGATTGATCTGATCCTCTTGTTCCGGTAGCAGTTCCCACGGTTTGAAATATAGCTTGGGCCCGGTCGAAGTAGTCAAGAAGTTGGACATGGCCTTCAAGTTCTCATGCTTGATGCGCATGCTGGCCTCATCGATCCTCCGTTGTTCCCTTCTTCTGGCAACATTTAGAAGCTCGAGTCGTTCGGCTTGTCGTTCACTCAGCTCTTGCTCTTTCTGACGGCGGCGTTCTTCCTGTTCGGCCCGTCTCTTGGCTGCTTGCGAGTTGGCTGGTCTTGTCTGGCTCAGTCCTCCTAGCAGACCTCCAAACAACCTCTGAGTGCGCTTCTTTTCATCGACTGGTTTGACGGGGCGTCTTTCGCGAGCAGTTGGTGCTTGGTCCGCTTTTCTGGATGTGTCGGGCGAGGGCGACAGGCGCTGTCGCTTGGGAGAATCATGATGGTCGGCCGACGATTGACGACGTTTTGTTCCGGCGCGTGCTTCTGGCGGAGTTTGCGATCTGGCAGGCGAGCGGCGTGGTGACGAAGGAGTCGCGTCGGGCAACACGACGGCTGAGGATACAATTCTGCACGCCAGATCAGTTTCACCAGCCGTGGTCAACGTGTACTTAGAAGACTTACAAATCCGGCATGTAGATGACAGCGTCACGTCCGAGATGGTGTAATAATGGGTTGCAGTGTTGATCCGAAGGCCGAGTCCAGCATCTCGACCCTTGGACGAAGCCTGCCCCGCCTTGTCAGCAACTGACATCACAATACAAACTGCTTACACAATCATTGAGCTTTGGCGAGAGCTACCTTGCATATATGTCTCTTGATGTCTGTTGGAAGCTAAACACTTCAATCAACTCTTCAGCATCACAATCATATCACAATGGCCAACACTATGTCAGACAATGCGAACAAGGCCGCTTGGCTCACAGAGGCCAAAGCCAATCCACTCAAGGTTGACCACGCTCCCATGCCATCTGCTGGTGCAGATGAGGTCGTTATCAAGAACAAGGCTGTGGCCGTCAACCCTGTCGACTGGAAGATCCAGGACTCTGGAATGTTCATCCAGAACTAGTAGGTTTGCACTGCTATTTATTCCATGCTCAAACATGAGAAGCATGCTAATTATACCTTCACCTTTAGTCCCAATGTGCTTGGTACCGATGTCGCTGGTGAGGTCTACGAGGTTGGATCAAATGTCAAGAGCTTCAAGAAGGGCGACAGAGTCCTTGCGTAAGTTCCATCTTCCAATGCAAACCGTTCTCGAGCTAACAGATCTCCATAGCCACTGCATTGGTCTCGGTACTGGCAAGCCTCAGAACGCTGGTTTCCAGCTCTTCTCAGCATGTCCCGAGATCCTGACCTCCAAGATTCCTGAGCAGACCTCATACACCGAGGCTGTCGTCCTGCCCTTGGCTATCTCAACAGCATCAGCGGGTCTCTACCAGAAGGGCTACCTCGAGCTTCCTTACCCCACTGCCTCGCCCAAGTCATCAGGCAAGGTCATCCTAGTTTGGGGAGGTTCCAGCAGTGTCGGCTCGACCGCAATCCAACTCGCTGTAGCCAGTGGTGTCAAGGTCATCACCACTGCCTCCAAGCACAACCACGATTACTGCTCCAAGCTTGGTGCCACGACTGTCATCGACTACAACAGCTCCTCGGTTGCCGATGACATCGTTTCCGCCATCAAGGACTCCGGCGCAGAGTTTGCTGGTGTATATGACTCGATTTCTCTACCCGAGACCTTCAAACACTGTTTCGAGGTCCTGCAGAAGGCTGGTGGCAGCAAGAACATGGCTACCGTTCTACCACCTCCTCAAGACAAGCCTTCTGACATTAATGTCCAGGGTGTCTTTGCCATTACCATCGGTACTCAACAAAAGGAAGTCGGCGACGCTGTTTGGCACAAGTTTGTTCCCGGCGCCCTCCAGAGTGGAAATCTCAAGTGCTTGCCCGAGCCCCTTGTCATCGGCCAAGGTTTGGAGAGCGTGCAGAAAGGTCTGGACAAGAACAAGGCTGGTGTTAGTGCCAAGAAGGTGGTCATTGAGCTGTAGGTATTTTTAGCTAGTATCTGCAGATGAGACCTTTCGAAGGTCGAGTCTATAGTCTGTAATGTGAAATGCCAGTCGCTTGAATCCCAGGTCGCAAAAATTGCTGCTTTACAATCCCATGTTCGTGCAATGCGACGAGTACGCTCATATAACCATGGAATACTGATCGTTTGGCGGGCAAAAGACTTTTATCGTCTCTTCAGTGCTCTTTCTTCCTGTCACTGTGATTGTCTTGGACTCATAAGGTGGTCATCTTCGTTTGCTTGTTGTGTTATGGAAGTCGAATCTTCTCGCGGGCGTCAAAAACATGGACCGCGGCTGGACCCACGCGACACTCCTGCCAACAACAACGCCAATACGAACGAGGAAGTCACTACAAGGACATCTACACGACTCGAAACTCGTGGATAAAATATTATGCAGAAAGGTGCACGCTAGTCGAGCTGCTAGTCTTGCAGGCATAACGCTCTCGTCGTCTGAACTACTGGACACAAATAACACTCAAGATGTCGCGATTCCTTACACCATCCAAAATATGCATACTTCTTCTGGTACAATTATATCGAGACGGAACCGTCCCATCGAAAAGTACGATACCGCTTCTGTCGTTCATCTCCAAGCATACCATACACAGGTCACCACTCAACACCTCCAACCAAACCCCATTGACTCCACCATCGATCGAAGATTTCGAGATACTACTCGGATCGCATGAATCTGCAGTTCCGGGACGATCTTTGTACCATTTGTTCGTCGACCATCTATGGACTATCCACGATTTTGTGACATTCACCGCATTCCTCCAAGACCAGACTTCCGTGACGGCTTCGCTCGAAGAGCAAGCTGATGGCAGCAAGGCCAAGTTTGTATGCAGTCCAACAAGTCCAATCGGTCAATTCGCGAGACGATGTCATCTGGAGTCTGTGCGATTGCAGTTCAGTGATGCCTACCAGCTTTGGGAGGATCTGGTTGTTTTTCGCGAACCCACCAAGAGCAATTATGTTGAGCGGAACCCCAAGTCGCCCTATGCCAGTTATTATCCAGATGCAGCATCAGCCAACTTGTTGCAGCCAGAACAATCTGATGCTTCGGCTATTCTCCTCGACCGTATGAACAAACAGGATGGTCGACCCACAGTACCATCAAGTCTGGATGACGTTGAGAAAGTGATGCACTTTCAGCTAGGACAGCTGCAGAAATTCGGCAGCAGAGTGTCGGATGAGATGAAATCTCAGCTAAGAGCAATGGTGGAACAAGGGGCATCAAAGCCTTCAGACATGCACTTCATCAAGTACGCTACGATACGGAAATCTAACCATGTTGACCAACACTGACGATGACAGTTTCTTCGATGCTTGGAGAAGTGGTGCATACAACAAGGCTATTGAGCTTCTGCACCGTTACTTCGATTACACCATGGAGAGCCAAGGCACAGACCACATCAAGACATATCATCAGTATGCTTTGCTTCACCTTGCCGTCCTTCACGCAGACTTTGGATGCTACGGCGAGGCAATATCCGCCATGAACGAGTGTATCGCGACTGCTCGTGAGAACCAAGACGCTCGTTGTCTGCATTTCAGTCTGTCTTGGCTTGCCCACCTCCGAAAAGCATACCCCGAGTTCTCTCGTCTTGAGAATGGTGGCGAGGGCAGTGAACTAGCAGGCAACGAGAGCGACATCATTACTTTCTTACAACAGAAAGCAGTCGAAAACAAGGATTGGGCGACTCTCAGTAGCTCACTGCTCAGCCAGGCCGAAGTCAATATCGAAAGTGGCGGCAGTGTAGCCAGAGCTCTGGAACAGATATACCAGTCTAGCTACCTCAACAGCTTACACAATGTCGCCAGCATGATACCAAGTCAGCTTCGACTCCATTCAGCCATCTTCAACAGACTTGGTCAAATGCCCCTAGCAGAACACTACTGCAAGGTCATGTTCCATATCTTTCGCCAGGATGCTTCGAGGTCTGATGTATTGAATGTAGTGCTGCAGGATGCGCACATGCACAGCATCCTAGGTCAGTACGATGAAGCGCACGAGCTTCTCAAGCAAAACGACCCTTCAAAGGAAAAGACATTGCGTCTGGACAACACATTCACTGCATTTGCGGCAATGATCAGTCTCAGACGTGCCATTCACCAGTAAGTTAAAACAGAAGCTCATGCGGTGTCTCTCGACTGACCAGCACCAGCAACGATTTCTTCGTCGCCGAAGAATTCCTTCGCCAGCTAAAGCCTATACGACAAACAGCAGACGCGGGCGTCATCTTCGAAACCCACGTCCTCGAGATTGAACTCTTGATGCGTCAAGGCAAACTGTCCAGTGCATTTGGCTGTATCGAGAAGCAAGTAGCCGAAGCAAAGGCCGCGGATAGTGCAGGTACGGAAAAAACACCTTGCGTAACTCAGCAGTTCGCGTTACTGACCTTGAACAGATATCGTGCGGCGCATCAAACTGTTGATTCTCAAGGCAAGGCTCTTTGCAAAGGCAGGGTTGCCGACCAAGGGTTTCAGTATCGCTATGCGAGCAGCTTCGTCGGCCCAGAGAGCTATGATCATGCCGGCAATGTGGGAAGCCGTGGGCGCTCTTTGTGTTATCCTCATTGACCTTGGCGAGTTTGGTGCTGCAAGGAGCTTGGTGGATGCCATTATGCCGCAGGTAAGTTGATGGCTGCCAATTTGTTTCTAGTCACAGCCAGCTAATTCAGAACAGGTTCTTGAAGGCGGAAATACGGCTATCATTGCACAGCTATATTCGATTCTTACAGATTCGTGTGTTGGGCTCGCTGGCAAGACATCTGAAACGAATTTCAAGGAAAGCTCAGAACATATTGATGCTGCATTCATCTACCTTGCTCGGGCACATGAAGGTATGCAAGTTCCAACACCAAGCGAAATGCAGAAGACTGACAAGACACAAACAGCATACGTCAAAATAGAGGACCTGGACGGCATCCTGGAGAGCCTGATGAAAAAGGCGATGCTGTACAAACACAGAGACGACGAAGACATGATTGAAGAGATGGAGCGTCTATATAACAGCACAGTTCAGGAAGCTGAAAGAAGACAATTGGCGACGCAAGGGCAGGGCGTCTAGACAAGCAGAACATCGACGGGACACAGATATAGCTGACAAACGAAACGTTAAATAATAGTTAGATGCATGGCCTCTGCTATCTGTACAATCGGCGCGAGGTAACTCCCGGATTCTACGGCTCTTTCGAGCGCAGGAGCGTTTGGCTAAAGGACAAAAGTTGAAAGGGTTCTTGGAGATACGCTCCGTTTATTCCAGATATCGGACGAGAATAATTTACTCCTCGGACTTCTTGTGGTAGTTGACCTTGTCGTTCCAGAAGATGGTCTGCAAGAGAGCAGTTGTCAGCTATACCTCTCGTACCCGACTGTTGACCGAGTGAAGCTCACCTTGTCACCGTCACCCCAGAAGAAGTTCTTGGTGCGGATGTTCTGGTAGGGGTACTCGGGCTGCTCGGACTTGGGGGGCATGTGGGACTGGTGCTCCCAGTGCTCGAGCCACAGACGGTAGGCGTTGACACCACCGAGGATGATCGAGGGGATGACGATGCTGTTGTGAAAGATTCTTGGTCAGAACTTTCGGACTCTTTTTGCTTTCTCGGGCCTTGTGAGGGGGAGGATATATCGTTCTCGTTCGTAGAAAGGGCAATGGAACGTCGGGTATTGGAGGATGCATACTAGATGGAGAGCTTGCGCCAGAGGTCTACGGTACCGAGTCAGCATAATCCAAGGCCAGTTGGCATGCGCAATGCAGCGTCCAGCTCAGAACGTACCACTGGTGGCAGCAGCGTGGTCCTTGACGGCAGCACGCTCGCGGTTGAAAGCGTTGTCGGCGGCGCCCTGGAAGCCGGTCTCGCCGGCGCCGTGGAGCTGGCGGCGGCCGAGCTGGCGAAGGATGGGAGAGCGCAATTGCTTAGCGGCGCGTGCGGTGAACATGGTTGCGGTATATGACGGTGAGTGGAGAGTTACAATTGCTATGGCTTTTGCTTGAACACCTGATTGACGGTCGGCTCACGCACAGCGCGACGTTCCGGCGGGCTTTGGTCTTGGCGTTCTTCTCTCCGCTCCGCTGTCATGGTCATCGCACTTGCCGAGGCTTTGCTGCACGTCATACCCTTCGTCACGTCCTCCAGCAGGAAGTCGCGTGTCTGGTGCTTTCCTGACCAAATCAACCCAACTTGTCGATGATTTGGTCGCTTTTACTATGTTCAGCCTATATGTGAACGTGCAATTGATCCTACTACCTCCATCATCATGAGGCTCACTACCTGGAATGTCAACGGCATTCGCAATCCATTCTCTTACCATCCATGGAGTATCACAAAGACTTTTCCGGCCATGTTCGATATTCTCGAAGCCGACATCATCGTCATGCAAGAACTTAAGATCCAGAGGAAGGATTTGCGAGACGACATGGTGATACTCGATGGCTGGGACTGTTATTTCAGCTTGCCTAAACAAAAGAAAGGTTCGCTCGTCCTAATCATATATCTCTCGAACAAGTTCTTAAAATTGTGCTCTAGGCTATTCAGGTGTAGGTATTTATACTCGTAATGCCACTTGCTCTCCCATCCGAGCTGAGGAAGGAATCCTTGGAGTCTTGACGCCACCAAACTCTACCACTCAATTCCGCAACCTGCCAGAAGCTGAGCAGATCGGAGGATATCTCTCTGAAATGGAACTCGCAGAGCTTGGTGTTGATCCTCTTCTTCTGGACGCCGAAGGCCGCTGCGTTTGTCTCGAGTTCCCCGCCTTCGTCCTCTTTGGTGTCTACAGTCCTGCCAACTCCAACGGTCTCCGGGATGACTTCCGTTATGCCTTTCTCAGTGCTCTGGACTGCCGTATACGGAAGCTCAACAAGATGGGCAAGCGGGTTGTCTTGGTTGGTGATCTCAATGTCTCTCGAGGTTTGATCGATACAGCCTCATCTGCCGAGGACATCAAGAAAGCTGGCTTGACGAACGAGGAATATGTCAGTACCCCGAATCGCCGCATCTTCAACCAGCTCATCATCGGCGGCGAAGTCTATGGCGACAGAGATGAAGGTCGAGAGCAGCCCATCTTGCTTGACACTACCAGAGAGTTTCATCCCGAGAGAAAGGGCATGTACACTCATTGGGAGCAGAAGATCAATGCGCGACCTGGAAACTTCGGAAGTCGCATTGACTTTGTCCTGGCAAGCGGCTCTATGCGCGAGTGGTTTGTTCATGCCGATATTCAAGAAGGTCTTATGGTCAGTACTGTCGTTGGTGGCTTCTGGTGCGCAGGCTAATTATAATCAGGGTTCTGATCACTGTCCGGTCTATGGCGAATTCAAAGATGTTGTCGATGTCGAAGGCCATGATGAGCGATCAGAAGTAAAGCTGGTCGATATCATGAACCCTCCTGGTGTATTCAGCAATGGTGTTCGCCAGAAAGACTGGAACATCAAAGATCTACCACCTTTCAGTGCCAGACTCATGCCAGAGTTCTACCAAAGAAGGAGCATCAAGGACATGTTCAAGAAACCCGCCGCTCCTACCGCTCCAGCTATCTCAGCCACTTCGTCAAACAGCCAGGCGGGCACAACATCGACTTCCCAGCCTGTCCAATCCACTGATGAGCCCCCCACTACGAATGGATCTGCTTCCGTAGCAGCACCCTCCTCGAAGATCGCTATCTCCCCTTCGCCAGACAGAAAACGCAAGGCATCAGAGACATCTACATCTCAAACAACAAAGAAGCAGAAGCCCGCTTCCAGCATTACATCAAAGGCAGCTCCTACCAAAGGACAAAAGAGTTTGAAGGGGTTCTTCCAATCAAAGCCAAAGCCGGAAGAGCCAGTCGAAAGCGTAGATGGGAATGGACCTGATACGTCCGAGACAGTTGTTCCTACAGATGCAAAAGAGCGAGTAGGCAATTTCACCCCGTCCGAAGTAGCCTACTCAACATCCACACCACGTTCGCTCAGCACCAAGAACTTGATATCTCCTGCTAACGCACAAGTTAGTCCAGTGATTTCTGACAGCCCCTCAAAGCTCGAAGCTCAATCTCTGCCTCCTCTGGACGATGACGACGAAATGGTATATGACCCAATAGTCAACAAGGAGTCCTGGCAGACACTGTTTCGCAAGCCGGCAGCACCGTTGTGTGAAAGTCATGAAGAGCCATGCAAGAGCATGCAGACCAAGAAGAAGGGAGAGAATCAGGGGCGCAGCTTCTGGATGTGTGCAAGACCGCTGGGGCCGTCAGGCACAAAGGAAAAAGGCACACAATGGCGATGCCCGACATTCATATGGTGCAGCGACTTCAAGGCAGGAGAGACAAGGTAGAGGTATTAGTTGTGATTGATTGCTATGGAACGAGAAAGCAGTAATTGCTTTCGAGAGAAGAAAGACGAAACGAAATGGAAAGAAAACAAAAAGTTGAAAACATCCAATGCGCAGTACGCCGACCATGCAAAGACTCATTTCCCTTCCTATGCTCCTCCTTTTATCCTTCCCTTGTGTAACGACAGCAAAGAACGATGATGATTGACACCGACCATGCTTGCAGAAAGATGGTCAACGTTGCAAAGCAAGAGCAGATCAGTTGACAAACTCCATGCCCCACATGTGCTCAGGCATCTGCTCCAAGAACTCTGTGAAGCGCTGAGACTCGAGGTCATTGTACTGGAAGCCGTTGTCGACGGCAGCAGCAAGACCGCCATCCTCCTCCATGGTCTCGAGCTCGCGGGCCAGCATGTCCTCGAGCGAGGACTCGAAGCCGGTCAAGTCTGACTGGGCCATGGCGAGATCGTTGCCGGTGACGGTGGGGTTGGCGAGAGAGGCGCCGGCGTTGCCGTCAGCCATGGCACTGTTGATGGCAGTGGGGAGGGCAGTGCAGGCGGCGGGAGCGCGGACGGTGGTGGGACCGTACAGCATCTCGGTGTTGTGGTCGTCCAAGAGGTCGGTGAAGAGGTCGAGCTGGTTGGGCTGGAAGGAGTCGAAGGTGAAGGAGGCAAGGTCGCCGTTGGCAGAGTAGCTGAGAGCAGGGTCGTTGAAGTTGGCGAGGTCGACAATCTGGGCAGGCGAGGTGACAGATGAGAAGGGGCCAACTGCGGATGGAGTAGGCGAGTAGGTGGTGAAGGCGGCAGGGATGTTGGCATCGACAGATGCAGAGGCAGAGGCCGAAGTGGAAGCAGTGTCCTGCTGGGCGGCGAGAGCCATGGCCTTGCGCTTGGTCATGCGGCGCTTCTTCTCATGGGGCTTGCGAGGCTGGTACTGGTAGTCGGGGTGGTCGCGAAGGTGCTGGCGCTTGACGTTCTCGGCCTTGTCCTTCCACTGCTTCTTGACAGGCTCGGACTCGTCGCGCCACATCTTACCAATGATCTTTGCTGCAGACAATTGTCAGTTCTTGATCACGGAAAAAGATTGCGCGCGGAAGAAGCAACTCACAGATCTCATTGTTGTGGAGACCAGGGTTGCGGGCCACGATGTCTGAGTGGTGATGCTTGCGATAAAGGATGAAGGCATTGACAGGGCGGCTGACTTTGGTGCCCTTCTTGGGAGGCTCAGGGATGGATGAGAGGCAAGCGACGACATAGCAGTCTCATCTGACTGGTTGTGCGAGCCAGGAGACAGCGCACTGATGTGGATTGAATCAGTGGCAGCGTCATCCTTGACCTCAAACTACACATTTCTGAAAGTGCTCTGGGAAATATTGGTGCGCGTGCGAGAAGGATGTACGAACATGATATCTCTAGCAGATGCGTTGCCGAATTGTGTCTCGAATTTTGTCTGACGACCATTCCGACACAGGGTCCTTTATCGTTCAATCATTCGAGATCGACACGAATCACAGAAGCGGTAGAAAGTGAAACAAGGTCGTGATCATGGATGATAATCAAAGACTGACGGCAGTGAAAGTCATGCTGAGCACTGACGGGGGAAATTCGAGTGAAGAACAATCTTAGAGCGGCTGCCTGGCTGGTATAGTGACCAAAACTCAGAACAATTGCAAGGCGTTCCTATTGATGCAAGTGTCAGCAAATGCCTCTTTTCCTCACAACAAACCGTAACCATCCTTTCTTCTCCTATCTTCCCAAGATGCACTCTTCAATCAAAACAACCAAAATGGATCCCAAGATTGTCCACGTTACCTTGAACGAGCTCGAACAGCCCGTCTTCGAAGCTGGTGAGAATCATGCCTTTTCGCTTCTACGCAAGATCAACCGCTGACAGAACCAACGGTGAATGCAGAAAAGAAACATCTGGAAACCCGCATCATGTGCCAGCACATCATTGCGGACTTGAAATGCCTTCAGAAAGTCTATGCCCTCGAACCAAAGCACTTTGATCGTGACACGATCTGCAAGCATCTCAAGGAAGTTTTGGCCGAGTATCGCATCCTCCGCAATGATGCATCCCTTTTTGCGTCCAATGCCGAGTACGAAGACTTCCTTACCACCATGTACACTTTGACCGCAGAAACGGCAATGGTCGTCCACGCCATCAAGCGCCGAGATCAGGTGCGACTGAAAGTCCAGGAGGAGACGATCGCCGACACTGCCGAAGAATCAAACCCCCGTCGCAGAGCACGCTTGTCTCCCTGGAGCCAATTCCTCGCACCAGGCTCGCCATGTTATGCCGTTGCCCGCTTCTTGGCTCCATTCGAGACACGCCCTCCTTCGCACCCCAGCTTCCCAGAATATCGCCATGTCATTCGCACCTCATATCAGACTCTTCCTCAGGCAGCTGCTGGAATCCTGGCAGTATGGGCTCATGAGTTTGAGGAAGCAAACAACTACTTCCACCAGGTATTTTCACATGATCAGGACATTGAGAAAGAGATTGAGTGGTGTGCTAACACTTCGGCAGCGTTACCCAGAAGAGAGAGAATTCGCAGGAGTAAGGCATACTCACGACTTTTTTTTGGGAGGCAACGCTGACAGAGTATGAACAGCCTCTGCACCAAAAGCTCGCTCCTTTTCGTCAGATGACTCTCACTTCGACAGGCTTGAAGACTGAAGCGCTACGTTTCGTAAGTCAGAGCACGAGAAGAACATGCTGGTGAAATCGAGACTGACACAAGCACAGCACAATCTCGGAAACCGCCCCTATGCACAGGTAACCAAAGAAACTCTACGCAAACCATTGAACATGCTGACGCGGAGCAGGCAATCGAACAGGTCAATGGACAGGGTCCAGAAGAGAAAGCTACACTCGGCAGATTCTTGGGAATGTTGGAGAGAAAGGATGTCGTTACTCCTTTTGCCGCAAACAGATGCTATGTTGTTCGTCGCTGGGTCCTTGGAAAGGTGGGCTCTTGAGAAGCTGAATCCTCAAAGGAATGGAGTTCGGAATTTGAGAATACAAAGTGTCTTTGCGTATGCCAATCCTCAATGTCCTTGCCTATACCTATTTTTCCAAGTCTGATTCGATCGATTGTTGTGGTTGTTGAGAAAAATAGTGAGGCTTACTACCAGCTGTTTCTTTACTTTTTTTGCAGGCCGAATGTCGCAGAAACTTGTTCTCAAGACGTCAGTGAGAAGGTGAAAAACGAAAAGTGAGGGAGGAGTAGATGAAGTTTGAGAAGTGAAAAATGCGAACCAAAAGCACTCACTGAAGCTCCGCTCAATCTGAAGCGCATACCAGCCTCCTGTTTTCACCGAGTCTCACACTTCCTTTGTCTTCCTCCTGAAACATTCCTCATCCGCTTCCACATTCCACCGCACAACCATTTCCGCTCAATTCTTTGTTACACAAACATCCCTCGGTTCCAAATCACGCAACAATGTCTGCCGTCATGCCCGAGTCGATGGCTCTGCTCCTCGAGAAGTATTCGCCTGAACAGATTGCTGAGGTCGTCGATGCCGTGATGAAGATGCGCCCTGCTACCTCTCAGGGAGCTGTCGTCGCTTCGACTGCCACTACTCCTGTCTCCGCCGTCACCGAGCGCAAGAAGCGCGCAAAGAAGTCGGCTACTTCAAAAGTTGCGCATTCATCATCCGGCAGCATCGCACCTACTCGTCCTCTCAACTCATGGATGGCCTTCAGAAGTAAGTTGGGTCGTCAAACGCAATTGCGCACAAATCATCCTGACCAGTCCACCAGGTTACCACTCTCCCATCTTCAAGTCGTTCCAGCAGAAGGACATCTCTGGTTTCTTGACTCGCATGTGGCAGAACGACCCTTTCAAGGCCAAGTGGAGCATCCTCGCTAAGGCCTACTCAATCATCCGCGAGAACAACACCAAGAACGCTGCGCCTCTTGACAAGTTCCTGGCCCTCACTTGCCCTTTGATCGGCGTCATTCCCAGAGACGACTACCTCGGCGTCATGGGCTGGAGCATCGTTGACAACGCTGGAGTCAAGAACATGGAGCGCATGTACACTCCCGACATCTCTTCGTTCCCCGAGAACATTCTGACCACCAACTTTTCGTCCGAGGAGATTGTCGCTCACTGCCAGCGTGTCAGCTACGTTGATCACAATGACAACGATGTCGCCCGCAACCAGGGCTCGACTGCTGCACTTGCTTTTGCTGCTCAGCCTATGTTCGAGTCGGCTCCTGAGGAAGTTGTCGCTCGCGGCCATCACGCCAGCCACGTCCAGCAGAACAACAACATGGCTCGCAGCTCGAGCTCGGCTACCAGCTTCGCCAGCATGGCTGTTCAGCCCATGGCCAACGACACATCATCGTCTCCTTCTGTGTTCGGCTTCTCCGATGCTGAGTCTCCTTACCAGCAGAACCAGCAGAACGACCAAGACTTGTTCGTCGGTGGTACCACCATCCAGGGCGCTCTGGACCAGAACAACAACAATGCCGTCGGCGCCAGTGGTCCTGTCAGACAGGCCGTTCACGACCTCTCGAACCAGCAGTATCCCTTCATGGACGAGTTCGACCCCTTCCAGTCCAGCTCGCTTGACTTCGATCCCTTCAGCATGAACCAGGACGCCGCCTTCGCCAGCAACAGCATCGGCACCTACCTTGCTCCCAACAGCAACGACTTCCCCGACACCTTCAACATTGACGACCTGTTGAGCAGCGAGCTCTTCGACATGGCCCAGTAAGAGTTGCAAGGCAACATGTCATTCCGGCCATGAACTGGTCAGACAAGCTCTCAAGACACAAGACTTGGTCAAGCGACACTGCACATTGCGACCGATGGTGTTGTATATAGACGAAGGGATTGGTTGTCGATACCGTGGTAATTACAGTAATGAGGAGGAATGAGGGCGTTTGGGAAAGGGAAAGAAGACGAATGAGGGGTCGCGGGCGTTCTGGGGAGGAGCGGAAGCTCGGGCATGCGACTTTGGTGTAGCTACGACTCGCGACCTTTCTTGTACATAGACCATAACGCGCTCTGCCTTCTAACACAAGCGCTCAAAATGCAATTCAAGACCTCCTAATCAATCCGCTATTCCCATGCAGCAAACACCATGACTTTCAAATCGCTGCTGCTGGCGTACCTCGTCGGAGGTCTGACCTTCATCCCCCTGCTCGCCCTTGCCCTTGGCGCCTTCGCATACGTCGCTTTCACCCGACCCGTTGCTCCTGTATCGACTGCCACCACCGCCGAACGTGTAGACTCGACAGCCACTGCGAAGACGATAGACGACCTCGCCGACAAGAGCAAGGAACAAGACAGTGAACTCGACACGGCCGCCGCTTACTTCGCCGTCTGCAGAGAGTATGTCCCTGGCGGCATCAATGGCAAGCCGCCAGAGCGATCCACCCCGGCTGGCGAGGTTCTCATAGCAGAGAGTCC
Source organism: Aureobasidium sp. EXF-10727 (assembly GCA_023848595.1). Lineage (NCBI taxonomy): Eukaryota > Fungi > Ascomycota > Dothideomycetes > Dothideales > Saccotheciaceae > Aureobasidium > Aureobasidium sp. EXF-10727. The sequence continues at coordinate 55,438 of SWBF01000096.1, forward strand.
GAGTGTCTATCAGAGCATGTACAGAAGCATCTTTGAGCGAGGCAAGACATCCATCCCAACCATCGAGGGCGACAAGCGCGATGGCAAGGCTGTCAAGAAGGCCCGCAATGTCTTTTACGTTGTCTTGAGACACGGCCATCTCATGCTCTACGACGACTCTGAGCAGGTCGAAGTGCGCCACGTCATCTCCCTTGCCTACCACGACATTGATGTATATGCTGGAGGAGAGCCCGTACCTGAGGGAGATCTGTGGATCAAGCGCAACTGCATCCGCCTGACCAGGAAACCCTTGGTCGGCGAAACTGCTCCTGCATCAAAACCTTTCCATTTCTTCTCCGACAACTGCTCCGAGAAGGAGGACTTCTATCATGCCTTGCTACACACCCAGTCAAACATCATCAATACTGACCCACCTCCGCTCCCTCACAAATTCGAAACTCCAGACATTATCAAACTTGTGCAGAACTTGCACTCGTCTGACGCTGACGCTCATTCGCGCTGGATCAACGGCATCGTTGGCCGTATCTTTCTCGCCATGTACAAGACCAAGGACATCGAGAACTTTATTCGCGCCAAGATCAACAAGAAGATATCTCGTGTACCAAAGCCAAACTTGATCGCTTCCATCGACATCATGGACATTTACATGGGCGACAGCGCCCCTATCATTAGCAACCCCAGGCTGAAGGAGCTTACGGTGAATGGTGATATGACAATCGAGCTGGACGTCAAGTACAACGGCGGCTTCAAAATCGAGATGGGAGCGGTCGCACGCATCGATCTCGGAACCCGCTTCAAGGCTCGTGAAGTCAGCTTGATCATGGCGGGCGAGCTCAAGAAACTCAGCGGCCATCTTCTGATTCGTGTCAAGCCGCCGCCAAGTAATCGTATCTGGATGACTTTTGAGACCATGCCTCAAATCGAGATGAGTATCCAGCCCATTGTCAGCAGCAGGCAGATCACCTACGGTGTTATCCTTCGTGCTATTGAGAGCAGGATTCGAGAAGTCATTGGTGAAACGATTGTTCTTCCCAACTGGGACGACAGCCCGTTCCTGGACACCTCGAAGAAAGAATACAGAGGTGGTATATTCGAGCCTTCGCCTTCAGATGAAGAGCCTACCGGCATGGAGAACGCTGTACATGCGGACGCAGGCTTGGTCGAGACTGCAGCACACGAACTCACGAACAGCGCTGGCGATGCAGACTCTGACGATACCGTCATCCACACCCTCGCTGAGACTGGAGCGAAGACTCTGAGTATGCCTAGCCTGCTAGAACCAGTTCAGAAGCTCAACTTTCGAAAGAATGCGAGACGTTCAGCCACTTCCCTGATAGGAGAGAGCACTGAGAGTCCCACAGTCGCTTCAACCAGCACTGCCGCTGTGTTCACACCATCCTCTCCACCACTTCGTCCACGTACGCCACCTGGAAAGCCTCGGACACTACGTCAAAACTCGTTCTCTACTGCAGCGACGCCCTTAGTTAGCACAGAGGGCTCGAACATTGAGGCAGTAAGGTCACACACTAAGAAAAAGGGACAAAAGGATGCGGTCGAGATGGTAAAAGAAGTCAACTCGAAAGCACAGGCTACATCTCCAAAGGTACTTCGCGAAACAGAGAATGTCCTGCCGATCGACTCTGAAACATTCACAACCCTTGCACCGCCAGAAGAAGGAGAAGAAGCTCCAACAGATCCTTCTATGCTACGCCGAAGCTCCGAGCCTCTAGAGCAGCACACGACGAAACAACAGATCGAACCTCCTCAGGCACCTGCCACTGCAGACGCCTCGACGTTACCTGCAAGATCACCATCGGTGAGGTCTTTGGACACGTCCACTCCTTCGGGGTCATCTCCATCCCATCTCAGTTCGGCTGCCAATGCTGCGAAGAAATGGGGTTGGCAAGTTCTAAACAGACAGAACGGGTCGTCGTCCTCAACATCGGGAAATTCGTTTGGCTTGAGCAAGAGATTCTCGGCATCGTCGGCTAGTAGTGGATCATCATCGGTGTCATTGCCGTCGCAGCCACCCAATCCGAACGCTTTGAAGGCGGCATTGTTGGCTCAACCAATGGGTCGTGGAATGCCTTTGCCGCCACCTGGTACACCCCTGCCTGGACCACAGAAAAGCCTTTGGGCGTCGTCCGGCTTGAACCTACCAAACCTCAAGCGCAAGCCTGTAGGAGCACAATCAACCTCTCAACACCAAAGCAAAGAAGCAGAGAAGCCCGAGCATGTTGGCGAGCAACAAGCTCGACAGCCTCCGCCATTGCCCGCGAGGCCCAGACCCACGAGCAGAGAGATTCTCCACCCGAAGGTGTTAGCTACTGCAACAGAACAGCAAGCGACCGGAGACCCTGACGTGCTTGTCGTCGCTGCGCCTGTGGAGGACGATAGTATGCCCAACACACCAATCGTCGAACGAGTAGACCACAGCATGCCCGCATATACAGAGGAAGCCCCGGTACCTTCACATGTAGAAGACATCTCAAAAGGGCCACATCCAGACACAGAGCAGATGTCGGTCGAGCAAGCCACAAACACAGAGATTGAGCCTCAACAGGCAGCGGTACAAGACCTCGCATTGGATACACAGTACACCCACACCCAAACAGCGACCGAGCCAACGAGCACAATCCTGCAGACAGCAACCCCCCATGATGAAAGACACGACACCGAAGACGGAGAAGTCAGCGACTCGCTCGAAGCAGCCGACGTGGCAGGAGAAATGCGTTGATGACCAGGACAATGTTTACCCCTCCCCTCCATTCTCCTACTTTGATAACGACACGACAAAACTAGATACGCAATGAACTTTTTCACGTTACTCCTCATAATTGGTGTTCCTGACTGCTAGGATGTGCTCTGCTTGTGTTTGCTGTGTTTGATTTACCTAGAATGACGCTTCTCATGATGTGTGCTTAGCTTTGTCAATTACTTCATATGCGTGAGCTAAGATGAAACAATGTACTGCTCGATCCCATCAAGACCGCTCTACGATGGATCCACTGCAGCTCTTATATCAAGACAAACACATGACAATCCACATGTATCACAAACCATCACATTCAAAAACAGTGCACAAAGAAGCGAATCATAAAAAAAAGATTAATTGATTGATTGTTCTCAACGATACAAACCCACCACTTACCAAAACAGCAAAAGCAACATCAAACTTTACAAACAGCACCACTTACCTATATATCTCCTTCTGTTCTTGAGGGAAATTTAGTAGTGGCAACCGGCAGTGCAAATCCAACCCTGGACCGTAGAGTACAGCATACGGGCACCGCATCTAGGGCAGTTGAACCAGAGGTCGTTGATGGGGCGGCCAGAGAGTGTGGGTGTGGGGGTGGGGGTGTGAGAGCACATGATGAGTTTCTCGAGGGTTGTGTGTAGGTGTGTTTGGGGGTTACTGTGCAAGTGGAGAGTGTATATTTGTAGACACGAAGCCAAACATAATGGCTTTGTTCAATTTGTGATGGAGGTGGAGGGCAAAGAAGAGCACAAAGAACATTAACAAGGGTAAAAGGATTATTGGCAGGCTTGTAAGAGAGGCAGTGGGTAGGACAAAGAAGCCATCCATTTCAAACAAATGGTAATGCCGCTCGGATAGAATACCCAAAGAGGTATGTGTTCTGGCTAAGACAAATGGTATCGCATTTTTGACATAATCGATTAAGAGCAAAGCAGGTCGTGCAATGTACATCTGCAAGCGTGGGCGGTATGTTCGAGAGCAAGAGGAGTGGAAACGCCCAGATGTCGCTGAACCGCAGGAGAAAAGGACAATAGACATCATTAAACTAGGAAAGGGTATTCTGGAAGATGCGGAAATCTGAGGCTTCGTCGTGATGGAGGAAAGGGCGGCAGTCAGATCTACCAGGCACTGCGGTCCCAGTTGGGGTCTGGATATACGTGTCAGTGGATGTGTTCGGTGCAGGCAGACTTGAGTCAGAGAACGTACCTTGGACAAAACTTCCGAGCACGCGGCTTCCTGTCTGCAGCAGAGGATGGCCAACGACGATCTTGAGGAACCTCTCCAAGCCTTTCCTGCGCTCTTCAATGACAGCGTCGTCGAACTTGTTGAAGTAGACCTTGCCGGGCAATGGCGGAATGGTGACTCGGGCGCTCTCGCGCTCAAGGATGTCGCGGAAGTACTCAAAGTCTGAATAACGGCGGCGCACGCTACTGTTGCGCAGCTTGAACGAGGGAATGTTTGTGCTCAGGCGGATCTCGTAGGTCGTGTAGCGCGATGAGGGAGTCAGACCGTGGGTTTGCGGATTGCAGACCTGGTACGCGTAAACTTGTCAGCGGCCGTACAGGACAAATTTGGCGACGCGACTCACCTCAATCTCAAGAAAGTTCTCGGGCGGGCCATAGATCTCCTCGAAGCTCTGTGATCTCGAATCGGGCATTGCTTGCATGGTCGAGGTCGTCCTCGAAGAGGGGCTGGGCTGGAATTGGTTCATGTTTGAACGAGAGATGGTGTATGCGCCTGTCGAAGATGTGTACGAGGCCGAGGTGCACAATGGGCAGAGTAGATGGGAGCGACAAGTTGGTGGTGGAGAGGATACCGAAGTCGACGCTGCCGTCGCTATCGCGTGCCATAGCCTTACGCCATTGCCCCGCGATTGGCTTGGCTGCCAGCCTTAGCGTCCTTTTGGCTCTTTATCACCTTCTGTCTTTGCATCATGTTCTTGCTGATGATCTTTTGGCCCATGACTCTTCCCATGTTCGTGACTCTGAGCTTTTCCATCTTTGTGATGCTTCATCGCTGCAGCTTCAATCTCCTTGTCCTGTGACTCCTAGTCGTTCAGCTCCTTGCGTGCCAGGTAATGTCCGGCAGGCGTCAAATTGAGATAGATCAAGACAGCGCAAGGTATCGCGGCAGCAAGTGTAGCTGGTCTTCCGAACATCGGCGCAGTGTAGCCTGTCTTGTCAGGTATAGGGTCAAGGATATTGATAATAATTAGGTGACTCGACAGTTAGGTCGTGAGAGTATGACTCGGAACTTGGATGACTTGTTCACCCTTCGTCGAGAAAAAAAGCTGCAAGGTAAACGCCATTTTCATCGCTCATTAGGAAAGAGCACCTGCGATGCCAAATCCAGAGCGTCTTGCATTCTTTTGCCAACCCCCAAGAGATCATGAGATCCTAGGGCCCTCTGAGATAAGATAAAGACTGCGGCAATTTGTCGGCATGGAACAAAGGCAACTTCCTTTGATGCTGCATGAGAGCTTGAGCTCTGCATGTCTCTCTATACTGTTTGCACTGGCCAGCCCAGACATGACTAGTCAGCTTTTGATTGGTAGACTCTATAATAACCAGACAAATCTCTTTGCAATGGGTCGCTCGGGTTTGTCTCAACGATGGATTATCGGACGAGATATGTCACGACGAGAATTCACAATTACGCGAAAGGCCTTTGTAGCAGAAGGGTCAGCATGTCCATCCATGTTTTATACCGATGTAGGTCTCTCATATGTATGCTTGTTGTATAGTGGACATTGATGGACGACGGAGTTGAATTGAACTTGAGCAATTGCTGCTGAGTCCTGAGTAGAAGCTTGAGGTAAGTTGGAATGAACAACCACCCGGTCAGAAGGGCCGGCTGAGACAGCAAGAATATCAAAGACAGGCCACAAATGGATAGACAACTTTGTTCTCAATACTCATGGGAGTTGCTAACTTTTGCGTCTGGTTCAATCTTGTCTTTGAACCGGTCGTCGATCTGTTTGCTAACAAATAGTACTCTGCATGGTCGCGTGCACTCAAGCTGATTCTCTGTGGCTGGAGATTGGGGACTGAAGTCCGCTTTCAGACGAAAGACGAAAGGGCAACACGTAATTGAACGAAGCCGAAAGTGTTGTGCAGGAAGTCGCGACCGGCCGAACAACTCTGCTTCCTTCCTTTTGTGACTTCTTCCAGCTGCACGCTCAATCGCTCAACCTCACACTGGTCTCGAACGCGTGGACAGATTCTTGACAGCTCACGTCTCGGCGCACTCATACCTGTCTCATTCTCCGAAGCGGCACCCTTGAACTATTTCGTATACAACAGCTCCTGGCCCACTCTCATCCTGGCGAGCCAAACTCACTCCGGCCGCCGTGCCCGAGGTAAGTGCAATGGCTGTTTCTCTCCTTCTTCTTGTTGACCAGCGCTGATCGTTCTTTCTGACATCAGCTTGGCAGAGGCGTGTCACGCCTACTCTGCACAACATTTCCGAGCGTCGACTTCCATTAGGCACTCCAGCCGACCGTCTGCTCCTGCGCTCTTCCAAGTCGAAACTTCCCTTCAACCACATCAACGTCGTCAAGGCCGAAGATTTGGAGCGCGCAAGGCCCCATCAGGAACCTGCCTCTGGGCCGTATGTTTCTTCTTCACCCGGACCTTCGCCCAAATCTTCAAGCAGAAGTCTGAACCCTGTCGACACCAGCAAGATGTCTTATCTTGACTCTCCTTCTGAGGACCAGATTCGCCTCGCTGAACTGGCAACAGCAAGGCTCGAAAGACAAAGCAAGAGGATCATCGAGAACGATCCCACCATCCCTCTGAGCAAGCTCATCGACTCCAAGACAACACGAAACAGACTCCCCAAACATTGGCCGGATCTTGACTATCCAGACTCAAGTGACAACGATGTGACCTCGTCGAATCGCGCATCTAGAAAAGAAAGCCCATTGGATGTCCACGCCAAAGTTTTCCAACCCGGCTCGCGCGACAGCTCTATCTCTCGCAAGCTTGAGCCACCTCGAAAAGACTCCGCTGCTCTCGGTGCAGATGATGGGGATTTCCAACTCGTCACTAGCAAGAAGACCAAGCCCTCCTCTAGACCTGCCGTTGGCTTGAACGCGCACGAGGTCAAAGTTGATGACAATTCGTCAGCTATCACCGTCTCCTTCAACAGGCAGGAAATCAACGAAGTTTTCGGCAACGACCTTCCTCCCCTTGCCTACTTCCAGGGTAACGTCGGAAACAAAGAAGGTCAGGTCGGATTTGCTATGCATCCCAATGGTGATATTTCAGCTCAGCAGTGGTCACAATCCGACTACCAGTGGTTCAACATTGGTCAGTTCTCAAATTCGCGCAGGCGTACTGAGGGTACTCTTGCCTCGCATCGTTTGAAGGGCGAGAATGAGTTACACTCACTCCTTCAGCATAGCCTTTGTTACTTCAGAGCGGTTGCGAAGCAGCATGAGGCGTCAACGATGAAGCTACCTTTCGGCCTGAAGGAACTGCAAGCTTACATGCCCAAAGTCTCTGTCAATCGTCCTGCGCGAAAAGTGGCAGTTACGCCCTCTGTAATTGAAACTCCTACCAGATCGGAGTCTGAACAGCACCATTCAGAAAAGAAACATTCGGCACGTACACCATCGCTAGGACCAGAACTTGAGCCTTGGGCGCAAGGTTATGCCTCTCGTGCTCACGTCAGACGCAAGAGGTCCAGTGCTTCCGTGGCAGTGCCATCCAGCAACCTTTCATTCCAACGCGACTTCTTACCCTCTACTACGACAAACACCGCATCGAGCAGCTCCCACAATAAGCTGACTTACAGCTTGACTGCTTTTAACAACCTGTCTTTTGGGACGTTACCTGCAGACAGAAACCAGGATGCTGTTGACAGCACTTTCTTCTCCCCCAGTCTCAGGGCGCCTACTTCGACCCAGCCTGGCATCAATGAGCATAGCCAATATCTGAGCTCATTCTTGCCAAAGAGCGTGCCACAGACGGTTACCTCACAGCTCCACTCGTCTTCTCCCAATCCAAACTGCTCCACCTTTCTCGAAAAGGCACAACCACAGATTACCTCGCCTGATCAAGCACCCGCACCGTCTCAACGCAGTTTCACAAAAGCATGCCTGGACAAGATATTTGATGCTGCTACGTCTCGCAGCATGAACGCCAATGCAGGCAACCGAACTGTTCTTCACGATCCATTCCTGAGCCAGTCTCCTACGGTTCCATCGATGGTCAAGCAAGACTCGGAACTGAAGCATCACGACAATATCTGGTCAAGTACTCCAATCGGTGAGGCGGCTTCAAGTTATGTTGCCGAGGCATCTTCCTCCTCGAGCAGTGACGATGTTGCGTTTGATCCTTTTCTTAGCGAGCCCGAGTTCGCACCCAAGTCTAAAACAATGGAGATCATTGACATCAAGCTACCACACATGACGACCGAAGAGCTTGCTGTGCACTCGAGACCGAGTCCGCAAAACTTCAACGGGCCATTCTTTATGGGCAGCCCTGATGTTCCGAGCGAAGCCAACAGGAAAAGCCACGAGCAGGAGCTTCACGATTGGTTTTACAGTGGACTCACAATTACCGAACGTCAAAACGAACATTTCGAGTACATCAAGACAGCACACAATCAATCGTCTAGCATCGCGCAGCGACCCATCGGAACACCTGCTAGTTTGTTGTCGAGTAAGAACCGAGAACCAGAGCCGTTCAACGAAGTCACGACGCGCTTGTTCCTCTCTATGCACGAGAGCCTCTCGCAATACACTCAAGGCCCTATCGAACAGCGTCGCGGATATCTTGCTCCATTCTGCGATCCACCAGAATGGTGCATCGACAAGAGCGCCAACGGCAACAACAGCTTCTTTGGCGAGGATTGGAGTCAGCCCCCTGAGCGCATTAGTAGAGACTCGCGCTACAGACCCCTCCCTTTCGAGAGCAAGTTCGATGCTTTCGATGGACATCGCGGTGTCGGTGCCGGTGCTGTTCGCCCTTCTAACGCAAGACTTAGATTCGGCTCGAGTCTGAAGTACTGAAGAGTGTTACGAGGATTGACGACCAAAGGAATGAAGGCGGATCAAGACTATGGTAACGACTGTCTATGACGGGGGATTGTGGGGTGCATCAAGGGTATTGATATGGACGGGGCGTAAGCTGCAGGTCAAGCGAATTGATGACTGATGGTTAACGGATTCTCAATGCGTATTCGTGTTTTCTCGCCTGAGGATGGCTCGTGTCATAGACAGACGAATCGATACAGGCACATTGATTTACGGGAATTTCGTATGCCTCTGGAGCAGATAGTTCGTAGAAGCGTGAGATTGAGGTGACAGAAGAAAAAAGGCGGCTTCGAGTTGAGGTATCTATACAATTTGCGAGCCGTTTTCGGCCTTCTAGTAGCCCTCCTTGCCCCACTTGTTGTACTTCTCGTGAAGCTCCTGGTCAAGACATCAGCGTTGCCGAAGTTGATATATGGAATTTGGCAGACACTCACTCTGGGCAGGTTGACGTTGGGGACAATGACCTCGTTCAGAGCAGAGGGAGCGTCCTTGCGAGGCTTGCTGGTGTCACCGCCGGGGTGGTACTGGTACTTGGCCTCACCACCGGTCTTCCAGGGCTCGGAGTCGACAGCCTTGCTAACGGGGTTCTCGGACGAGGAAGAGGTGGGGTTGCGCGAAAAGTGCCAGCCAGCAAGACCGAAAGCACCGGACATGATGGTGAGCAGGATCTGTTTGGTTGCGAAGCCTAGTCAGTAATCGGGTATCCTGTCATTGGCTGGTCCGCACAGAGCCCAGCAGTGGGTGTGCTCGTAGAGGAGGCATTGGAGTGTGTGGCTTCTTCGCAGCATCTTTCTGTGTGTCTGAAAAGGCGCAGAGGAGTCGTCGACGTACGTAGAGCTCGGGGTCCTTGCGGGCGCCCTGCTTGAGAGCGTTCTTGTCGGCTTCGCGGCTGGCGGCAGAGGCAGCGTTCTCGGCGCCGGCGTTGATGCCCGAGGCGCGAAGAGGGCGAGTTGCGCGGAAAGCGGCGCGTCCGATGATCGAGGCCATTGTGTGGGTAGTGTGTGTGTGTGGTGTATGGTTAGGGTGGAGAGATGTTCCAATTGCGCTTTACGGGTTGCTGCTTGCGGTCGGATTGGATTGGCGAGCTTCCGCTCCTCCAATGGCCTGACTCTTGGCGTTCCGCCGTGCGGTCATCGTTGATGGGTCAGGGTTGTGCTGCTTGCAATGCTTTTTGACATGAATATCACAATGGCTCGTCACAAACATACTATTACTGGATGATATACGGCAGGAAGTATTCTCTCCATAAGGCTATACCCCAGTACTATCCATGTCCCATCATGAGCATCTGTTGGCTGTCAACGTCGCATTTTCTATTTTCTGGTGTTCAAACTCAGACCATCAACACAAACTTTACCAAAACAGGAAGCACCTTGACCACCGAACAACAGCATCTCAATCCTCCGACTAGCAAACTCAGAATGAGACATCAATCAACCATATATACCAGTCAGACAGATACTCATCCATACAAGCAAAGTGTCCATGGTCTAGAGTCCTAGGCACGATAATGGTAAATTAATAGTGTTGATAAAGTTCAGGTGGCACGGACGGCTTGACTCTCGGGCAGCGCAATTTGGAAACGGCGCTGATCGTGGGCTACTCTACTTGACGACTGCCTGCACCGAGCAAACAAGTTGCTGCACTGTTCTTCTTCGGTCCAGCATCTTGCCGCTTTGGTGTGCATCTGGAGGACTCGCGCGCCATCGACGACCGAAACAACAAACACAGGCGGCACACAGCAACGGGACATGCATTGATCATCGCCGGCGCTTGACGATCATGGCCGACAGTGTCCTTCCTACCAACGACCAAGGTCCGGACGGGGACCACCAACAACACACTCACACTGTCCTTACCACCACCGGTCCTGTTGGAGAAGCAGGACTTCCACCATCACGTCCGCACACCTCGAACACGGCCAGCTCACATTACCGCACTCGATCCGCCGCTCGCGTAGGCTCCCCCGTGCCATCCTTGGGTGGCCGCGGCAGTGGCAGCTACCAGAACGACTCTTCTCGCCGTACCCATGTTCCGAACCTCATATCGAGCGCATTCCTTCCGACCAGTCCGAGACGCAACGAACCGCAATCTCCACCGCCCACGAGCCCGCAGAACCCGCAGCTTCCCATCGCAAGACCGAGTACCGACAGTGGTCGCAGAACTCACCGTTCTCGCAATAGCAATGCGTCGATCGTGACTCTCGAACAGAGCAACAGGCCTCGAATCGACCCGGATGCTCCTCCCATGCCCACGTCCCGAGGAACTGCAACCACGAATTACGAGTTCAATCGAGACTTGCAACCCTTCGGCAGTGCCAAAAGTCAAGAGAGTCAATATCCTTTGCGGAAGCCGCCTGCACTCGACATAGACGGTACCACTAGATCCGTCTCTTCGTTGCAAGCACAAAAGTCGCCCATCTCTCTGCGTCCTTCATGGAGCCGTCAGAGTCGTTCGAGCAGGGCCAACGGCAGAAGCGCCGATAAAGACGGCCACGAGAAGTTGCCCTCCGTACCACCTTCACCTGCAAACCACGCGGCCACTCCTGTCGCCTTGGGCCACAAGCCGACCACCGACGGGAAAAACTACCAATACTTCAATGGCAATGCCGTCTTCTTTCTCCGTGGCAGACTTATTAATACTCGGCAGCGGCCGCTTAATGTCTTTACTGCACTCCTTGCTGTTATCCCTGCTGCTTTGTTCTTTGGCTTCTCTGCTCCATGGCTATGGCACCACGTTTCTCCGGCGATACCCATCCTTTTTGCCTATGTTTTCTTCATCTGTATATCTTCTTACCTCCACGCATCCTTCTCCGAACCCGGGGTAAGTGCCTTCCGGCTATCTTGCCACGAACCTGTGTGCTAATTCGATGACACAGATCATCCCACGTAATCTTCATCCTCAGCCACCTACCCCAGCGGACGAGGATCCGCTAGCCATTGGACCGTCCACCACAGAATGGGTCACAGTTAGATCCTTCGGCCCATCTGCAAGTGGTACTACCGCTATGGAGGTTCCCATCAAGTTTTGCAAATCGTGCAACATCTGGAGACCTCCACGTGCTCATCACTGCCGCATTTGTGACTCGTGTATCGAGACTCAGGATCACCACTGTGTTTGGCTCAACAACTGTGTGGGTCGACGCAACTACCGCTATTTCCTCACATTTGTGGCTTCCGGCACAGTCTTGGGCCTATTCTTACTCGCAGCCAGTCTTACCCATATCCTTGTGTGGATGAAGCGAAACCACTCAGACTTTGGGCACGCTCTGAACGTCTGGCGTGTCCCGGCTGCCATGTGTGTGTACTCTTTCATCATCCTCACATATCCTATGAGTCTCTGGGGTTACCATCTCTTCCTCATGGGCAGGGGCGAGACAACCAGAGAGTATCTCAACAGTCACAAGTTTCAGAAGAAGGATCGCCATCGTCCATTCAGCCAGCACTCAATATTCGCGAACTGGTCCAGTGTCTTCACGAGGCCTCGGCCGCCAACATATATGCAGTTCAGACACAGCCACGAGGAAGGTGATCAACGCCTTGGCGAGCGTCGGTCCAAAATGGCCAAGCAGTCAGAAAAGCAGGGTGATATGGAGATGAGCGAGATCAAGAGTGGGACTGCTAACAGCAATGTTGGTGGTTACCAAGGACAGCGAACCTTGACTCCCATTAACAACACACCTAGGGGGTGAAAGCCCTCCTACTCATGCCTTTGCTTTCTCTTCACAGTTCCTATTCATGTTGCAGCACTCCGTGACGATTGCTCACGTCTATAATGTCGGTTTTATTACATCTGCCTTTTCTTCTTGGTTGTACATATATATCTAGCTTGTCTCTATACCCCTATCAGCAAATCAATTCACTTCTCAAGACACGCCAGTCACATGTTGAACGAGCGGGGAGCGCAAATGGTGAAGTACATGCATATGTTCATGCTGACAGCGGGTGTTGCTAAGGGGAGCGGAATGCCACAAAAGACGCGACTGAGGCGCGGGAACTTAATCCTCCACTCAGCTCCGATTCGTGCCACAACAAACGGAACCACCATCCCTGAAGACCCCTGGCTGCCGAGGAAAGCAATGTCCTTCTGAACTCATCCTCAGACAGCAGCCAGAGAAACAATCGTCCTCGCCGAAAGGTTGGAGTTCTTTTTCGAGTTGGCTCAGCGAATATAGCAACGGCTCTTTAGTCGGCGCGTCTCTTTCTCGCGTCTCTCTCCCACCTTGATTTCAACCACCGTCACCTCGAACCAAAACCCAACCAGTACCCGCCACGTACGATGGCCAAACAGAGAAAGAGCTTGCCCGTGCCGCGACTATCAACGGGCTCGACGAGCTCATCTTCGGCAGCATCGAACATCGAAGTTGGTGGCAGTGCGCGTGAGGGCTCGCTCTCGTCGGCCGCTCTCGCTCTGATGTCTACACCCCCGACCAGCGTATCCGAACAAGACCATGTCGGGTCAGCAGTCGATAAGGAAGAGATGAGCGCGACATCTGCAGCAGACCTGACGCGTCGAGCATCGTCACGCCGCAAGTCAGGTCCGGCCTCGTACAACCTCGGGGTTCTCTCTGGCGTACGTCGTACTTCTGCCGGCCTTGAGATGGCCAAGGAGAAAGCCGCCCGCAACTTCTCTGGAGACACACTCGTCGATGACGCTCCTGGACCTTCGTCCGACACGCCAAACCGCAAGCTCTTGAACGACGGTGTCAAGGCTCTGAACATGGACTGGGAGATGGACAACCTGCCTGGTGACAGTGCTTCCGATCTGCCTGACAGAAAGAAGCGTCGACACAGATCTTCGATGGACATGTTGATCGAAACAACTGGTCGCGCCCTGGGCAGAGTGAAGAGCGTGCTCGGCAAGCGAGACCGAGACGCAAGCGAAACCGACAAGACAGACCGCAGGCAGAGCCGCAGACTACTGGCCATCGAAGGTCCCAAAGATGCAAACGAGGAGGCACAAAAAGACGACGACGACACCGTCCAGGAGCAATTGGAACGTGCTGAAAGACCAAGCAAGCTTGCCCGCCTCTCTTCGAGCTTCAGCATCAACATGCCACAAGTCTTTTCTACCAAGAGCAAGAAGCCGACAAAGCGCTACGAAACCCAAGGTCTATACGCTGGCCAAAGCCTTACAAGCTATGACGATCAGTCTATCCCCAAGACTTCGCGAAAGCCCACCGGCAAAGCTCGTCCTTTGTCAACCTCCTTCCTTCCTGATGCTACCCAGCCCGAGAAACGCACTAGTCTTGTCGCCTTGCCCATGTTCTCCTACCTCGAAAGGGAGCGACCTTTCACCATTCCTTACGATGTCTTTGCTCCTGTCCACCATCAACGTGGCGAGGAGAAGCCCAAGGACTGGGGCAAGGTTCATAAGAACCGTTTCGTCGGTGACGCCAGGGATTACTGGAGGAAGCCCCACTACGAGAGATCTTTGTGCATTTGCACACCACCACTGCCCGGATCTTCAGAGCCTGGCTGCGGCGAACACTGTCTCAACCGTGCAATGGACTATGAATGCGACTCGAACAACTGTGCTCTCGGAGATCAATGCACAAACCGCGACTTCGCTGGGCTTGCAGTTCGCACGGAGCGTGCAAACAAGGCTGACAAGAAATCGGCGTACTATCTCTTCAACGCCGGAGTCGAGGTCATCAAGACTCCAGACCGAGGCTTTGGCGTGCGCGCTTGTAGATCATACGAGCCCCACGAGATTATCACTGAGTACACTGGTGAGATTATCACACCCAATGAGGCTGGTAGAAGAATCAGAGAAGACTACAAGGATAAGGCCGTAAGTCTTGATGTTGTAAGTGGGTTTGACCGTTGACTAACGTTGTTCTAGGACTACTACCAGATGGAGTTCGATCAGGGTATGATCCTTGACGCGACCAAAGGCTCTATTGCCCGCTTTGTCAACCACTCGTGCGAGCCAAACTGCAAGATGCTCAAGCGTTTCGTCGGAGGCCACCCACGAATGGCCCTGTTTGCAGGCGACCGTGGTATCTTGACCGGCGAAGAATTGACCTACGACTACAACTTTGAGTAAGTCAAAGATTAGTCCTTGACCAGATGAAACGTTCTAACGCAACATACAGCCCTTACTCTGTTAAGAATGTTCAGGAGTGCCGTTGTGGTGCAACCAACTGCCGTGGTGTCTTGGGCCCAAGACCGAAGGATGCCAACAAGCCCGTAACCAAGAAGGAAAAGGAAGGAATGGCGGCTGGCATGAAGCGCAAGGTCGGCGAGTTCTTTGGCGCCACCCCTGCAGTCGAAGTGGACAAGGAACTTTTCAAGAAGCGCAAGGTTCCTCAGATGTCTAAGGGCTGGGTCTACGTCGACGACACCATGGAGAAGACCAGAATCGAGGAAGCTCGCAAGGACAAGGAAATCGCACGTCTCCAGAAGCAGGGAATTCTTCCTGCAGACCTCGAAGTCAAGAAGACCACGACTACCACTACCGTTACCAAGGACAAGAATGGAGCCCGGCGCTTTGTCCAGAAGGTGACCACCAGGATGACTGGTCACAGACCCAAGGCCACACCAGAAGCTTCTTCCAAGAAAGTCCAGAAGCCTGGAAGACTCTCGTCCATTAAGGACAAGGACAGAGAGGTGTCGCGAGTAGATGCCAGCCCCCGAGTGACCAAGCCTGCTCGTCGCAGCATGGACAACAAGAGCATCCCCAAAGGCTCAATGAAGGTCAGGGCGGTCACGAAGGATGCAGCCAAGATGGCCCGTACCATGAGAGCAGTCAAGGCGGACGATTGAAAGTAAAACAGGTAGGATTGGATGGGGATTTGGGAACGGTATACCTGGAACGGCGTCAAAGAGGGATTTGCAGGACATGCACTTGGGTATCTATTCTTCATTCTGCAAAGGTTAACATGTTTTTAATTAAGGATATGGTTATTTTGTTCGAATCAAAGTTGACATTCTTCTTCGTGTCCTATCGTTTCCTTGTCTCGCGAACAATTGTTCAGCGGCTCAATCCAGACCGTGCCAAGCATCTGTCAAGTCAAGGGTCGGACGGAGATTCGGACTCTCGGTCCATCAGCTTTTGGATGACATAACGGCAACATTTGCTTGGAGATACTGTACCTACCTAGTATTTTACACTACCGACCGACGATTGGACATACCTTTGCCGAACAACTTATCTGAAAGTGCGTTGTTTGCCTCGCGCTCCGAGTCTACTCACCTAGTGCATACGACAAAATCAGAGACGAAGCCCATGCTAACGGATCGCCGCAGACACAACTCGTCGAAGAATCTCTCGCCTCACCATTTTCGCATACCCGAACATGAGCGCATCACAACTCAAAGTCCGCTCCCTGGTACGACCAACCCCCCTCGAGTGATTCCGAATCGTCGCGCCCTACGAAAGAACCTTACGACACCACGATTCGCCGCTTAGAGCACATCGAGCTAACAGCATTTCGACACAGTACCGCAAGCTCTTGCGCCAGGGAAACCAGTTCGCCGCATACAACTTCCGCGAGTACGCCGTGCGTCGCACCAAGGATGCCTTCCGCCAGCACATGTCCGAATCCGACTCGAGTAAAATTCAAGAGCTTCTGTCGAGGGGGAACACAGAATTGCAGATGTTGAAGGTGAGTCTTTAGACAAGGCTATGAAGAATCTGTGCAGGAAGCCATATGCGGTGGTATCAGGTTGGAGCAAGATTAACAGGGAGAGCGGTGTTGAGATATCCTAAGATCACTGCATACCTGCGCATATGGCCTGCATGGTATACTTCATAGATGAGACAAGTCACGGTTGCTGACTCTCGAGCTTCAGAGACAAACAGTTGTCAGCCAGTTCTTCCAGCTAGACAGGCTAGTGGTCGAGGGAGGCAAGACAGGCAAGCAGACCGGTGGTAGAAACGACATCATTAGACAGACCGAACACGGGTGAGTTCAGCAGCAGTGTCAGTTTACTCGAGCACATGCTAACATGAATGCTAGCTGGGACTAAGCTTGTCTTCTTTCGGGTGCGACGGAGGTGGAGTCACGGTTTATATGCTTTCTAAAATACCACTCGCCCTGCCGGGCTGAACTGTAAACATACCACTACTCGAGTCAATATAAACATTCTACACATGAGATCTCATCCTTGTCGCAACAACACAGAGTGGTGGTTCGTTCACTGCCGCTGCCAGCCTAGGCCCATAACCAGCTATATGCCGAAGAGTCGCCGGTCGCCGAGACCCCCGAGACGTCCGTCAAGTCGCGTCGTCGTCGGGCCGTGAGGGGAGACGCGCTGTCGCCAACCAAGCAACAGTTGTTTATCACTCGCAAAAGTGCGTTAATAAGAGACAGTTGTCCAAAGGCAGCGCTATTGTTATCAGGAGACGCATCGGACTTGATTGGGAAACAGCGCCTTGCCCTCTGAAACTCTCTGACCGCAAGTGTCAAAAAACGCAGTCATGGCTCCTGTACGTGCCTTCTCTTTCTGTCCCACTCTTCGCCTTATTCCTTTCTGTTTCGGCGCTTCTCTGTCTGACCTTTCCCCTCTCACTGCACCTTCCCTAAAACCCCGCGCGTCATGCTTTCTCAATCTCCCGCAGCCCCAATCGTCTTTCCCAAGTTCCCCATTCAAAAGAGCATGAATCCCAACGCATCATTGGAAAACATCGATTATGAGGTTCTCGAAGCCGCATGCATCTTGGTCAACATCAGTCAAGGCATTCCTATTCCAGAAACACACACGGCCTCTGAATCTCATCTACCCATCTCTACCCCTTCATCCACGCACAATCATCATTCTACCAGCAATACGATCTATTATCTGGAAGAACCAACCATAGCTTTCTCGACCACCTAGCAAATCTCGAAAAAACTAACTAACGTCGATGGCTCTACAGTTTCGCGCTGGAGGCCGTAGCAACCGCTCTGGTCGCTCCCAGGCAGATGCTGATGTATTCGAGGGTCTGCCTGTCCGTCAATGGATTTCCTCAGACACCATAGTGGGCCTTCCACCGCCGACAGAAGTCGTTCAAGGTGGCGACAACGCTTTGCCTGAACTGCCCATGCCACGCGACTCACACCTGCTTACTCCTTTGACACAACAACTACTGCGTGAAGCAAGAAGACCTAGACTTGCAAAGCGACCCCAGGAGCCAACCGAAGATGACAAGCAGGAAGAAGAGGAAGAGGGCGAACCCGTCTCAACCGGTTGGCAATCGAAGAAGTGGACCCAAGTGCCATCTCACCAGGAAAAGCCCGAGAGAGAGTTCCTTGCCAAGCGCCGCAAGGGTCTTCCCAGTATGCACACTCAGATAGCATTGCAAGCAGCGAATGCTGTGGCTTCATCAGCAAACACACGAAAGACCAAGATCATGAAATCGGATGCAGACGGCAACACTACAGTCTACGAAGTCTTGGTTCCCGAGGGCCAGACCGTCGAAGGCGAAGTCGTGGATGATGCCATCATGGCTGATGCTGCCCCCGTTCAAGCAGCTCCTGGCACAGTCATCGATGGTGTCGGTATCGCCAATGCTGAAGGTGTCTTCGTTGCGACCGATCTACTCCAGCAACAGCAGCAGCCGATGAGACGCAAACCCATTCCTCCACGCAGAATCAGGAAGGGCGGACCTGGCCGTGGCAAGAAGAAGGTCATGTTCAATCCCAATGAAGGACACAACGCTGCAGCAACCTCGACCCCTGGAGGCGGAGTCAGTGTCGCTACGCCCTCAACTCTCAACGCAAATGCAGACGACTCAGCGATGGACATTGACTCTACTCCGAAGCCTGACGCCAACGACGAAGGAGATGATGAAGATGGCGAGGAGGGCGAAGATGGCGACGAAGATGATGACCGTGAGGATGGAGAGGTCAGCGAGGGAGAAGAGCTCCAAGAAGAGGAGCCAACTGAAACCATAACATCCCCATCGACAAAGCTTGATGCCGAAGAGCAAATCTCAGCAGTCACAGAACACGTCGAACCCGAACACGCCGAGCCCGAGGAGGCTCCTGCGCCCGTCATAGAGGAGGCTCCCGCGCCAACAGAGGAGACACTCGCACCACCAGAGGAAGTTTCCGTGCCAGTCACAGAGAGCGCTCCCTCGCCAGTCACAGAAGAACATGAGGAGCCCGTTCCTGCAGCCGTTGAAGCAGTCGTCGAAGCAGTCAAGGAACAAGAAGAAGCCGGGGAAGCCACCGAAGAGCCACCCGCTGTAGAGGCCGTCGAGGAAGCTACGGACAAGTCAGAGGCACTAGCTACAGGAGAAGCTCAAGCGACCGAGGAGCCTGAAACCGCAGAACTACCACGGGAGCTCAGTGATAAGGAACCTATCGTCGACACGACAGCAGGGTCCGAGAAGTCCGAGGAAGACACCGTCATGAAAGAGGTATCCGACAAGGGTACAGAAGAGCCCTAGAAAGGCCAAGAAAGAATTGAAAAACTTTAGGAGATTTCTGGCAATGTAAACCTTTCACGTATCCTTTGTCACTGGTGCCACACAGAAGCACAGCCCGATCAAGACACGCCTTTGCAGGAGGCATCTGAACAAGAACCAAACGAGTCTGGATTCAACTTGTCCGAATGGCTCAATGAAGATTGCTATGAAGACGAGCCACCCCAACCAACAGACAACGACGATCGTCCAGGACGTGATGAAGAAGACAATCAACACCAATCAAACAACGACAACGGTGAGGACGACGATGACGACAATGAGGATAACAAACACAACCGCAAAGATGGAGAAGACAAAAAAGGAGAGGAAGAGTCTGATCGGAGCTGTTCTGAAGACGACGAAGAGGACGAATCGTCTGAATTCAGCTTTTCTGGAGAATCTGAGGAAGATTCTAGTGGAGAGCACAATCAAGCTGTTGAGGAGCCTGTGGCGGATCCCGACGATGCGCCTTGGACCTATAGATCAGCACGTAGTCTTCGTGTCTGTAAAGGATGCGGAACTTCAGACAGTGCAGTTTGCAGCAGAGGGCCTAAGGGTGCCAACACATTGTGCAAGAAGTGCGACACGAAAGAGAGACAGAAGGCCCCCCACAACTACGTCTGCGAACACTGCCCAGTTTCGGACCGTTCACCAGCTCTACGCGCAGGACCCAACGGTCCCTGTACCTTGTGCGACGCATGCAGCAGAAAATGGCTCGAAAAGAAGAAGGAGAGTGAAGCTAATTCCGACCAACCTCATCCGCACTGTTCGAGGTGTCACGAAAAAGGAAAGAAATGTGACGGTAACCGACCATGCATTCGCTGTGCCAGGGAAGGAGAGTCTTCTATTTGCAAGTCGGAACCCCTTTCTGCTGAAGACAGAGCCGGCTACCCTCACCCGGCTTGCTTGTTATGTCTTGAAAGAAGGCAGAGATGCGACCGTAATCGACCGTGCAATCGTTGTATCAAGGGAGGACAGTCTTCCGCTTGCGAAACCAGACCGTGCCCACCCAGAGACGCCGAAGAACCTGCCGGTGCACACCGCGAAACCAAGGAGGCACACGACGAAATTCAGAGGGCACATGTCATCAGATTCGAGGAGGCGATGCGCAAGAGGAAGAAGACAAAGATCGACAGAAACAACCAATATGGCTATGTCTGTACAGACTGCGGCGCTACCTCCAGTTCACAATGGCGCAGAGGACCCAGCGGTCTCAATACCCTATGCAACAGGTGCGGCTTGAGGTGGGCTAGGGAACAGAGGGAAGAGGCCGACAAAGATGCATGAGTCGCAGACAATCTTTTGACGCGAAATGACCATACCTTCTCCTGTACTTGGATTCAAGCTGATGGGTTTTGGATTCGTTTTTCCGTGTTTGTTCGTACTATTAATACAATTCTTTTCAATTTCGTTCTAAGATGATTGCCTTTGATCTCCTTCGTATGCTGAAACCTACATCACAGGACCTTTGTGTCTCACAGTCACAATAAAGACGGTCGGTCAATGAGGCCACTGCGCCATAACTCTCGACTTTGCTTCTGAGCTTCTCAGCTTCTCGACCTCTCAGCGTTTTGGTAGATTTGCTGCTTTCTAACGTCCTTTTTACTTTTATAAGCACATACCAAATATGATCTACGCAGACAATCATGGTAAAGATGATTAGGGGTCGCGATAACCACAAGCACTTTACACGGCCCCCACTTCGACAAGCCCCCCACATTGCATCTCTACTTGACTCTGCAGCGCTATAAGAAGTTGTTGTTACACAGAGTATCATCCGATAATACGAACGACTCCGCTGAGAGGCCGAGAGGCCGAGACGCTGGGAGGCCGAGAAGCAAAGTTGAGAGTTATGGCGCAGTGGCCTCATGGACCGACCGTCATAAAGCGATATTCGAGCCGAAAGGTCACAAAGTCATTCTCAAACACAAATAGCAAGATAAAAACTGACTGTGATTTTTTCTTCGACGACAATAAAAAGTCCTCTTAACTACCCAAATCGACATCCTCATCACTCCACTTTGCATCCTCGTACAAATTCCTCGCACCACTCCCACTCGGATCCAGTTTTTGAAAAAAGTCCGGCGGGACCGTGGGCGTATACCTGCGTTCGCGTTCTCGGTTTACGCCGCCAAAGCCTGCGCCGTAGGTCACCAGCATATCTGTTGATGTGGGCAGGTGGAAGGGTAGCAGTAATGCGGGGTCCACGAGGTTGTTTTCGGGGGAGTCGTCTTCGTCTTTGCGGAGGGGAGGGGGTGGTGGGGCGGTGAGTGGTTTGTCGCCTTGTGCGGATGTTGAAGGGGGGAGAGATGGGTCTGAGGAGGTTGTTGCTTCTTCGGCGGCTTTGTGGGCGAGGTGTCTTTTGCTTTCTTCTACGTGTTTGAGGGCGGCTTTTGGCAAGAGTTTCTCGCCGACTTCGGCGCGGTAGTATTTTACTGCGTGGAGGAGTTGTTTTGTCGTCAAGGCAGGTAGTTGTTGTAGTGTAGTGTCTAGAGCTTCGTCGTCTTGACCTAGCGATGAGAAACACTGTAGCCATTGCAGGAGCTGTACTACTGGCGCTAAATGCTTGCGAGCAGCTTCTATGATGTTTTCGCCTGTGGCATTCAAGGAGCCATTCTCGAAGTGTTCGGGGGCTCTGTTGTTGGTTCGTGCCCAGTCTTCAAGTTGTGAAATGTTCATGCGAATCTGCATTGCTTTTGTCCTGGCAAGATAGCGCTTGTTGGACATGATGCGATTGAAGATCTCAGCACTCAGCCAATATAGCAGTTGCGACATGACTTGTGTGGTAATGACAGAATGAACGTCGTAGAGGTCGAGGACGAACAATGTGGAAGATAAAAGAGAAGTAATGTTCCTAGGAGACACCTGAGCGCGACGCTTGGGCGAAGGAGGGCGGAAGCGTTTCTCCAGTGGTTCGGGTGCTTTCACCTTTGGTTTTGACCGTAAGAACTTCCACTCGTTCTGGAAAGCGATGTCTTCAAATCCAGGGATGGTCTCGTGATCTAGCATGGCTTCGTCCAAAACCTTGTCCATACGCCTCTCAGCATCTCGAATAATGAGCACGTAGATTTCGTGAATCAACTCTGCCATCTTGGCTTGGAATGTCGAGGTGACTTCGGACAGTCCAGTGTCCTTCTTGAGGTAATACAATAAGAGAGTCGTGTTGGACATCCAGAAAGCAAGCATGGTCATGTCCCATTGATGCTTCTCTACTACGGCGTAGATTTTGTCTTGAGCCGCGTTAAGCCACTCGGTCAGCAATTCCTGGCTAGAGTGATAGTGTGCATATCTAGATCCGAGGAAAATAATGTTGGCAGGTATAGGTTTTTGAGATGCCGATCGCTGGGGAGTCATCTCGGTAACAACAATGTTGAGAATGCGATCTGAATCGTTCTCCTGGAAGACAAACATTTGGTCGTTCAGGCACCTGTCCCAAACGAACTCTTGTGGGTCCTCAAACTCGTCGGCGGATTCGGGTTGCTCGTCCAGGCCAAGATTTCCAAGGTCGACTTCGAGATTCATTGCGCTCTCCATCATCATGCGTCGCTTCATCTCATTCTCGGCCATTTCTTCCTCAAAGCGGTCTTGAGAGAAACCAGAGTTGTAAAAATCGTCCGTCACGCCGGCATTTCCAATCGTGTAGCCACTGTCGTTCAGATACTCTGACATGTCGCTGTTTGGTGCAACGAAGTCGAGAGCAGTCCTTCCGGTGGACGATTGAATCTCGGTAGAAGCACCGTGGTCCAATAGGATTTTGGCAATGTCCTTGTGTCTGTTGGTCATGGCCCACATGAGGGCGCTCCACTGGTTCCTATCTTGCTTGTCGACCTCAGCGCCAGCATCCAGCAAAGACATGACGACATCTTTGTGACCAAAGCAACTTGCGTAGACCAAGGGAGGAGTGCCTTCGGAGTCTACGGCATTTACGTCGATGTATACAGCGGGACTTCCTCTGACCAGACGCTGAATTCGGGCGACGTCACCGTTGCTGGCAGCCATGAAGAGGAAGTCCTGTAGCATCTGTCTCTTTTCAGCGTCGCTGAGGTTCTTGTCATTGACGAGGTTGTCTTCTGTGCTTTCGATGTCGTTGTCGTCTTGATTGCTTCGGACCTGGGTTGCCAACATGTGGGCCAGCCTGGAGTCGTGCTCAGCCAGGTCGCGTTCGGAAGGATCGAAGTCGTCGGGTTCGTTCAGAGAGAGATTGAAGTTGTTGGATTGGGCGATAGTGGGGGCGGTGAGGAACTGAGACTGGCCTGTTGAGGAGTGTGGTCAGGCAGGAGGGTGGTGGTACAAGGAGTGCAGATGTCACATACCTTGCCAGGCATCGTAGTACTCGGTCTCGACATTGCCGTAGCCAGAGAAGGTCTTGCGGTCGTCTAGCGAGCGAGGCAGGTCGGCGGGTAGCTCGCGCGGCTTGGGCTGTTCGTCGAAGCCATGGTCGTCGTCGTGTGGATGGTCTTCCATGGCGCTTCGAGTCTATGAGTACAGGGGGTTGTCGGAAGCGAGGGATCGGGCGCAAGAGTCGTTCATTGCACAGAGGTATGGATCAAAAGATTCAATAGGAGAACATCAGCGCTGGCGACACTGTGCAACAGATTAATTGTGACCGTTGACGATAAACATGCAGCAGGCACCATCATCTCGCACCTGTCCCACACTTGACCCTTCCGACACTCTTTGTCCGTGCGGGAGCTGTCTCAAGCGTCCTCCAACAAGCCTCTCTCATGCACTTTCGACAATCTTTCTTTTACATCCAACCGAATGCAGATATTCTTGATTAGTCACTCTTTACAGTCTGAGCCTATGTATACTGCTTTGACATGGTCCACAGTATATCTCTCTACCGGACACATCTCTCGTGCTCCCCGCCATCGGGCCAGCCTTCCGGCACACGTCACAGTTGCAGTGGGGCACGACTGCGATAGCTGACCCTCCGCGATCAGCCATCTTGAATTGTTAAGCAATCATTCTGTGAAACTCTCCCAGTTCCTTGTCCTCTTTCCTTGTACTTCTCTCGTATATTGTCTTATACATCTACTTGAAATCACGACTTATATCTCGCGCCATATTCAGAGCCGGGCTTTCCACTAAATACCCGAGTGTATAATCATCCAACCTGCCCAACATGGCTTCAGAGAAGAGAAGCGAGCGCGGCATCCGCATCGCAATTGATCGTGGTGGTACTGTAAGTCGTACTCAATGCTCCCCCTCCAACACAGCCGACTTACTAGGCTCCAGTTCACAGACTGTGTCGGCAACCCCGGCACAGGCAACATGGAAGACGATGTTGTTATCAAGCTCCTCTCCGTGGATCCTCAAAACTACGACGACGCCCCTCTAGAAGGCATCCGTCGCTTGCTCTCCAAATTCACCGGCAAAGATATTCCCCGAGGCGAACCGCTCGACACGACCAAGATCGAGAGCATCAGAATGGGCACCACCGTCGCCACAAACGCCTTGTTAGAAAGAAAAGGAGAGGATATCGCCATGGTTGTCACAAAAGGCTTCAAGGACTGTCTAGAGATTGGTAACCAGAGCCGACCCAACATCTTCGATTTGGCAATCAAGAAGCCCGAGGTTCTTTACAAAAGAGTCGTCGAGATTGAGGAAAGAGTCACACTGGAAGATTATGCCGAGGATCCTACGAGGAACCAGACAGACGCAAAAGCCATCGACGAGGCGGGCGACAATGCTGAGCTCGTCAAGGGCTTGTCAGGCGAAGCTGTTCGCATTCTCAAGACACCCGACCACGACCAAATACGCAAGCAGTTGCAAGAAGTCTATGATTCTGGCCTCAGAAGTATTGCTGTTTGTCTCATGCACGGCTACACCTTCCCAAAGCATGAAGCCTTGGTTGGCAAGATTGCAAAAGAAATCGGCTTTGAACACGTCAGTTTGAGTCACGAACTAATGCCCATGATCAAGCTTGTACCTCGCGCTACTTCGGCTTGCGCAGATGCATATCTTACTCCCGCGATTCGTAAATACATTGACGGCTTTCAAAAAGGGTTCGAAGGTGGACTAGGCACTGCCAGTGTCAAGCATGAGGAGGGTGCCAGAGGAGCGCGATGCGAGTTCATGCAATCTGATGGCGGTTTGGTCGATGTCGACTCGTTCTCGGGTCTACGCGCCATCTTGAGTGGACCTGCTGGTGGTGTCGTTGGATATGCCTTGACCTCGTACGACCCGAAGACGAAAACACCCGTCATTGGCTTTGATATGGGTGGAACCAGCACCGATGTGTCAAGATACGGCGAAGGAAGATACGAACATGTCTTCGAGACCACCACCGCCGGTGTCACCATCCAATCTCCTCAGCTCGATATCAACACGGTCGCTGCTGGAGGAGGCTCACGATTGTTCTTTAAGAACGGCTTATTTGTCGTCGGGCCAGAGTCGGCAAGCGCACACCCTGGACCTGCCTGCTACAGAAAAGACGGGCCGCTCACGATTACTGATGCGAACCTTTTCCTCGGACGCCTTCTACCCGACTTCTTCCCCAAGATCTTTGGCAAGAACGAAGATGAGGGCTTGGATCCCGAAGCCAGCAAGAAACTTTTCGAAGAGCTCACGACAAAGATCAATCAGGAAGTCAAGGACAAGAACATGTCTGCCGATGAAGTTGCCTATGGATTTATCAAAATCGCAAACGAGACCATGACAAGACCTATCCGCAGTCTGACTGAAGCCAGAGGCCATGATACCTCAAAACATAGACTTGCAACCTTCGGTGGCGCAGGCGGTCAACATGCGGTTGCTATCGCTGAAGCTCTCGGAATCAGCCAAATCTTGATTCATCGATACTCTTCAGTTCTCTCCGCGTATGGCATGGCCTTGGCTGACGTTGTTGACGAAAGACAAGAACCCGATTCAAAGGTTTGGTCTGATGATGGAGATGTCCGCAAGTACTTCCAGAACAAGATGGAAGAACTCAAGAAGAAGTCCAAGGCCACCCTGAAGGATCAAGGCTTCGAAGAAGGTCATGTACACTTCGAGGAGTACCTCAACATGAGATATAGAGGAACCGAGTCAGCCTTGATGATCATCAAGCCGAGCAAAGAAGACGCCGAAAAGAAGTTCGACGGCGATGACTGGGCTTTTGGCAGAGCATTCGTCGAACAGCATGAACAAGAGTTTGGTTTCACTCTTCCTGACAGGGATATCATTGTTGATGATGTCAGAGCTCGTGGTATCGGCAAGACTTTCGAGGGCCTGGAAAAGACAGTCGACCAACAGTTGCAAGAAGTCAAGCCCAAGGATGTTGGGAAGGATGAGAAAATCTATGGCAAGTCTCAAGTTTACTTTGAGGGAGGTCGACAGGAGACTTCCATCTACAAGCTCGAAGACCTTGCACTTGGCGACCGTATCCAAGGACCCGCTATTATTGCCGATGGTACTCAGACTATTGTTGTTACACCTGGCGCTTCTGCTCTCGTCATCGACACCCACGTGATCATCAACATTGGTGAGAGCGACGGATCCGAGAAGAAGCTTGACACCGAGACTGTTGATCCGATCATGCTCAGTATCTTTGCCCATCGATTCATGGCGATCGCAGAACAGATGGGTCGTGCGTTACAAAAGACGAGTGTCAGCACCAACGTCAAGGAGCGACTGGACTATTCGTGTGCGCTCTTCGATGCAACAGGAGGTCTAGTCGCTAACGCGCCTCACCTTCCTGTACACTTGGGTAGCATGAGCACATGTGTGCAGAAGCAGGCAAAGATCTGGGAGGGCAAGCTCAAACGAGGCGATGTCTTGGTCTCAAACCATCCCATGTATGGCGGCACCCATTTGCCTGACATCACAGTCATCACACCGGCGTTCAGCGGTGACAAGATCGTGTTTTATGTCGCCTCCCGCGCCCATCATGCAGACATTGGAGGTATTCTCCCCGGATCCATGCCCCCTCATTCTCGAGAGCTTTTCCAGGAAGGAGCGTCCATCAAGACCGAGAAGCTAGTCTCGGAGGGAAGGTTCAATGAAAAGCGTATCACCGAGCTCCTGCTTGACGAACCAGCACAATATCCTGGATGCAGTGGTACTCGTTGCCTAGCGGACAACATCTCGGATCTGAAGGCTCAAGTTGCTGCAAACCAAAAGGGTATAAACTTGATCAACACACTCATTGATGACTATACCGAAAACGTGGTTCAGTTCTACATGAGAAGTATCCAGCAAAATGCCGAGAACAGTGTGCGCATGCTGCTTAAGGAAGTCAGCAAGCGGTTTGAGGGTCAAGACTTGTCGGCGGTCGACTACATGGACGATGGCAGTCCTATCAAGCTGAACGTCCAGATCGATGCCGAGAAGGGCGAGGCTGTGTTTGATTTTACAGGCACTGGACCAGAGGTAACGTTACGTCTTTTCGACTATTCTACTACTTACTAACCAGATTTCGGCAGGTGTACGGAAACACGAACGCGCCCGAAGCAGTAACATACAGCGCTATCATCTACTGTCTGCGCTGCCTCATCAGCGAGGACATTCCGCTAAACCAAGGATGTCTGACACCCATTCATGTTAAGATTCCTAAAAAGTCTTTCTTGTCGCCTTCAGCCACTGCGGCAGTCGTTGGAGGCAATGTCCTTACCTCTCAAAGAGTGACTGATGTTGTGCTGAAGGCTTTCCAAGCCTGCGCTGCTTCACAAGGTGATTGCAACAACCTGACCTTCGGCTTTGGTGGCAACGCAGACGGTAAAGAACACGTCAAAGGATTCGGCTACTACGAAACTATCGCAGGCGGATCAGGTGCAGGGCCTACTTGGGATGGCACGAACGGCGTGCATACGCACATGACGAACACACGCATCACAGACAGCGAGGTCTTTGAACGTCGTTACCCAGTCATCCTGCGCGAATTCAGCTTGAGAGCAGGCTCTGGCGGCAAGGGCCAACACAACGGCGGCGACGGAGTCGTCCGCGACATTGAGTTCAGGATCCCAGTCCAAGTCTCCATTCTCAGCGAACGCCGTGTCTACCATCCCTACGGCCTCGCCGGTGGTGAAGACGCGTCCTGCGGAAAAAACCTCTGGGTACGCAATGTTGCCAAAGCACCCGAAGAAAAAGACAAGGTGGAAGAGGAGCAAGAGGTCAGGTATATCAATATGGGAGGAAAGAATACTGCGGCCTTCCAGCCTGGCGAGAGGATTATTATCAATACGCCTGGCGGTGGTGGCTGGGGGCCTGTAGGTGAGGAGAGTAAGGCTAGTAAGTTGTGGAGTGATCCGAAGAGTCACTGGAAAGGTGGAAGCGTTGCTGCCAGGCAAGCCGAAGGAGAGGCTAGTGCTTGAGTAAAGTTGGTGTGGTATCAGACAACAAACAGGCATTGTCACGATGGACCTGTGCGACTAGAACCCCAGTGCTGCGATCTTGGATTGTGATACGAGTCTGTATCCTGTCCGAGGCTGCCCGTATGGAAGATTGTAGTACGCGTGGTCTTGTAATCATAACTCCTTTGCGTCAAGCATAAATAACCTCTTGTCCTCCAAACATCTCGCGGAGAGGCTTTCACCTGTAATATTCACTCTATTCCCTAGTTCACGCCAACACACTGCAGAATCGAGGACTGTCCCAGTCAACCCAAAGCTCTAACGATGGTATGCTTGTTGATTTGCTGGACCCAAAAAGCCTCGTTGCATGTACATATAGTAATCGAGCAGCTCGAGGAAGCCAAATCCTACGCAAAATCTTACGGCTAACAACCATGACACCCACGCTACTTGTCTTCTAATCGCGGATGGCAAGCAAAAAGGGGAGATACAAAACATACAGCAGCAGGGATTCCCACGTGGTCACCCACCGTAGTACTAATCTGCCGTTCAACTGCTTATGTATGGCAGAGCGGACGGGATGCCC